>NW_021024779.1:1348443-1475438 GCF_004153795.1 Camellia sinensis | reverse complement strand
ACCCCACTCTATATGTCTTTGTCTAAAGCCCTGGGGGTCCTACTCAGGAAAGGACATCTGAAGCCGTTGGAACAACGGCCTCTACCCGATCCTCTCCCTCCAAAGCATGACCTGACTAAGTACTGTGCTTTTCATCAACAAACCGGTCATGACACCGACAGTTGCATCCGTCTCCGCCACGAGATACAAAATTTGATTGACAACAAGGTCATCCCCGCACCAGGTCCTGCAAAGTCTATTGGCACTTGATCAGTGAACTTGTGGGGGATAATGTGATGTGATCGAAGGATAAACCACCTGCAGGTGGCACTCAGTTTACTCTAGACGTGGTGTATGGCACGCACTATTTTGAGCATTTGTGAATGCTAGTTTTGTACATTCTGACTTGGGTATTGGGTCAGTCTTGTTATGTTGTTTTGAGTCAATCCTTTTGTTTCGAGGTCTGTCTTGTCGTATCGAGTCAGTCCTGTTGTGTAGGAGTCGGGTGATTCCGGGGGTGTTACCTCGGACATCACTATCTTGTTTTGTGTTTGCCTTTTTGCTTTCTTTTGAGTCTGTTTCTGCCTTGGAGCCAGTTATGCCAACAGATTTGAATGGAATAACAGTGATTTTCACACTCTTGTGTTTGCTTCTGCCGTGTGCCAGTTGTGCCAGAAGTTTGAATGAAATGACAGTGCTCTTCGCCTGCCTTTTCTGTGCCTTTGAAGTCATTATAATGACCTAAGTTTTTCAAAACTTTTTTCGAAACATTGTGATAAAAATGAAGAGGAAGGAATTCCTCAGGTTTTTCAAAACTTGATCAATTGAGAGAAAGAGAGGCATGCTAAGCCCTTAATGATTGAGATCATGCTTGTTAATATGAGTACTGAGAAGGACCCTAGCTTGATCCAGATTGGTTCTACACTGTCTTCGGTGGGAGCGATTTGTCGCTTTCTTAAAAAAATTTCAAAAAATATTTTGCGCGGTCCTGCGAAGACTTGTGTGGGATCGCTCTTGAGATTGTGCAGCTTAGGATCACTCTCAGCCTCGAGATTCGGCCCCTCACTTTCAAACCTTGAACCTGAGTTCAGAACGTTCAACGGTCAACCACAACGTGAGGCCTGTGTGGCCATTTTGAAGCAGCCCTCGAACAAGAGGCACCAAAGTCAGATCAAGAAGATCAGATCAAAGGAAGCTTATAAAGCTAGATCAGAAGCCCCTCCTCAAACTAGGGGCAAAAATGTCAGACATGCTTGAAGAGCCGAAGATGGATCTTTTAGTAAATCAATACAACAGCCACTCTCCTGGATACGGATGGCTTCAAAACCCTAAAACCATTTGACATGGACCAAGCTACACTTTTACCCTTTGAGAGGCTCGCTGGGCCGAAAACCCGGAAGGGCGACCCAGGCAAAAGTTAGAGCAAGAGAAAAATACAAAAAAGAAAAAAAAATGCAAAGAAAGTGTTGAGTGGAAGATAGGTGCCAACATTCTGGAGGTGCTAGGTTGAAAACCCGCAAAAGGCGGCCTTGGCAAAAGTTAGAGCGCAAAAGGAGAGGTTAATACCTGAGTGTACCTTAACCCTGAACTACGTATGGCTTGATTCCCATGTTTGGGATACGTAGGCAACTTCATTCTGAAGTCCAGCCCTAAAACACTTCAAATTCAACTGTGTCCATGTGATGGTTCTAGTCATCTTTGTCTTTTCTGTATCCGGGAGTTCGGTTGCAATCATCGCTCTGAGGACTGATTACAATACACTACGGTGCCATTCAGACAAGGGGCAACTTTTCGTTGCCATTCAATGCACCGCGGTGTCATTCAAACAAGGGGCAACTTTCCGTTGCCATTCAATGGGCTGCGGTGCCGTTCAAACAAGGGGCAACTTTCCGTTGCCATGCAGCTCTCTTCGAGCAAGGGGGCAATTTTCCTCCAAATCCGAGGTTGTGCCTCTCAACAGTAAGTTCTGCGCTTGTTAAGCATCGGCCGTTTGCAAAAATAGCTTTTGAGAATTTTTACTGAGTTTGACTAATTTTCTCAAAAATTGTTTCATCTTTTCCAAAAACTGGACCATTTCTTGGACCCAAAAAAGGAAAATTTTCAGTGCTCATAGTCTGACTTGCATGATTTCAAATCAAAAATCGAACAAGTGTGTTAATCTAACTCTCATGTTGGTCAAAATTGTTTTAGTAGAAAACCAAAACAAAAAATGGTCAAAATAATGAACTAGGGGCACAGTTGGGTCAGGCTTCCTGTCTTTCCCCTGTTGTCAATGCATTGCATGCATGTGTGCGCGTGTGTTAGTTCTTCATTTTGGGCACTTTGGCCACTGTTTTAGGCCTAGTTAGGACTACCTAAATCATGTTTAAGTCCATCTCTTTGTTTGTTGCATGCACTCCTTGTATGTTGTAGCATATTGGTGTGTTTTGCAATTTTGAACTTGCATGATTGAATGAAGTCACATGTTTGTTTACATGCTTAAACACCCACATTGTGCCTTGTATGCTTGTTGGTTGCATTATCTCATACCTTGCCTGTCTTGTATGCTTGCTTGCATTATCCATGTTACATGCTAGCTCACATGATTAGGATTGCATTGCATGGGCATGCATGCTCTGCCTCTTGACCAAGTCAAGATGGAGGTAGGAGCCCCTTTGGTTTGATTGTATGCATTGCATTTCATTTGACATGAAAAATGCACACCTGATTCTTTGGGCCATCACGCATTGAAATGCGCGCTTGATGGTCCGAGAACCAAGGACCATGTCCCTTTGAGTGATACACATGATAAGGGATAGGATTGGTGCATACATTGCTTGAATTGCATTGCCATGCTCTGCCTTGCCCTTTGTTGCTGTCAATTACAGATTCTGCAGGAACTTTCTACCGACCGGCAGTGTTTAGTGCCGACCGACAATCCTTCCTGAGCCGATAGCTTCATAAACAGCCGATGATTACACACCACAGCCGGTGATGAGTCTACTCAGCCGGTGGTGTCTCCCAATGTCCGAAGAAGCAATTCTGAGACTTTGATAGCATTCCAAGAGGCAGTACAGAGAAAACAGAGGCAGCCTATGCATGGCAGTGCACTTCCGAGCAAGACCCGAGCGCGCGTGCATCGAACCTTCTTCCCGAGGCCCTTTTTTTTTTTATCACTTTTCTTATGCTTAGTTAATTTGTTAATTAATTAGGTGATTTGTAATAATTAATTAGCTTGCAAGTTAGTTAATTCGTATTATTCGTTCGGTCGTTGTATTATTCTTTTGGTCCCTCCGAGCGAGGGCAAACTTGTAATAAGTGTGGGTGAGTGTGTGCATGTCTCCCAACCCCCACATCTTTCTCCCTTTTATTTACCTACTTATGAAGGTAGATTAGGGCATGTTTAAATTAGCATACCTTATGCTATGCATGCGTGCATCCATACATTTGTCTTGCATGCACCAGGCTCGGTACATCATGCTAACTGCATTTGCACTTCAATTCCAAATTGAATACGTGCATCAACTGATTGCATTTCACATGCCATGTTTAGGTTAGCCGAGCCTACTCTAAAATTGCATCCATTGTAGTGTTGGCAGTTAGTAATTTGCATGCTGGACCATGCATGTTGGCTAACTAGTTTATTGTTTTGGCACGGAGTACGATGTAAGTATTTTATGTTTTAGCATACCGCATGCGTGTGAATGCTATTATGACAGCATGCTTACCATGTGGCTAGATGCTTATGTGATAAACTGTTTGAATGCCTGTGGTGAAGGTTGGAGTGCTGAGTTGGAAACACTCGTTGAAATCCGTGTTTTTAGCCTACTTGTGGGTAGCACCATCAAACCATTTTCAAACAAACAAACATGAAATGTTTCGTTCCAATTCAGGTGACCCAGTCTATACTTGTTTGCTGTGCGCATAGCAGAGTAAATCTAGGCTAATAACCGGAATAGGAACACGTAATGTTTTCAAAACAAGATATCATGATTAGTAGAGGCCAATCATTGGATCTGGCGAGAGGGGGTGCTCATAGCTGACCTTCTCCAATCATACCCAAGTTGTCGAGCCGAGGCAACTTTGGTGATGACGGACACGTGGCCTTTGGCACCGAGTCAGGGTTTCCTAAATTCCCCCAAAATAAAATATTTAGGTGGCGACTCTGTATCTGGCAAAGCAGTCCATGTTTGGCACTTCTTTTTCTAAAAATCTGTTTTCTCAAAACGATTTGCCAAATTTGGACTCTTTGGTTCAGATTAAGAACCGTGACACAAATCGAGTCTGAACTGTAGCGAGGGCCCCACGCGGACGTGTTACAATTAGCATAATTTGCATGTCATTAGCTTTGTTAAGTTAATCATGTCACATGGCATTGAGTGGGCCATGTGGTTCTTAGCATTGTGCATTATGCATGCCATTGGCATTGAGTATGCTAAGTTACATTGCGTTGCATGTTTGCATGCTTGTCCCTTGCATGTTGTTTGCATGCTTATTTTGTTGCATTGCATGTTTGTATGCTGGAGCCGCATTGTGTATGCCATGTTTTGTTGCATTGTGTTTGGAATAGGCGTTAGTCCAAACACAGGAAATGAGGCACATTTCATACTCGAAGTGATGAAACGTACCTCGATTCCCGGTTGCCGACACTTTTGACTACCCATGACAGAGTTGTTGGCTTTAGGTGCTTGTATGTGCATTCATTTCACATTGAGTCGTGCAATTCGACTCCTCGGCCATCATGCATCGAGATGCGTGATTAGTGGCCCGAGGGTTAAGGACTACACTCCCTTGAGATTATGCAATGATGGGGAGAGTGGTCGTGCACACATGTATTGCAAATACTTTGCCATCCCTCTCTCTTGCCTTCTATTGTAGAAAACCAGAAACCAGGGGCAGAAACTGGTCGACCGACCAGATAAAGTGGCAGGCCGACCACTTTTTCTAGTTTTCACCACAAAGGTGGTCGATCGGTGGTCTCCAAGGCCAATATCTAGTCAGCAGCCTTCCCACAGGTTCCCTTGGTAGAGTTTCAGCCTTCTGGAGCTTTGTGGAGTGTTTTGGGGTCAATTGCAAACAGAGGCAAGTTGGGGCGTCGCGAGGGATTTCCGAACAAGGCAATTCAAGCATGCATGCATCCTTTGTCATTCAAAGCAGAGCTGGGGTAGCCCACATTCATATAGTTTGCATGCTCATTTAGATTGCTTACTTAGTTAATGTTGTGTAATAAGTAGTTGTAACTTGTTATTCATTTCGTCGTGTAATAACTAGTTTAATTAGATTAGCTTAGATTAGCTAGTTGGTTCTGTATTATTTATTCGGACCCTCCGTCGAGAGGGCGAATTTTGTAATAAGTGTGCGTGTGTGTGCTGCATGTCTTCCAACCCCACGTCTTTCTCCCTTTTATATACCAGCTTACGATGATTAGTTTTAGAATTAGCATCCTTATGCTTCGCATGTTTGCATTCATTCATCTGTCTTGCATGCACCGGGCTCGACGCATCATACTAACTGCATTGTATTTCAATTTCGAGTTGAATACATGTTATCTGTAGCATCTCATATGCCATCTTAGAATAGTCGAGCCTATCTTAGTTGCATTTTGCATGTGTTGCATTAGCCATCTTAACATGAACCAGGATCATGCATTGATTACTAACTAGTTTTTGTTTTGGCTCGGAGTACTCGGTAAGTGTTTATGCTTTAGCATCCTTGCATGTGTGTGAGTGACTGGCATGATAGCATGCTTGCCATGAGGCTAACTGCTTATGTGATATAACTGCCTGAATGCCTGTGGGTGATGGTTGGATTACTTGAATTGGAACAACTCATTGATTGTGAGTTTTAAGCCCACTTAAGAGTGGCAAATCACCATGTTTTCGAAAGCCCACTTGAGGGTGGCAAAATCCACATTTTAGCCTACTTGCGAGTAGCAAACCGCTTTAAAAAACAAACATGAGATGTTTTGTTCCAACTTAGGCGATCCAGTCTATACTTGTATGTTGTGCGCATCACATAGTAATTCTAGGTTAATAACAGAGCACATGTGTTTTCAAAAACAAGATATCATGTTTAGTAGTGGCCGATCTTTGATCGGGCGAGCGGGGGTGCTCATTTCATGACCTTCCCCTCTCGTACCCAAGTTCCCGAGCCGAGGTAACTTTGGTGATGACAGACACGTGGCCTTAGGCACGAGTCAAGGTTTCCTAAATTTCCCCAAAATAAAATATTTAGGTGGCAACTCTGTATCTGGCAAAGCAGTCCATGTTTGGCACTTCTTTCTAAAAATTAGTTTTTCAAAAGGATTTGCAAGATTTGGACTCTTTGGTGATTTATCAATCTCGCATTGCACTTTACAAGATCAAATTAAGAACCGTGACATTGAGTCCGAACTGTAGTGAGCCCAAATGAACAAAACGAGATTTTCCCGGGACGTTCGGGCGCGTCTATAGTTTCTGGGAACTTTGCTGGGGATTTAGAGAACTTGACTCGAACTCATGATATCTTGTTTTGATTACACTTATGTGTTTCTTTGCATTGCATTTGCATTAATGCGCCTAGGACACCGTGTTTGCCGTCTGCTATTCCTGAACTATTTGCCAGAGGCTCGCTTTGAGAAGCGTGCCATAAGGCTGACCGGTTACAGGCTCTGCCACGATGGGAACACAAACCACGGTTTTTACCGGGACACCCTTTTGACCATTCGACCTAGTGCATATTCGGAATCCATAGTGACTATTCCAAGCTAGGACACGTTGCTTACCCAATTGTAGGTTGTTTGAAACCGCTGCGTGCGTAGTGAAACCCTAGCTCATGACAAAATAGGATAGGGAAACCCTACCCCACCATAGGGGTGTTTTGGCTCTCATTTGTTTGTTATGTGCTTTTAGAGTGTGCCTCTACAACGAATGCATGTATTAGTTTGCAAGTCTGTGTATCAGGCCTGAGGGCATCAGTATTTTGGGGGAATCAGTTTTACCTGAGGGTATCAGTTTACAGGCAGAATTTTGGGTAAAATTCAGTAGATAGTGCAGTCATTCAGCTATGCTCACATCTATTCCAGTGAAATTG
Organism: Camellia sinensis; assembly: GCF_004153795.1. Lineage (NCBI taxonomy): Eukaryota > Viridiplantae > Streptophyta > Magnoliopsida > Ericales > Theaceae > Camellia > Camellia sinensis. The sequence continues at coordinate 1,468,409 of NW_021024779.1, read as the reverse complement.
GGCTGAGATGCTGCCTGTTTTCTCTTTTGCAAGGTAGTCTTGGAACCGTAGCTTCAGAAGGCTCCAATATCCCCCGAGGTTCATCAGACTTGTGCTGATAGACTTTGTCGGGTCAGAGATTCAGTTCAAGGAAAATCAGTGTTCTTTTCCCAGAGGCAGGGTAAAAGGGCCAGTCAGGCACAGATCACTAGTTTAACAGTTACCCAATCAGTGGCCCTTATCTACCCCACCAATGAACAGTCAGGCTGAGGTCTCAGTTTCTACTGCAGGGATAGATATACCAGTTTTTCAGATAAACCAACACTCTATGGCAGCTATGGAAGAGATGATGCGTCAGCTCCAGGAAAGTATGCAAGCCATGCAGCAGGATGCTGCCCGTTAAGCAGAATTTGCCGCACGCCAGGCCGAGGTTATGGCCCAACAGGCAGAGTTAATCGCCAGGCTACAGCAGCAAACCGGGTCATCTGCTTCACACCCAGCTCCTCTCCCACCAAGACTTCCAATACTCAGGGAGACAGCAAATGTCCAGGAAGATACGGATATCCCTACGGGGACGGCTCCGCCCCCAATCCTACCCCAGCTGTCCAAGGCACCTACACCGACCAACCTATCGGATTCTCCCTTTGAGTTCGAAGAGGACCCCACAGCACTAAAAGTGGGCAAGATAGAAAAGATGTTCAAGAAGTCTCAGGGCGTGAAGTCCATTCCAGATATTGAGGATGGGTACACCAATACGGTCGTGACTCTGCCGGACCGATTCAAAATGCCGCATCTCGACCGCTTCGATGGCTCTGGAGACCCAATGGTGCACCTCCACCTATTTTTCGATATCCTGAGGCCAATGGGTTTGACCACAGCCCAGAAGTTGTCTCTCTTCGGCCGAACCATGTCTGGGATGGCCTCAATCTGGTATGCGAAATTGGAGGACTCTGTGAAATGGAACTGGGAAGAGCTGGCTAAGGCCTTTATTGCTCAATACTCCTACAACACACAAATCGAGGTCACAACTCATGATCTCGAAGTCACCCGCCAAGAACCAAAGGAGGATTTCTCAGAGTTCATGACGAGATTGAGAGCAAAGGCCTCAATGATGACTACAAGGCCTTCCGATAAAGATCAGATCAGGATGATTGTTCAGAATTTGCATGGAAAGTTACTACAAAAGATGGTGGTTCTACCTCTATTTACCTTTCCAGCCCTTCATGAAATGGGGGTTCAAATCGAGGATGCCACCAGACAAGGAATCTTTGTGGAATATGATGAGCCTTTGCAGAAGAATATTGTTCGTAGTTCCAATGCTACTACTGAAGTAGACTCTATCACCACTTCCCTCAATGGCCAGAAACCAATCACTTCAAATCGGCCCCAAGCCCGAAAGTTCAATCCTCTTTACACGAGTCTCTCCCAAGCTTTGAAAAAGCTGCAAGAAGAAGGGCACCTAGAACTCCTAGAACCCCAACCCCTTCCAAATCCTCTTCCACCAAGATATGACCTAGCTGAATACTGTTCCTATCATCAATAACATGGTCATGATACGAACCGTTGCATCCACCTCCGTCATAAGATTCAGGATCTTATTGACGAAGAGACCCTAGCTCCACCCAAAGGACCTCAGGTTAGTACTAACTCGTCACCTCTCCACCTTAGCCTCATCCATACACTACCATCCACCTTCGACCCCAGCATATACATCACCCTGGCCCATCTACCCAAACCTGAGGTGTTCATTCCAGAAAGCATGGACTTATGCATGATGGGTGCACCGGAACCCCAATCATCTCAAACCCGTGAACTCACTACTTCTTAGTTGATGAGAATGATTGAAGATCTTCAAAGAACTGTGACAAATCTGGCCTCCGGGACATTGGCTCCCTCATCGACCACATCACATGCTAGGAGTTTCACGACGAAAGGCTCCCTAATCTTGGGACGGGTTGTATTGGAAGAAGGCCAATCCCTTGGCAAAGTGGAGGCAAGAGGTAAGAACAAGGTAGGGGCAGGCATTAATCCCCATGAACATCTTTTGTGGGCTGTGGAGGCTTTGAATGAGGAAGGGCTAAACAAACAGCAAGTGCTCGCAGTTGTTGCAAAGATTGTGGAGGATACTTTCGTCACTCAAAATGAGAGCAGTTCAAGCCAAGGGAAAAACTGGAAGAAGGGCTGTCGTACCAGAAACGATCCTATTAGCTATAATCCTCCACTCAGAAGAGATCAGCAAACCAGGCGAGCACCTGCCAATCCCTTTGCTGGTGCGCCTCGTAAAAAATCCACAAACCTTGAAGTACCACCCCCAAGGTCAGAGGGTCTTCCATGCCCTCTATATGCCTTGTCCAAAGCTCTCCAAATCCTTGTTGGACAAGGCCATCTCAAACCCCTTGAGCCTTAGCCTCTCCCGAATCCTCTTCCGGTTACGCATGATGCTGCCCAGTACTGTGCCTTCCATCAACAAACCGGACATGGCACCGACAATTGCTTTCGTTTTCGCCACGAAGTGCAAGATTTGATTGACAACGGGGTCATTGTCGCGCCAAGCTCTGCATAGTCTATCGGCATTGGATCGGTGAACTTGGGGGATAATGTGACCATGTGATCGGGGGATGAACCAGCTGCAGGTGGCACTCGATTTACTCCAGACGTGGGGATGGCACACACTATTTTGAGCATTTGCGAATGCTGTTTACTTTACTTTCTGACTTGGGTATTGGGTCAGTCCTATTGTGTTGTATAGAGTCAGTCTTTTCTTACTGAGTCAGCTGGGTCTGTCATGTTGTACCGAGTCAGTCATGTTTCGTAGGAGTCAGGTGATTTCGGGGGTGTTACTTCGGACATCACTTGCTTGTTTTGTGTTTGTCTTTTCTCTTTCTTTTGAGTCTGTTTCTGCCATGGAGCCAGTTGTGCCAACAGATTTTGAATGAAGCAGCAGTGGTTTTCATGCTTTTGTGCTTGTTTTTTGCCTTGAGCCAGTTGTGCCAGAAGATTTGTTAAAATGACAATGCTTTTCACTTACTTTTCTGTGCCTTGAAATTATTGCATTGACCTAAGTTTTTCAAAACTTTTTGAACATTGTGATGAAAACAAAGAGGAAGGAATTCCTCGGGTTTTGCAAAAATTTGATCAACTGAGAGAAAGAGAGGCATGCTGAGCCCTTAATGATTGAGATCATGTTTGTTAATGTGAGTACTGATAAGGATCCAGGCTTGATCCAAATTGGTTCTGCATTGTCTTCGACACGAGCGATTAGTCGCTTTCTTAAAAGATTTCAAAAAAATGTTTTGCGTGGTTCTACGACGACCTGTGTGGAATCGCTCTTGAGATTGTGCAGCTTAGGATCAATCTCAGCCTCGAGACTCAACCCCTTTGCTTCCAAACCTTGAATGTTAGTTTAGAATGTTCAACGATCAACCACAATGTAAGGCCCGCATGGCTGGATCAAAAGCAACCCATGAACTAGGGGCGAGAATATCAGATGTGATCAAAGGAAGCTTACGAAGCTAGATCAAAAGCAGCCCTTGAAGTAGGGGCAAAAATGTCAGATGCTCTCGAAGAGTCAAAGATAAGTCTTTTCTAAAAACTAGGGAAGACTGGCAAGAATGCCAAATCCCAGAAGGGGAAAAGAAGAAAGTATTGCTGAAGGAGAACCAAGTTCCTATCCACAACACTAGGGGCAAATTCACCCTCTATTGGATGGACTTCTACATCATCAGCGAACAACAGCCATTCTCTTGGATTCAGATGGCTTCGAGATCTCAAACCATTCAACATGGACAAAGCTAAACTTTTACCCTTGAGAGGCTCGCTAGACCGAAAACCCAGAAGGGCTACCCAGGCAAAAGTTAGAGCAAGAAAAAGAAGAAAAGGAACAAAAGAAAAAAGAAAAATGCAAAGAATAGAAAAAGAAGAAAAATGAAGAAAATGAAAGGAAAAGATGAAAAAGAAAAAGTAGAAAAGAAATGAAAAGAATTGAAAAAAAAAAAGAACAAAGCTCGCAAGGTTGAAAACCCAGAAAGGGCGGCTTTGGCAAAAGTTAGAGCGCAAAAAAGAGAGATTAATACCCGAGTGTACCTTACCCCAGAACTACGTAAGGCTTGATTCCCATGTTTGGGATATGTAGGCAACTTTATTCTGAAGTCCAGCTGTAAAACACTTCAAATTCAACTGTCATTTCCATGAGATTGAACGGGTCATCTTTGTCATCACTGTATCTGAGTGTTCGTTGGTGATCGTCACTTTGAGAACTGGTTACAGTGTGCTACGGTGCTATTCAAACAAGGGGCAACTTTCCGTTGCCATACACTATGCTACGGTGCTATTCAAACAAGGGGCAACTTTCCGTTGCCATACAATGTGCTGCGGTCAAACAAGGGGCAATTTTCCATTGCCATACAGTGCCTGGATCTAAGGTTGTGCATCTCAAGAGTAAGTTCTGTGCTTGTTGAGCAGTGGCCTTTTGCAAAAATAGTTTTTGAGAATTTTTAATGAAGTTGACTAATTTTCTCAAAAAATATTCCATTTTTCCAAAAACTGGACCATATCTTGGACCCAAAAAGGAAATTTTTCAGTGCCCACAGCCTGACTTGCATGATTTTAAATCGGAAAATCGAACAACCATGTTAATCTAACTCTCATGTTGGTCAAAATTGTTTTAGTAGAAAACCAAAACAAAAAATTGGTCAAAATGATGAACTGGGGGCACAGTTAAGTCAGGCTTCCTATCTTTCCCCCGTTGTCAATGCATTTTCCAGAAAGGGCACCATACTTGCCAGAAAGGGCACCCTATTCGCCAAGAAGAGCACAGCGGAAGCTAACAGAAAAGGGCTGAAAGCTCTCATATTCTCCGAGCAGCGAGATATCAAGCCAAGTGCGAAGCACAAACTCGAATGGAGCAAGGTATTCCGCTCCCTCATCCGGACAAATCTGATCACGTCCAAACTCCCCAGCAGAGTCGCTAGAAACTGTAGACATGCCCGAATGTCCCGGGAAAATCCCGTTTTGTTCATTGGGCTCACTACAGTTCGAACCCCATGTCACGGTTCTGAATCTAATCTCACAAAGTGTAATGCGAGATCGGTAAATCACCAAAGAGTCCAAATCCGGCAAATTGTTTTGAAAAACTGATTTTTAGAAAGAAGTGCCAAACATGGACTGCTTTGCCAGATACAGAGTCGCCACCTAAATATTTTATTTTTAGGAAATTTAGTAAACCCTGACTCGTGCCTAAGGCCACATGTCCGTCATCACCAAAGTTGCCTCGGCTCGGGAACTTGGGTACGAGAGGGGAAGGTCATGCAATGAGCACCCTCGCTCGCCCGATCAAAGATCGGTCTTTACTAACATGATATGTTGTTTTTGAAAATACATGTGCTGTTATTCCGGTTATTAGCCTAGAATTACTATGTTATGCGCACACCAAACAAGTATAGACTGGATCGACTAAGTTGGAACAAAACATCTCATGTTTGTTTTTTAAAACGGTTTGTTACTCGCAAGTAGGCTAAAATGTGGATTTTGCCACCCTCAAGTGGGCTTAAACTCGCAATCAATGAATTATTCCAATTCAAGTAATCCAACCTTTACCCATAGGCATTCAGGCAGTTATATCACATAAGCAGTTAGCCTTATGGCAAGCATGCTATCATGGCAGTCACTCACACACATGCAAGGATGCTAAAGCATAAACACTTACCAAGTACTCCGAGCCAAAATAAAAGCTATGTTAGAAATCAATGCATGATCCTAGCTATGTCAAGAATGCCTAATGCAGCACATACAAAATGCAACTAAGATAGGCTTGGCTATTCTAAAATGTCATGTGAAATGCAATTTGATACATGTATTTAAACAGGAATTGAAACACAATGGAGTTAGTATGATGCGCCGAGCCCGGTGCATACAAGACAGATGAATGGATGCAAACATGTGAGAATAAGGATGCTAATTGAAACATGCCCTAAAACTAACCATCATAAACAGGTAAATAAAAGGAAGAAAGAAATGTGGGTTGGAAGACATGCATCACACACACGCACACTTATTATAAAATTCGCCCTCTCGACGGAGGGTCCGAATAAATAATACAGAACCGACTAATTAACTAACTATTCTAGCTAATTAATTATTACACAACCAAACTTGAAACATATAATTATTCTAAGTTTACAAAGCACTGAAATGGCCTCATGACGAAGGATGCATGCATGCTCGAATCGCCTCGCTCAAAAATCCATTGCATGCCCCTTTTTTGCTCTCTATTGCAGCAAACCAGAAACCAGCAGCAAAACTGGTCGGCCGACCAGATAAAGTGGCTGGCCGACCACTTTTTCTGGTTTTCACCACAAAAAGTGGTCGGCAGGTGGTCTCCAATGCCAATAACTGGTCGGCAGCATCCCTACAGATTCCCAAGATGGAGTTTCATCCCTCTGGAGCTTGGTGCATGTTTCTGAGATTAATTGCAAACAGAGGCAAGTTGCGGCATCGCGATGGATTTTCGAGCGAGGTGATTCGAGCATGCATGCATCCTTCGTCATGAGGCCATTTCAGTGCTTTGTAAACTTAGAATAGTTATATGTTTCAAGTTTGGTTGTGTAATAATTAATTAGCTAGAATAGTTAGTTAATTAGTCGGTTCTGTATTATTTATTCGGACCCTCCGTCGAGAGGGCGAATTTTGTAATAAGTGTGCGTGCGTGTGATGCATGTCTTTCAACCCCTATTTCTTTCTCACTTTTATTTACCAGCTTACGATGGTTATTTTTAGGGCATGTTTCAATTAGCATCCTTATGCGCGCCTATTTGCATCCATTCATCTGTCTTGCATGCACCGGGCTCGACGCATCATACTAACTGCATTGTATTTCAATTCCTGTTTGAATACATGTATCAAATTGCATTTCACATGACATTTTAGAATAGCCGAGCCTATCTTAGTTGCATTTTGTATGTGTTGCATTAGGCATTCTTGACATAGCTAGGATCATGCATTGATTTCTAACATAGCTTTTGTTTTTGGCTCGGAGTACTCGGTAAGTGTTTATGGTTTAGCATCCTTGCATGTGTGTGAGTGACTGCCATGATAGCATGCTTGCCATAAGGTTAACTGCTTATGTGATATAACTGTCTGAATGCCTGTGGGTGAAGGTTGGATTACTTGAATTGGAACAATTCATTGATTGCGAGTTTTAAGCCCACTTGAGGGTGGAAAAATCCACATTTTAGACTACTTGCGAGTAGCAAACCGCTTTAAAAAACAAACATGAGATGTTTTGTTCCAACTTAGGCGATCCAGTCTATACTTGTTTTCCGTGCGCATAACATAGTAATTCTAGGCTAATAACCAGAATAAGAGCACATGTATTTTCAAAAACAACATATCTTGTTAGTAAAGGCCGATCTTTGATCGGGCGAGCGGGGGTGCTCATTGCATGACCTTCCCCTCTCGTACCCAAGTTCCTGAGCCGAGGCAACTTTGGTGATGATGGACACGTGACCTTAGGCACGAGTCAAGGTTTTCTAAATTCCCCAAAAATAAAATATTTAGGTGGCGACTCTATATCTGGCAAAGCAATCCATGTTTGGCACTTCTTTCTAAAAATCAGTTTTTCAAAACGATTTGTCGGATTTGGACTCTTTGGTGATTCACCGATCTTGCATTGCACTTTGTGAGATTAGATTCAGAACCGTGACATGGAGTCCGAACTATAGTGAGCCCAATGAACAAAACGGGATTTTCCCGGGACGTTCGGGCGCGTCTACAGTAGTATTTCTTCAACTTGTCCATATTGATCAGCCAGACCATCCAAGTCCATAAGAATAACCGCCCCTCCTGACCAAATTGAATTGATGATGTAAGGACCAGTCCAATTAGGTCTGAACTTGCCCCTAAGGTCATGAATGGAAGCTCGGTTGTCTTTCAGTACCATGTCCCCTTCTAGAAGATTTCTGGACTTAACTTTCTTGTTAAAAGCTCTGGCAATTCGGCATTGGTAGCTCTGGACATGATACAATGCTCTTAGTCTTCTCTCATCAAACAACATTAACTTCTCAAACCTAGTTTGCTACCAATCTGACTCTGCTATCTGACACTCGGCCATAACTTGTAGTGAGGGCACTTCAATTTCAATTGGGAAAATAGCCTCCATCCCATAAACGAGAGAATAGAGGGTTGCCCTTGTAAATGTTCAGATTGAGGTCCTGTAGCCCAGAACGTAAATGACAATTTATCTGGCCAATCCCTGTAGGTTTCCACCAATCTTTGCATAATTCTCTTGATATTTTTGTTTGCAGCCTCGATTGCTCCATTGGTTTGCGGCCTATAGGTTTATGACTTATGGAAAGCCATGTTATATTTCTCAAGCAAGTCTATCACCTCTTTCTTAAAGTGCAACCCATTATCGGAGATAATCTCATTCGGACCCCATACTAGCATATGATGTTGTTTTTGATGAACTTAACCACATGCGACGCTTTTAGCACAGAATAGGACTGGGCCTCTACCCATTTCGTGAAGTAGTCGATTGCTACCAGAATGAACTCATGCCCGTTTGATCCCTTTGGCGTAACTGCGTTGATAACATCTATCCCCCAAACAGAGAATGGCCATAGTGAAGTAAGGTAGTAGAGCTTTGACGGCGGAATGTTCATGCGATTGGCATGAATCTGACATTTATGGTAGTGCCGAACAAAATCAATACAATCCTCTTCCATGGTTGGCCAGTAGTAGCCTTGTATATGAATTTTCTAGGCAAGCATCACACCGTTCATGTGGGCTCTGCACTCTCCTCCGTGGATGGCCTCCATAAGGCGCTTTGATTCCTCTTCCTTAACATATAGCTTGTGCATTCCCAAATGGCCTCTTTTGTACAACTTGCCCCCACAGATGATAAATTGAACGGCCAGATGCCGTATTTCCCTTTTGACCTTGGTATTTGCTCCTGGCAAATACACCTCCTTTTTCTAGGAAATTCCAGATATCGTAATACTAGGGGTTCTAGTCTGAAGCCCCATCTATCGCAGCAATGGTTTCATAGGCTAGCACGTACTTCTGTTCAATAATAATTGGACGCATCCTGACTGCCAATGGAATGTTTACCATAGAAGATAGAGTGGCTAGTGCGTCAGCAAATCAGTTGTTCTCTCTTAGCATATGGGTAAACGTTACCTTTTCAAACCTCAGAATTAGTATATCCAAGACCTGATGGTAAACCTTCATTTTCTCCTCTTTAACCCACCAATCTCTGTTGTCTTGAGAAACAACCAAATTCGAATCCCCGATGACGTCCAACCTTTTTGCCCCTAGTTCCAGGGCTGCTTCTAAACAAGCAATACACACTTCATATTCTGCTTCGCTGTTTGGATACTTTGAACCAGAGTTTGAAGGCTAAGGGTATACGGGAGTCATCAAGCACTATCAACAACACACTGATCCCATAACCGTATTAATTGGCTACTCTGTCAAAGTACATCGTCCACGTTTTCTTCTCTATTTGTAAAATATCTTCATCTGGGAACAAGTATTCCACCACTTCATTACCATCTACTGGGTGATCTTCCAAGAATTCCGCTCTAGCTCTCCCTTATCCAACTTATGTGTAACATATGTAAGATCAAATTCAGAAAGAAAAAGTAGTCGATGGGCTAGCCTACCCGTCAGCACTGGTTTCTCAAACAGATATTTGATGGGATCTAATCTTGAAACCAAGATTACAGAGTGAGCTAACAGGTAGTGCCTCAACTTCTATGTAACCCATACCAAGGCTACACAATATTTCTCGAGAGGAGTGTAATGGGTCTCGTAATCTAGCATTTTTTTGCTTAAGTAGTAAACGGCTTTCTCCACCTTGGCCTCGGACTCCTGAGCTAACATACACCCCATGGTTGAGTTTATCACTGACAAGTACAAAATCAGTGGTTTTCTCAGTTCTGGCGATGATAACACAGGCAGATTCTGTAGGTACTACTTAACCTGTTCAAAAGCAAACTGACATCGATCATCCCATTGGAATTTTTTTCCCTTTCTTCAGGAGATGAAATAGTGGTTCACAAGTCAAGGTTAGTTTTGAAATAAACTGACTTATGAATTGCACTTTACACAGAAAGTCGCGTACCTCCTTTTCAGCCCTTGGTGGTGGCATTTCTAAGATGGCCTTGATTTTGGAAGAATCTACCTCAATTCATTAGGAATCCCAGCATTTTTCCCGTTGTTACACCAAAGGTGAATTTTTACAAGTTCAACCTCAGTCTATACTCTTTGATCCGCTGAAAGAATTTTTCCAAGGCGGTATAGTGGCCCTCTTGATCTTTGGGCTTGACAATCATATCGCCCACATACAGCTCAACCTCTTTGTGGATCATGTGGTGCAAAATGGTGGTTACAGCTCTTTGATAAGTGACCCCAGCATTCTTCAACCTAAACGGCACCCCACAAAATAGTGAAAGTGGTGATCTCCCTATCCTCGGGTGCCATCAGAATCTGGTTATACCTGGAAAACCCATCCATGAACAAGAGCAATGCATAGCCCACGGTGAAGTCTACCAACTCATCAATATGCGGCAGTGGAAAATCATCCTTCGAACTAGCCTTATTCAGATCCCTGAAGTCGACACAGACTCTGATTCTACCATCTTTCTTTGGGACTAGAACAATATTGGCCAACCATGTTGGATACTCAGATACGAGCAAGAACCCTACCTCAATCTGTTTAGTAACTTCTTCCTTGATCTTCAAAGCCCAATTTGGGTGAACTCTGCGCAGCTTTTACTTAACTGGCCGGGTCCCAGGGTCAAGAGGGATCCAATGCTGTACAATCTCAGGATCGATTCTAGCCATGTCTTCGTAAGACCACGCAACATCTTTGAAATTTTTTAATAAAACGATTAAACGCTCGTGTTCCTCCAAAGACAACGTGGACCCAATCTGCACCAAGCTAGGATCTTCCTCAGTACTCATGTTAATTGATACGATTTCATCTGTACAGGGCTTAATACGCCCCCCTCCTCATGATCAACCAAATTTTTTAAAACCCGAGGAATTTCTTCCTCTTCATTTATGTCAAAATTTTGAAAATTGAGAACAATACAACAAACCAAAGGCACAAAAAAGTAAGCCAAGTCCACAATATTCCCATTCAAAAAGTCTGGATCTTCGATTACAGTGGACTTAAAAGAAAAGCTAAAAGACGACTTGGACAAGACTTTGGTATCCAGGTTACCACTCCCAGCAGTACCAGACTCAGAGGAACTCGAATCTGACTTCGACTACACAGGCTCAGTGGAATTAGATCCGAACTCACTATCCAATTCAGAATTGTTGATGGCGCCTTACTTAAACTTCCAAACCAGGCATGGAGCCTCATATGCATCCACGATAAGATTAGAGAAATACACTGCTGGGTTATCCCTGATCATTGAGATAGTAAAACTATCCCCCAAGTTGGTGGTCTCAACTCCAACAATAAAACTTGTCAGTAAGTCGGCCAACACTTTTCCTAACAGCTCCTCCTCTTCGATGTCCAGGTTTGTAGTCCTGCCTTGATCTGTGCTAGGGCTCAGGTCTACTTGTTTATCCCCCTCTTTTGGAAACTGGTGTCCGAAAAAGATCTCGAACCCAGGATACCTTGTTTTTGTTTCCTAATCGCTCGAAAAAGATCTTGAAAAAGATCTCAGTGCTCTGGGAATCCACAAAAGGGGAAGTCTTTCCTTTGCAGACAAAGCGTCTGTTCAAGGTTCCCTTTATTGGTTTGTGAACCAACTCGTACTGCTTCTAAGCCCTCTTTTCTTTCAGCCTTTCTCTCAGCTCTTGCCCATTCCATTGCCAATCTGCAGCGGTAGGTTTGTGTCCCAGCCCAAAGGCATGGGAGTTGTGACTGATCTCCTTAGCAACAATACCTCCATGTCTGCCACTTTGGCCTAGTCCCGACCCGGGCATGTGCCCTTGTTTGTTCATCATGTATATGGATTGCACACTCACATGGTCTTCATCACCCTCTACCATGATGGTTTGGACCAACCGGGCTTCTGCTAAAAAGAAGCCAAAAAGGAACACGTCTTCTTCCCCATGTATGATGTCCAATAATGATGCAGTGGTTCCCTGGGGAGGATGGATCGCAGAATTACCGTACATAGTGGCAATCCGGCCTTTAAAGGGGTATTTTACTAATTGATGGACTGTTGATGACACAACCCTTATCTGATGTAGCCACGACCTTCCTAGTAGTAAGTTGAACGTGGCCTATACATCTATTACACGGAATTCCACTTTGTGTTCGGACAGACCGATTAGGATATGGCTTTTGAATGTTCCCATAACATCCCGGCTTGTATTGTCATAAGCTCAGATGACTTGGGTCGTGGGTGTAAACTCAATCGGCCTCAAACCGATGGCATAGGCCATCCTCACTGGACACACATTGATCGTCGATCCGGTATCTATTAACACTACCAGAATTTCGACTTTCCAGTGTTACATATAAAGGACGGTTGTGGTTGGTGCCCTCAAGTGGTAACTCCTTATTTGTAAAATATATCACTAACGTAATGTCCCCAGAAGTTACCAATGATACCAATTGGTCTGCAGTGGTATCGATAGGCAGTTTAGTCCGACTCATTGCCTCCGACAGTGCTTGCCTATGCTCCCGAGAAGCCATTATCAACCCTCAGATTGATATGTCAGCCTAAATCTTCGTGAGCTGTTTTAAGACCAGGTTTTCTCAGCATCCTTCTCTTTTGCTCTCTCAGCCTCCTTGGTAGAGGTGTATGGCTGGTCTAATGCTGCGGGTTTGAAGTACCGACCACTCCAGGTCAAATGATTAATCTCGTTGGTATACCAGGTATCATCTGGGGTATTAGCTTTCCAACCTTCGTCAATGTATGCATGACTTAGGTCGTTGTCTTCCCACCACTCTCCTGCAATCATGGCCAGGTTGGCATCAGGTTTTATCTGGAGTATGTTAACATCACATACCCCATCATCATACCATTCTTCCTTTATCGCAATCTCGATTTCTAAATCTTGATATTTTCTAAGCTTTCTCAACATCCTTTTCCAGTCGCTAGGGTCCCATTTGACTTTTCTGGTGGTTTGGACATCACCCACCGTTGTTTCGGTTCTTCTTTCCATTTTCCTTTTCCATGCCCCAGAGCTATCTTTACCTGGATCTCTTCTATCCTTTCCCTTTGAAATTGTTCCAGTGTTTGTTCTTTCTCAGTTAGAGGTGCAGCCACATCCTTGCCTTTAATAGCAATTTCCTCTTTTGTTCCAGTCTCTCCTATATGTTCCTCTACATCTGACTCCTTCTCACTCAACCATCCATTGCTTGTTTCTGGCTGGCTCGGGTCCCACTATCACACATGAACATAGCTTGTATTTTCTTCCTCAAAGAAGTAAAGATCCTCCAGATTCTCTTCCAATTTTGCCAGATCCTACTCTAGGTTTGCTAAGTCATTCAAGCCTTGCTCGGGCCACTCATTTTGATTCTGCGGCATTTGGTCTTCCTCGATAGCATTAATGCTGAGAGAGTTCGATAGTCTGACTACCGGCTTCGACTAATCGATGGCCACAATGTATAAACTGGGATCGTACTCTTCTACGAGCGAGACCCGTTTCTCCATGACACGAGTATCAGACGACTGTAGACCGCCCGAACTCGGCTCCATGCGCGAGGGCACGAATTGGGTTCTAGCTACTACAGTTCGGACTCCTGTCACGGTTCTGAATCTAATCTCACAAAGTGCAATGTAAGACTGATAAATCACCCAATAGTCCAAATCTAGCAAATCATTTTAAAAAATTGACTTTAATCAAAAGCGCCAAACATGGACTGCTTTGCCAGATTTCAGAGTCGCCACCTGTAGACGCGCCCTTGAGCTTCATGCTACAGTTCGGACTCAATGTCACGATTCTTAATCTGATCTCGCAAAGTATAATGCAAGACTGACAAATCACCAAAGAGTCCAAATCCGGCAAATCCTTTTGAAAAACTAATTTTTAAGAAAGAAATGCCAAACATGGACTGCTTTGTCAGATATAGAGTCGCCACCTAAATATTTTATTTTGGGGGAATTTAGGAAACCCTAACTCATGCCTAACGCCACGTGTCCGTCATCACCAAATTTTCCTCGGCTCGAGAACTTGGGTACGATTGGGGAAGGTCATGCAATGAGCAACTCCGCTCGCCCGATCAAAGATCGGCCTGTACTAAGCATGATATCTTGTTTTTGAAAACATATGTGTTCTTATTCCGGTTATTAACTAGAATTTACTATGTGATATGCACAACACACAAGTATAGATTAGATCGCCTAATTTGGAACAAAGTATTGCACTTTCATTTGTTTGAAAATGGTTTGAAGTTTACTACTCGCGAGTATGCTAAAATGCGGATTTCAATAGATTGTCCCAATTCAAGTAATCCAACCTTCACCCACAGGCATTCAAGCAGTTATATAATATAAGTGATTAGCCTCATGGCAAGCATGCAGTCATGGAAAAACTCACACTCATGCAAGATGCTAAAGCATAAACACTCACAGTGTACTCCGAGCCAAAACAAGAAACCAGTTAGAAATCATGCATGATCCTAGTTCATGTTAAAATGGCTAATGCATCGCATGCAAAGTGCAACTAGAATAGGCTCGGCTAATCTAAAATGGCAGGTAAGTAAAAGGAAGCAAGAAGTGGGGGTTAGAAGACATGCATCACACACACACACGCACGCTTATTACATAATTGCGCCTTCTCGACGGAGGGACCAAAAGAATAATACAAATCATCTAATTAACTAACTAACAAGCTAATTAATTAATTACACAACCAAATCGAAATAAATAACTATTCTAAGTTATTAAAATAGTGAAATGGCCTCGAGACGAGGGATGAATGCATGCTCAGACGGCTTCACTCAGAAATCCATCACCATGCTTCATGTTCCCTCTATTTGCACTGCTTTGTACCTCTAAAAATTGTGCCAACTTCTGTGACCCTTCTGAACCATCTTGTGTACACTGTGGGAGGTCATCGACCAAGAGATGATGCCATCAACCAAGATAGGAAAGTCATCGACCAAATATAAGGCTCTTGGCCAAATGTTTGTGCCGATCGGCATTGAATATGGTCGATCGACCATCTCTTCTTGTGAAAAGCTCATGTTGCTGCAGCAGAGGACAAACAGAGCATGGCAATACATTTGCAAGACAATGTTTGCACAACCACACCCCTTATCATGTTTAAGACTCAAAGGTGTGTCATCGGGCCACCAATCACGCATTCCAATGCATGATGGCCAAAGGAGCCAAGTGTGCAATTCGATATCAAATGAAATGTACAAAAAACACAAGGGACCTTAACCTCTATCATGCTTGATCAAGAGGCAAGGCAATGTACACACAATGCAATGCAACCTAAGCATGCAAACAACTCAAACATGTAACAACATGCAACAATATCATGCAATACAACTAATATGCAATAGGCATACAACCTAAACATGTAAATATGCATGGCATAGGTATGTGACAACAATACCAACAAGAAGCATGTGACAACTTGTAATCCAACAAGTATGCAAGATAGGTGAGCATGCAACAAGATGTCAATTAGCAAGCATGTGACAACATGCAATATGACAAGCATACAACGAGCATGTAAGCATGATGTAAAGTAGCAACTTTGAACAACATGGTAAATGGACTTAAACTAAAGATGAACGGACCTCAGCCATGCCCAAAATCAGTGGCCAAAGTTATGAATTGGAAACATGAAAATGCAAAGCAAACATGCACATGTAAATGGTCCAACACCTAGGCATAGGAGGGTGACTTTCAAGAGCACTTAAAAGGGGACAAATATGGACATGTGACGAACATGGTAAGCTCTGAAATCATGCTAGGAAATGTGCTAAACCAACCAAACAAAGCAAGCAAGTCATGCAAAAAGGCTTAA
The DNA here is from genome assembly GCF_004153795.1 of Camellia sinensis. Lineage (NCBI taxonomy): Eukaryota > Viridiplantae > Streptophyta > Magnoliopsida > Ericales > Theaceae > Camellia > Camellia sinensis. The sequence continues at coordinate 1,452,479 of NW_021024779.1, read as the reverse complement.
AGCTTGAAACTAGCCAAGGAACTCAAACCAAGGCTATGCAAAACCTGAAGCAAATGGAAAGTATAATTGAAAACAGTCCTAGATCATGTCAAAATGAGCCTAAAACATGCAAGGACCAAAGCCAAAATAAGCTAGAACAAAGGGCCAAAAGCATGAGGCATGCAAGGCTACAAAAGAGGTGTTACACTACACCTATCAAAACCAAACATGGCATGACTTAAGCAATGAAAAACAAAGTTGTGGCATGGTAAAACAAGACAAAAAAACCCACTTAGATGGCATCTCAAAGACCTAAACATGATGGCATACACAATGACCCATTCATGAGGCATAAAACATCAACTCTTTAAAGCATTAAAGGAGTGACAAAGGCAAGTGTTTGAGCATGAAACATGGACTGAAATAGTATAACAAATGATGCCAAATCATTGAAATGGTCCAAGTAAAGCATGCTAGTGACTTGGACACTTAAGGCTAACAAGCTAGAATGCCTTATGGCTATAACAAAACATGGCATATATGGGAAAAATAACTCAAATCAGAGCTTAAGCATGTTACAACAAGGCTAAAAGCTTCATGGAGTCGAGCCAAAATCATGCTAGAAACGTGGCTTAAAGCATGATTCATGTTAAGGCAAATGAAAGGGTTACAAGACAAGTACATGAAGCATACATGGTATGTCCAAATCAAGTCAAAACAGTGTTATATCATGGCAAAACAAAGCCTAATACATACTGAAATGAAGCTAAAACAAGCCAAACAAACATGCTACCAATATAAGCCATTTATACTAGCATTCAAGACAATAAGGAGAAGGGATGACCCTCTCCTATTTAGGACCCCAAAACCACCTTCCCATCACTAAAAATCCTCTAGATTTTAGTGGTAGGAAGGTCATGCAAAGCCAAGAACAAGGGCCAAAAGGGATGGCCTAAAACAAGGCCTAAGAGGGGGGAAACAACCCCAAACCAAAAGGTGATCTTAAACAAGGATCTAAAGCATCAAAAATTAGAACTTATTGTAGTTTAGAGTTAAGCTTAAAACAATAAGCAAGAAGGTCTAAAAGCTTAAGCAAGAAAGGGGTATTAAAAACAAGAATGCTCACCCTTGAAGACCAACTTCAAGAACAAGGCTCTAGCAACTTTTCCAAGCTTAAACCACTCCAATAACTCTGAAACTAACTCTCTAGGATCTCAGCAACCAAAGGATGGTGTACTAGTTTGTGTTTGTGTACAATAGTAAGACAATACTACACTTTTGAGTACAAAACAAGGCTAAACAAAGAAGATTAGATACAAAAGTATATCTATCCCTCAATACTCAATTTTTTGAACCCTTGAGGAGGGAGGAGATGGTTCTCTCTTATAGAGAACCAAAAGCAAAGCTTCTTGAGGAAGCTAAGCAAAGGGGCAAATCCCTCCATACACGTGTATGGAGGGGGTGAATTATGCATGCCAGCTAGCATAAATATCTACATAAAGCAGATGAACAGGGTTCAGCCAGAAAACATGGCCGATCGACCAACATAAGTGCCGATCGACCAAAAGGAGTGCCTATCGGCCAACAATTTTGGCCGATGGCAAGAAAACAAGGCCGATGGCTTCAAGCCTTGACCGATGGGTTGAGGGGATGGCAAACAGGCCACCCTCTTCCCTCAGAAGCAAAAACACAAGTGTTTGGTCAACAACCAAGCACAAAACAGACAAGTTGAGAGATTTTGAGGCAAGGCGCGCGGCTGAGACTTTTGGGAAATCAGAACGAACACAGGCATAGATGATCATCGAGTGTTCAAACGATGACATCCAAGTTTTGAGGACGGTCAATAATGGGGTGTCTACAAGTACCCCTCTTTGACAGAACTCGAAAGTCATAAAGATGACGGGAGTGAATGTCAAAGCCTAGAGACGACCCATTTTCGACAAGGCCGAAGACTTAGACAATCATACAAGATGGCAAAGATATGTGCCCGAAGGCAGGGGCAAGATGCAAGGAACATGCACGATGCCGAACATAACTTATGATCATGCAAAGAAAGCTGTAACGAAGCAAAACATGCAACAGTTTTAAGCAGGTGAACACAAATCTAACTACATTGCATGCAGAAAGGATGTAAGAGAATTATGCAATTCTCGCTACGTCTCACGCGGAGAATACAATACTGTCTGATTCGTCTGGTCTCACCAGCTTTAAATGAACCGTACATATAATATCGTGCCTGCAAAAGAAAGAAACTTAACAGGTACAATATCGTTAGAAACATGCATAGCAATGCAAGTGAGAAGTGCGTGACAGCGCGAGTGAAGTGTGCATAACAATGCAACCTAAGGGTGCACATAACAATGTGAAAAGGGGTGCAAGGCAATACAACCTAAGGGTGCGAGACAACGCGGCTGGAAGGGTGCAAGACAATGCAACCTATGTGTGACGCATAACAATGCGGTGAAAACAAGCATAACAATGCAAGTGGAGTATACGCAACAATGCAATGCACTAACAGGTGCAGGTAAGGTGCGCAAAATAGCGTGAGCAATGCACTAACAGGTGCAGGTAAGGTGCGCAAAATAGCGCGAGGTACAAAATAGCGCGAATGCAATGCAATGCACTAACAGATGCAAATAATGTGCGCAAAATAGCACGAATGAAATGCAATGCACTAACTGGTGCATATGATGTACGCAAAATAGCGCGAATGCAATGCAATGCAATGCACTAACAGGTGCATATGATGTGCGCAAAATAGCGCGAATGCAATGCAATGCACTAACAGGTGCATATGATGTGCGCAAAATAGCGCGATGCGTAAAATAGCACGAATGAAATGCAATGCACTAACAGGTGCATATGATGTGCGCAAAATAACGCGAATGCAATGCAAAATGTAGATGAGGTGTACAAAACAGTACAATGAAATGATAGTATAGTAGATACAAAGAGGGTGACATACTCCAACCATGATGGAACCGTGAGAGGAGGAAAAACAAACAATCAGACGCGTATACAATGCAACCTGAGTCAAATTCCAAACATGTTGAAATCGTATGAGGAAGAGGAACACTCAAACCACGCTGAAATCGTGAGAGGAGGTCCAAAACAATTCCAAACACGCTAAAATTGTGTGAGGAAGGAACAACCCTAACCACGCTAAAATCGTGAGAAGAGGTCAACAATTCCAAACACGCTACAATCGTGTGAGGAAGGAACAAACTCTAACCACGCTGAATTCATGAGAAGAGGTAAACAATTCCAAACACTTTGCAATCGTGTGAGGAAAGAACAACTCTAACCACGCTGAATTTGTGAGAAGAGGTAAACAATTTCAAACACGCTGCAATTGTGTGAGGAAGGAACAACTCTAACCACGCTGAATTCGTGAGAAGAGGTAAACAATTCCAAACGCGCTGCAATCATGTGAGGAAGGAACAACTCTAACCACGCTGAATTCGTGAGAAGAGTTAAACAATTCCAAACACGCAGTAATCGTGTGAGGAAGGAATAAGGAGAAACATAGGGACAAATCCCCACTGTTTCGGAACAAGGAGGAAAACCTCTCAGCGTATCAAACGTGAGAGAGGAAAGGGAAAATCTCTCAGCGTATCAAACGCGAGAGAGGAAAGGACTGTGCAAGAAAGCGCAGTTATCCAAACGCATGTCAAACGCGAGAGGAGAAGGGTAGGTCCAAACGCATGCCCAAATGCGAGAGGAGAAAGGCATCAGTTAAACTGAACCAGAACGTCTCTGAATGAACAGTACATACAATACTGTGCATAAATGAGGAAGAAACTCGAAAGGTAGAATGGAATACAATGCATGATGTTTAATGAAAGCAATAAACAAACAAAGCGGCGCTTTAGAAAGCACCTCACAGGGTGAGTAGCAGTAAACCGCTCTACTCCGATTGGGATCTCCCCTTGTGTTCCTCGAACAATTACCTTCAACTCGCAGTACAAAGGTCCTGAAATGCTGACAAGGAGCGATATCTACTGGAGAAACCAAGGATGCCACTTTTCTACCTAATCATACTTACAACTTTCCCTATTCTTCAACAGAGTGACAGACTAGGTTGGATCAGTATCAAGAATCGAGATGCATAGCCGCTACCTTGACCTATGGGGCTTCCATACAGATTTTAAGCCGGGGATACACCCCTGGGTATTTAAACTAGACTTTAGTCTCGAAAATTCCAAACCTCTGTGTTCTAGGCAACAACCATTCGAACTCTAGTTTTCACTATCGCAATTGATCTCCTAGAAACTCATCGCAAACACAGCCAAGATAACTCCGGTGGGGATTGGTACTCAGGGAGAGCACTTCTGATCGTCATTCTGGCATAGAAATAGCTAACACAATATTCCGTTTGTTTTGAACACACAGCCCTTACAGCATACTACTCATTCTGAACACACAGCCCATAACACCGTACCCGGTTTATTCTGTTCACGACTCAAACGAGGTACTGTTCACTTCGAACACACAGCTTATAAGACCGTATGCAGCGTATGCTGCGCACGGCTTATTCAACGCACTGCTCACTCTGAACCCACGGCTCATAACACAGTACTCGGTTTATTCTGCACACGGCGTATTCTGAACACTGCTCACTCTGAACCCACAGCTCATAGCACAGTACTCGGTTTATTCTGCATATGGCGTATTCTGAACATACAGCCCATACAGCACACTGCTCACTCTGAACCCACGGCTCATAACACAGTGCTCGGTTTATTCTGCACACAGCTCATACTGAACATACGGGATGTACAGAAGTTAAAACATACTCAGATGCTCCGAATTTTCCCTCTTTTCTTTTGCTTTGCAGTCCGGAACCCATATAGTTTCAAATAGGTCCTGGTTTTACTGCTCTGAGATGACCTGGGTTGAACCCTGCGGTTTTATGAAAGAACGAATTCTGTTTTGCACAAATGTGGAGAATGACATAGCACTCTGAGCACAGAACGATTCATTTTTTATTTTGTAATGAGAAAAGGGTTCTCAATCGGGTATTGAGCCTACAACTGACCATAGTCAAAACGACTCAACAAAGACAAACAAATGGTAAATAACCTAAACACATCGAGTAACACTCGAAACGACTTAAAACAAGAATCGAGATAAACAAAACAGCAAGCATGACTCTCAGACGTATTACAAAGGTGAGAGGCCTCTCAGTTCGCGAGGAACGAGTTTCTCCGGGTATTGGTTCCCACCCTTTCTCATTTGTGGTTCTCACATCACTCGACCCTCAGGCTCTGTTTTTCTAAAAAAGCCCTTTTCCTCACTTTTTCTCTCCACGCATATCTCTATATTCTTCAATCTCTCATTTTTAATCCCTCCCCTGGGTGGTTAATGGATAAACAAGATATTGCGGGCGGCTACCCCTAGCATTCTGCTAGATTCTTTTTTTTCTTCTTCTGCGCACAGCTAGGGAGTTCCTCTCACAAAGGAGTTGCGCTACAACTGCGTGTGTAGCAAATTTGTAGCTAACATTGGTTGGCGATGTTCTGCCGGGGAGTTTGGGCGTGATCAGGTTTGCCTACACAAGGGAGTGGAATATATTGATCCAATCCAGTTCGTGCCTCGCACTTGGCTTGATACCTCGCTACTTGGAGGATGAGAGAGCTTTTAGCCCTTTACTGACAGCTTCAGCTGTGCCCTTTCTGGCAGGTAGAATGCCCTTCTTGGCAAGTACGTTGACAATGGAAAAAAGACAGAATACCTGACTCGACTATGCCCCTAGTTCATCATTTTGACCATTTTTTGTTTTGGCTTTCTACTAAAACAATTTTGACCAAGATGAGAGTTAGATTAACATACTTGTTCAACTTTCTGATTTGAAATCATGCAAGTTAGTTTGTGAACACTGAAATTTTTCCTTTTTTGGATCCAAGAAATGGTCCAGTTTTGGGAAAATAGAATAATTTTCGAGAAAATTAGTCAACCTCAGTAAAAATTCTCAAAAACTATTTTTGCAAACGTCCACTGCTCAACGAGCACGGAACCTACTTTTGAGATGCACAACCTCGGATTCATAACAACGGAAAGTTGCCCCTTGTCTGAATGGCACTGCATGGCAGCGGAAAGTTGCCCTTTGTCTAAATGGCGCCACAATGCACTATAATCAGTCTTCAAAGTAACGATCACAACCGAACTCTCGAATACAGAGAGGACAAAGATAATCAGAACCATTACATGGACACACTTGATTTGGAAGTGTTTATGGCTGGACTTCAGAATGAAGTTGCCTACGTATCCCAAACATGGGAATCAAGCCTTACGTAGTTCAGGTTAAGGTACACTCATGTATTAACCCTTACCTTTTACGCGCTAACTTTTGTCAAGGCCGCCTTTCCGGGTTTTCAACCTTGCGAGCTATGTTTTTCTTCTTTTCAATTCTTTTCTTTTTGCTTCTTTTTTCTTGTTTTTCAAACTTTGCATTTTTTCTTTTCTTTTCTCTTTTTTTTCTTGCTCTAACTTTTGCCTGGGTCGCCCTTCCAGATTTTCGGCCCAACGAGCCTCTCTAGGGTAAAAGTGTAGCTTGGTCCATGTCAAATGGTTTTAGGATCTCGAAGCCATCTAAATCCAGGGGAATGACTAATGTTTGCTGATGATGTAAAAGTCCATCCGATAGGGGCTGAATTGCCCCTAGTGTTGTGGATAGGAACTCGATTGTCCCTCAACAATACTTTCTTCTTTCCTCCCTTCTAGGATTTGGCATTCTTGCCAGTCTTCATGGACTTGAGCAATGTCCCAATTATTGATTCTTCGAGCACATCGGACATCTTTGCCCTTAGTTCGAGGGGTGCTTCTGATCTAGCTTTGCAAACTTCTTTTTACGGCGTTTGATCTTCTTGATCTAACTTTGTTCCCATTAATTCAAGGGCTGCTTCAAATATGGCCATACAGGCCTCACATTGTGGTTGATTGTTGAACATTCTGAATCCAGGTTCAAGGTTCGAAACCAAAGGGGTTGAGTCTAGAGGCTGAGAACGATCCTAGGCTGCATAATCTTCAGAGCAATTCCACACAGGTCGTCGCAGGACCACGCAAAAAATTTTTTGAAATCTTTTAAGAAAGCGACAAATCGCTCACGCTGAAGACAGTGTAGAACCAATCTGGATCAAGCTATGATCCTTCTCAGTACCCACATTAACCAACATGATTTCATTCATTAAGGGCTTAGCATGCCTCTCTTCCTCTCAATTGATCAAATTTTGCAAATCCTGAGGAATTCCTTCCTCTTTGTTTTCACCGTAGTGTTCAAAAAGAGTTTTGAAAAACTTAGGTCGATGTAATGAATTCAAAGCACAGAAAAGACACAGTTTCTAGTTGTATACTGCCATCTCATTCAGAAATTCTGGCATAACTGGCACAAGGCAGAAGCAAACACAAGAGTGTGAAAATTACTGCTGTTTCATTCAGATCTACTGGTGTAACTGGCTCCACGACAGAAACAGACTCAAAAGAAAGCAAAAAGACAAACGCGAAACAAAATAGTGACATCCGAAGTAACACCCCCGGAATCACCTGACTTCTGTATAATAGGACTGACTCGATACAACAAGACAGACCCTTAATCAAAAAGACTGAATCAAAACAAAACCACAGAACTGACTCAACACCCAAGTCAGAAACTACAAAAACCAACATTCGCAAATGCTCAAAACAATGCGTGCCACATGCCACATCTGAAGTAAACTGAGCACCGCCCGCAGGTGGTTCATTCCCTGATCACATACTTGTATTATCCTAGAAGTTCATTGACCCAGTGAAGATGGACTTTGCTGAGCAAGGTGGGAGGATGACCTCATTGTTAATCAAATCCTGTACTTCGTGGCGAAGACAGAAGCAATTGTCAATGGTATGACCGGTCTGTTGATGGTACGCACAGTACTGGGTAGCGTCATGGCTAGATGGAAGACGACTAGGGAGAGGTCGAGGCTTGAGGGGTTTAAGATGCCCCTTTTTAGCAAGGATCTGAAGTGCCTTGGACAAAGGCATGTAGAGGGCATGGAAGACCCTACGACCTCGGGGTAAATACTTCGAAGTTTGTGGATTTTTGCTGGACGCACTAGCAAAGGGGTCGGTAGGTACTGACTTGGTTTTCTGATCTTTTCTGGGTGCAGGATTAGATCTAACAGGATCGTTTCCAATATGACGACCCTTCTCCCGATTCTCCCCTTGGCTTGAACTGCCCTCAGTCTGAGTGGGAAAAGTGCCATTCATAGTTTTTGCAATAACAGCGAGCACCTGCTGTTTGTTCAGTCCCCTGGCTTTCAAAGCCTCAACAGCCTGCAGAAGTTGTTCATAGGGATCAGTGTCTACCCCCACCTTGTTCTTACCACTCGCCTCAGCTCGGTCGAAGGTTTGGGTTGCTACATCAGTGCGAAGTCCTGTTGTTATCGACATGTCATTGTCGAAACTTGGGATGGCTTTAGGTTGACTGAGTTCAATTACAATTCTCCCCAATAGTGGAGGCTCTTCCGGCATGAAGTTCCCGGCATATGACATGATCGACGGCGGAGCCGATATTCCATAGGCTAGATCAGCAACAGATCTCTGAAGATCGCTGATCATTCCCATCAGCTCAAAAGTGGTGGGCTCACGGGTTTGAAATAATTGAGGTTCCCATATTAAATGTGCGGCAGGTGACCTAGGCAGATGTTGCATCTCAACATTGGTCTCACCCTGTATGGTGATTCCTTGGTTTAGTGCCGCTGCCTTGACCACAATTTCTTCTGAATTCTATGGCATCATGGGTCTACTGAACTGAACACTGGTTGCTGTGAACTGAATCTCTGAACTGAAAGAGAAAGCAGGCAGCATCTCAGCCCAATTTCACCAGAACAGACATAAGCATAGCTGAATAACTGTATTCGACCACTGATCACTGTTCCCCAAATTACTGTCCCAAAACTGAATCTAATACCCGCAGATATAACTGATTCTCAAAATACTAATGCCCGCAGACCTGATACTCAGACTTGCAAACTGATACGTGCATTCCCCTGTAGAGTCACACTCTAAAAGCACATAATCAAGCAAATGAGAGCCAAAACACCCCTATGTTGGGGTAAGGTTTCCCAGTCCTATTTTGTCAGGAGTTAGGGTTTCGCTACGCACACAGTGATTTCAAAAAACCTACAATTGGGTAAACAACCTGTCCTAGCTTGGAATAGTCACTATGGATTCCGAATATGCACTAGGTCGAAAGGTTAAAAAGGGTGCCCCAATAAAAGCAGGGTTTGTGTTCCATTCGTGGTAGAGCCCGCAACCAGTCAGCCTTACGACACACTTCTCAAAGCAAGCCTCCGGCAAACCGTTCAGGAATAGCATACAGCAAACACGGTGTCCTAGGCACACCAATGCAAATGCAATGCAAAGAGACACATAAGTGTGGTCAAAACAAGATATCATAAGTTTAAGTCAAGTTCTCTAACTCCCCAGCAGAGTCGCCCGAAACTATAGACGCACCCTTGAGCTTCATGCTACAGTTTGGACTCAATGTCACGGTTCTTAATCTGATCTCGCAAAGTGTAATGCAAGACTGTTAAATCACCAAAGAGTCCAAATCCGGCAAATCATTTTGGAAAACTGATTTTTAAGAAAGAAGTGCCAAACATGGACTGCTTTGCTAGATACAGAGTCACCACCTAAATATTTTATTTTGGGGAAATTTAGGAAACCCTGACTCATGCCTAAGGCCACATGTCCGTCATCACCAAAGTTGCCTCGGCTCAGGAACTTAGGTACGATTGGGGAAGGTCATGCAATGAGCACCCCTGCTCGCCCGATCAAAGATCGGCCTGTACTAAGCATGATATCTTGTTTTTCAAAATATATGCGTTCTTATTCTAGTTATTAGCTAGAATTTACTATGTGATGTGCACAACACACAAGTATAGACTAGATCGCCTAATTTGGAACAAAGCATTGCACTTTCATTTGTTTGAAAATGGTTTGAAGTTTGCTACTCGCGAGTAGGCTAAAATGCGAATTTCAATGGATTGTCCCAATTCAAGTAATCCAACCTTCACCCACAGGCATTCAGGCAGTTATCTCATATAAGCAATTAGCCTTATGGCAAGCATGCAGCCATGGCAAAACTCACACTCGTGCAAGATGCTAAAGCATAAACACTCACAATGTACTCCGAGCCAAAACAAGAAACTAGTTAGAAATCATGCCTGATCCTAGTTCATGTTAAAATGGCTAATGCCTCGCATGCAAAGTGCAACTAGAATAGGCTCGGCTAATCTAAAATGGCATATGAGATGCGACAATTCAATACATGTATTCAACTTGGAATTGAAATACAATGCAGTTAGTATGATGCGCTGAGCCCGGTGCATGCAATACAAATGAATGGTGCAAACATGCATAGCATATGGATTCTAATTGAAATATGCCCTAGAACTAACCACTGAAAGCAGGTAAGTAAAAGAGAGAAAGAAGTGGGGGTTAGAAGACATGCATCACACACACGCATGCTTATTACATAATCGCGCTCTCTCGACGGAGGGACCAAAAGAATAATACGAATCATCTAATTAACTAACTAACAAGCTAATTAATTAATTACAGAACCAAATCGAAATAAATAACTATTCTAAGTTATTAAAACACTGAAATGGCCTCTAGACGAGGGATGAATGCATGCTCGGATGGCCTCGCTCGGAAATCCATCGCCATGCTTCATGTTGCCTCTGTTTGCACTGCTCTGTACCTCTGAAAATTGTGCCAACTTCTGTGACACTTTTGAACCATCTTGTGTACACTGTGGGAGGTCATCGACCAAGAGATGATGCCATCGACCAAGATAGGAAAGTCATCGACCAAATATAAGGCTCTCGGCCAAATGTTTGTTGCCGATCGGCATTGAATATGGTCGATCGACCATCTCTTCCTGTGAAAAGCTCCTGTTGCTATAGCAGAGGACAAACAGAGCATAGCAATACATTTTCAAGACAATGTTTGCACAACCACATCCCTTATCATGTTTAAGACTCAAAGGTGTGTCCTCGGGCCACCAATCACGCATTCCAATGCATGATGGCCAAAGGAGCCAAGTGTGCAATTCGATATCAAATGAAATGCACAAAACACACAAGGGACCTTAATCTCTATCATGCTTGATCCAGAGGCAAGGCAATGTACACACAATGCAATGCAACCTAAGCATGCAAGCAAGGATGCAAACAACTCAAACATGCAACAATATCATGCAATGCAACTAATATGCAATAGGCATACAACCTAAACATGTAAAGATGCATGGCATAGGTATGTGACAACAATACCAACAAGAAGCATGTGACAACATGTAATCCAACAAGTATGCAAGATACCTGAGCATGCAACAAGATGTCAATTAGCAAGCATATGACAACATGCAATATGACAAGCATGCAACAAGCATGTAAGCATGATGTAAAGTAGCAACTTTGAACAAAAACTAAAGATGGACGGACCTCAGCCATGCCCAAAATCAGTGGCCAAAGTTATGAATTGGAAGCATGAAAATGCAAAGCAAACATGCACATGTAAATGGTCCAACACCTAGGCATAGGAGGGTGACTTTCATGAGCATTTAAAAGGGGACAAACATGGACATGTGACGAACATGGTAAGCTCTGAAATCATGCTAGGAAATGTGCCAAACCAACCAAACAAAGCAAGCAAGTCATGCAAAAAGGCTTAAAGCTTGAAACTAGCCAAGGGACTCAAACCAAGGCTATGCAAAACCTGAAGCAAATGGAAAGTATAATTGAAAACAGTCCTAGATCATGTCAAAATGAGCCTAAAACATGCAAGGACCAAAGCCAAAATAAGCTAGAACAAAGGGCCAAAAGCATGAGGCATGCAAGGCTACAAAAGAGGTGTTACACTACACCTATCAAAACCAAACATGGCATGACTTAAGCAAATAAAATCAAAGAAAGGCATGAGGCATGCAAGGCTACAAAAGAGGTGTTACACTACACCTATCAAAACCAAACATGGCATGACTTAAGCAATGAAAAACAAAGTTATGGCATGATAAAACAAGACCAAAAAGCTGATAATCTTACATCCCAAAGACCTAAACATGATGGCACACACAATGACCCATTCATGAGGCATAAAACATCAACTCTTTAAAGCATTAAAGGAGTGACAAGTGCAAGTGTTTGAGCATGAAACATGGATTGAAATAGTATAACAAATGATGCCAAATCATTGAAATGGTCCAAGTAAAGCATTCTAGTGACTTGGACACTTAAGGCTAACAAGCTAGAATGCCTTATGGCTATAACCAAACATGGCATATATGGTCAAAACAACTCAAATTAGAACTTAAGCATGTTACAATAAGGCTAAAAGCTTCATGGAGTCAAGCCAAAATCATGCTAGAAACATAGCTTAAAGCATGATGCATGTTAAGGCAAATAAAAGGATTGCAAGGCAAGTACATGAAGCATACATGGTATGTCCAAACCAAGTCAAAATAGTGTTATATCATGGCAAAAGAAAGCCTAATACATACTGAAATGAAACTGAAACAAGCCAAGCAAGCATGCCACCAATATAAGCCAGTTATACTAGCATTCAAGACAATAAGGAGAGGGGATGACCCTCTCCTATTTAGGACTCCAAAACCACCTTCCCACCACTGAAAATCTTTTGGATTTCAGTGGTAGGAAGGTCATGCAAAGCCAAGAACAAGGGCCAAAAGGGATGGCCTAAAATAAGGCCTAAGAGGGGGGAAACAACCCCAAACCAAAAAGTGATCTTAAACAAAGATCTAAAGCATCAAAAATTAGAACTTATTGTAGTTTAGAGTTAAGCTTAAAACAATAAGCAAGAAGGTCTAAAAGCTTAAGCAAGAAAGGGGTATTAAAAGCAAGAATGCTCACCCTTGAAGACCAACTTCAAGAACAAGGCTCCAGCAACTTTTCCAAGCTTAAACCACTCTAAGAACTCTGAAACTAACTCTCTAGGATCTCAGCAACCAAAGGATGGTGTACTAGTGTGTGTTTGTGTACAATAGTAAGACAATACTACACTTTTGAGTACGAAACAAGGCTAAACAAAGAAGAATAGATACAAAAGTATATCTATCCCTCAAGACTCAATTTTCTGAACCTTTGAGGAGGGAGGAGGTGGTTCTCTCTTATAGAGAACCAAAAGCAAAGCTTCTTGAGGAAGCTAAGCAAAGGGGCAAATCCCTTCATACATGTGTATGAAGGGGGTGAATTGTGCATGCCAGCTGTGACAGCTGGCATAAAATATCTGCATAAAGCAGATGAACAGGATTCAGCCAGAAAACATGGCCGATCGACCAACATAAGTGCCGATCGACCAAAAGGAGTGCCTATCAGCTAACAATTTTGGCTGATGGCAAGAAAACAAGGCCGATGGCTTCAAGCCTTGGCCGATGGGTTATGGGGATGGCAAACAGGCCACCCTCTTCCCTCAAAAGCAAAAACACAAGTTCTTGGTCCACAACCAAACACAAAACAGACAAGTTGAGAGATCTTGAGGCAAGGTGCGCAGTTGAGACCTCCGGGAACTCAAAACGAACACAGGCAAGGATGATCATCGGGTGTTCAAACGATGAAGTCCAAGTTTTGAGGATGGTCGAAAATGGGGTGTCTACACCACCTAAATATTTTATTTTGAAAAGTTTAGGAAACCCTGACTCGTGCCTAAGGCCACGTGTCCGTCATCACCAAAGTTGCCTCGGCTCGAGAACTTGGGTATGAGAGGGGAAGGTCCTGAAATGAGCACCCTCGCTCGTCCGATCAAAGATCGGCCTCTACTAACATGATACGTTGTTTTTATAAACACATGTGTTCTTATTCCAGTTATTAATGTAGAATTACTATGTGATACGCACAGCATACAAGTATAGACTAAATCACTCAATTTGGAACAAAATATCTCATGTTTGTTTTTCGAAAATGGTTTGAAGTTGCTACCCTCAAGTAGGCTAAAATGCGAATTTGCCACCCTTAAGTGGGCTTAAAACATGATTTGCCACCAATATGTGGGCTTAAAGTGCACATTTGATGAATTGTTCCAATTCAAGCAATGAAGCCTTCATCCACAAGCATTCATGCAGTTATAGCAATTAAGCAAATAACCTCATGGCAAGTATGCTATCATGGCAATCACTTACACGCATGCAAAGATGCTAAAGCATAAACAATTACAGTGTACTCCGAGCCAAAACAAAAGCTAGTTAGTAATCATGCATGATCCTAGCTATGTCAACAATGCCTAATGTAACACATACGAAATGCAACTAAGTAGGCTCGGCTATCTAAGATGGCATATGAATGCAATATTTGATGACATGCTGTTAAGCACGTATTCAAGTAAATGTATTGAAATACAATGTAGTTTGAATGATGTGACGAGCCCGGTGCATGCAAGACAAATGAATGATACACGCATACAAGCATAAGGATGCTAAACAAAACATGCCCTAATCTAATCATCAAAAGTGGTTTAAGTAAAAGGGAGAAAGACGTGGGGTTAGAAGACATTCACACACACACACACACACACACACACACACACACACACACTTATTACAACATTTGCCCTCTGAACAGAGGGTCCAAATAAATCAACTAACTAGCTACGCTAAGCTAATTAATTACAAACCGAATTGAAACTAGCTATATTAAGCTAATTAGAATATTACAAAGATGAAATAAAGTAGCTAAATACATTAACTAATTAATTACAAAATCAGCAAATTAACTAGCTAAACAAAGTAGTTAAAATGGCCTCGAGGGGAGGGAGATGTGCATGCTCGATTGCCTTGCTCAGAAATACATTGCCATGCTACCAATTGCCTATATTTGCACTCTTTTGGACTTCTGAAAATTGTGCCAACTCCCAGATTGCTTTTGACCCATCTCAGGAACATGCTGAGAAATGATCAGCCAGAGATGGTGGCCATCGGCCAGAGTTGATGGCCATCGGCCAGAGTTGATGGCCATCGGCCACTTCTGATAGCCGATCGGCCACTTCTGATAGCCGATCGGCAGCTTTGGTGGTTGGTCGGCAGCTTTGATGGCCAGTCGGCCACTGCTTCCTGTAATTTCTCTTTTTGCTGCAACAGAGCACAAACAGGGGCATGGCAATGTATTTGCAAGGAAATGTGTGTACCACCACACTCCTTATCATGCCTGAAGCTCAAAGGAATGTGGTACTCGACTTTCAGGCCACCAACCGAGCATCGCAATGCACGATGGTGGAGAAACCAAGTTTGTACAAGTCAATGAATGTACAAATAGACTTGATGAGCCTCCACCCTATCATGCACGATCAAGGATGTCGGCGACTAAGAAATGAGGCGTGTCTCATCACTTTGAGTATGAAACGTCCCTCGTTTCTCGTGTTTAGATTAGCATCTGATCCAAACACATGCAATGCAACACAAACATGTTATCTGTGCATGTTTTACTTCAATTCAATTTGTTTACTCATTTTAGATTACCAATTAATCCTTTAACCGGTTAAGTCCAAAAATGAGAAGTCCTCTAATGAGAGAGAGGTCTATCAAAGAGAATGGTTTAAGGCATGGGAGAGACCAATGCCTTTGACTACGAGTAACCCTCAAAAGAGGGTTGAAGCCATTTAAGCATAAGCCTCAGTCCCAAGCATTAAACACAACCTCAAGACTAACCAATCCTCAAAACAAATCAAAAATGAAGAAATGAAGGAGATGGCAAATTTTTCAGTGCTAAAGTGGCATGATAAACAAGACTCTAACATGCAAACACTTCAAGTACAACATGCTAGAAGGCTTAAACATTAAAAATAGTGAAGGACACAACACTAGAACCATACAATACAATGCTCAATGGACTAAACCAGCCCTAAACAAACCTCATGCATGCCAAAACAGTGGCCAAAATGAGCTGAGATGATAGCATGAAAGGCAAGAAAATGATGCTCATGCAATGGCTCACAAACAAGGCATAAAGGTGCAACTCTCAAGAGCACTTAAAGAGTGAAAAACATGGAAGTGTGACAACACTATATGCTCTAAAATAACATACCAAATGATGGCATGACATGCAAATACCTCAAGCCAAGCATGCAAGATACCTCAAAACTCAAAGCTAGTCAAGGTTATTACACTACAAGCATGCACAACAAGCATCATACGACAAAGAAGGCTCAAAATAGAGCTAAATAATGCCAAAATATGAACAAAATCATGCTGGAGTATAGCCAAAAATGAGCTAGAATAATAGGCTAAAGAGACAAGCATGCAAGGCTAGCTAGCAAGGATTACACTACAAGTGTATAAAGCATGCAAGATGTGAGCCCACCAATCAAAATTAGAGTTATAACATGCCAAAATAACACCAAAAACATGCTTGAACTAAGCTAATTCAAAACACAAGAGCATGCTACATGGTAAGGCTAACAAGGTTAGTGAGCAAGATTGCACTACAAGTACCAAAAGTATGTAAGAGGTGACCAAATCAGCCAAAAAAAGAGTTATGGAAGGTCTGAAAAGTCACAAAAATGAGCTTAAACAAAGCCACAGAGAAGTAAAAACACATGCTCATTTGGTTGGCCATCAACACATGCAAACAAGAGAAGAGGAGGGGTGACCACCCCCTTCTATTTAGGACCTCAAAATAGTCCACTACACACTCCACTTCACCTAACCCACTATCTCCTCCACTACACCTACTACCACATTTTCTTCTATATATAGATTGTATAGGAATTGTAATTCAATCAATCTTGTAATACATCAATACATCAATCAATCTTTACCTTCACTTACTCCACTACACACTCCACTTCACCTAACCCACTATCTCCTCCACTACACCTACTACCACATTTTCTTCTATATATAGATTGTATAGGAATTGTAATTCAATCAATCTTGTAATACATCAATACATCAATCAATCTTTACCTTCACTTACTCCACTACACACTCCACTTCACCTAACCCACTATCTCCTCCACTACACCTACTACCACATTTTCTTCTATATATAGATTGTATAGGAATTGTAATTCAATCAATCTTGTAATACATCAATACATCAATCAATCTTTACCTTCACTTACTCCACTACACACTCCACTTCACCTAACCCACTATCTCCTCCACTACACCTACTACCACATTTTCTTCTATATATAGATTGTATAGGAATTGTAATTCAATCAATCTTGTAATACATCAATACATCAATCAATCTTTACCTTCACTTACTCCACTACACACTCCACTTCACCTAACCCACTATCTCCTCCACTACACCTACTACCACATTTTCTTCTATATATAGATTGTATAGGAATTGTAATTCAATCAATCTTGTAATACATCAATACATCAATCAATCTTTACCTTCACTTACTCCACTACACACTCCACTTCACCTAACCCACTATCTCCTCCACTACACCTACTACCACATTTTCTTCTATATATAGATTGTATAGGAATTGTAATTCAATCAATCTTGTAATACATCAATACATCAATCAATCTTTACCTTCACTTACTCCACTACACACTCCACTTCACCTAACCCACTATCTCCTCCACTACACCTACTACCACATTTTCTTCTATATATAGATTGTATAGGAATTGTAATTCAATCAATCTTGTAATACATCAATACATCAATCAATCTTTACCTTCACTTACTCCACTACACACTCCACTTCACCTAACCCACTATCTCCTCCACTACACCTACTACCACATTTTCTTCTATATATAGATTGTATAGGAATTGTAATTCAATCAATCTTGTAATACATCAATACATCAATCAATCTTTACCTTCACTTACTCCACTACACACTCCACTTCACCTAACCCACTATCTCCTCCACTACACCTACTACCACATTTTCTTCTATATATAGATTGTATAGGAATTGTAATTCAATCAATCTTGTAATACATCAATACATCAATCAATCTTTACCTTCACTTACTCCACTACACACTCCACTTCACCTAACCCACTATCTCCTCCACTACACCTACTACCACATTTTCTTCTATATATAGATTGTATAGGAATTGTAATTCAATCAATCTTGTAATACATCAATACATCAATCAATCTTTACCTTCACTTACTCCACTACACACTCCACTTCACCTAACCCACTATCTCCTCCACTACACCTACTACCACATTTTCTTCTATATATAGATTGTATAGGAATTGTAATTCAATCAATCTTGTAATACATCAATACATCAATCAATCTTTACCTTCACTTACTCCACTACACACTCCACTTCACCTAACCCACTATCTCCTCCACTACACCTACTACCACATTTTCTTCTATATATAGATTGTATAGGAATTGTAATTCAATCAATCTTGTAATACATCAATACATCAATCAATCTTTACCTTCACTTACTCCACTACACACTCCACTTCACCTAACCCACTATCTCCTCCACTACACCTACTACCACATTTTCTTCTATATATAGATTGTATAGGAATTGTAATTCAATCAATCTTGTAATACATCAATACATCAATCAATCTTTACCTTCACTTACTCCACTACACACTCCACTTCACCTAACCCACTATCTCCTCCACTACACCTACTACCACATTTTCTTCTATATATAGATTGTATAGGAATTGTAATTCAATCAATCTTGTAATACATCAATACATCAATCAATCTTTACCTTCACTTACTCCACTACACACTCCACTTCACCTAACCCACTATCTCCTCCACTACACCTACTACCACATTTTCTTCTATATATAGATTGTATAGGAATTGTAATTCAATCAATCTTGTAATACATCAATACATCAATCAATCTTTACCTTCACTTACTCCACTACACACTCCACTTCACCTAACCCACTATCTCCTCCACTACACCTACTACCACATTTTCTTCTATATATAGATTGTATAGGAATTGTAATTCAATCAATCTTGTAATACATCAATACATCAATCAATCTTTACCTTCACTTACTCCACTACACACTCCACTTCACCTAACCCACTATCTCCTCCACTACACCTACTACCACATTTTCTTCTATATATAGATTGTATAGGAATTGTAATTCAATCAATCTTGTAATACATCAATACATCAATCAATCTTTACCTTCACTTACTCCACTACACACTCCACTTCACCTAACCCACTATCTCCTCCACTACACCTACTACCACATTTTCTTCTATATATAGATTGTATAGGAATTGTAATTCAATCAATCTTGTAATACATCAATACATCAATCAATCTTTACCTTCACTTACTCCACTACACACTCCACTTCACCTAACCCACTATCTCCTCCACTACACCTACTACCACATTTTCTTCTATATATAGATTGTATAGGAATTGTAATTCAATCAATCTTGTAATACATCAATACATCAATCAATCTTTACCTTCACTTACTCCACTACACACTCCACTTCACCTAACCCACTATCTCCTCCACTACACCTACTACCACATTTTCTTCTATATATAGATTGTATAGGAATTGTAATTCAATCAATCTTGTAATACATCAATACATCAATCAATCTTTACCTTCACTTACTCCACTACACACTCCACTTCACCTAACCCACTATCTCCTCCACTACACCTACTACCACATTTTCTTCTATATATAGATTGTATAGGAATTGTAATTCAATCAATCTTGTAATACATCAATACATCAATCAATCTTTACCTTCACTTACTCCACTACACACTCCACTTCACCTAACCCACTATCTCCTCCACTACACCTACTACCACATTTTCTTCTATATATAGATTGTATAGGAATTGTAATTCAATCAATCTTGTAATACATCAATACATCAATCAATCTTTACCTTCACTTACTCCACTACACACTCCACTTCACCTAACCCACTATCTCCTCCACTACACCTACTACCACATTTTCTTCTATATATAGATTGTATAGGAATTGTAATTCAATCAATCTTGTAATACATCAATACATCAATCAATCTTTACCTTCACTTACTCCACTACACACTCCACTTCACCTAACCCACTATCTCCTCCACTACACCTACTACCACATTTTCTTCTATATATAGATTGTATAGGAATTGTAATTCAATCAATCTTGTAATACATCAATACATCAATCAATCTTTACCTTCACTTACTCCACTACACACTCCACTTCACCTAACCCACTATCTCCTCCACTACACCTACTACCACATTTTCTTCTATATATAGATTGTATAGGAATTGTAATTCAATCAATCTTGTAATACATCAATACATCAATCAATCTTTACCTTCACTTACTCCACTACACACTCCACTTCACCTAACCCACTATCTCCTCCACTACACCTACTACCACATTTTCTTCTATATATAGATTGTATAGGAATTGTAATTCAATCAATCTTGTAATACATCAATACATCAATCAATCTTTACCTTCACTTACTCCACTACACACTCCACTTCACCTAACCCACTATCTCCTCCACTACACCTACTACCACATTTTCTTCTATATATAGATTGTATAGGAATTGTAATTCAATCAATCTTGTAATACATCAATACATCAATCAATCTTTACCTTCACTTACTCCACTACACACTCCACTTCACCTAACCCACTATCTCCTCCACTACACCTACTACCACATTTTCTTCTATATATAGATTGTATAGGAATTGTAATTCAATCAATCTTGTAATACATCAATACATCAATCAATCTTTACCTTCACTTACTCCACTACACACTCCACTTCACCTAACCCACTATCTCCTCCACTACACCTACTACCACATTTTCTTCTATATATAGATTGTATAGGAATTGTAATTCAATCAATCTTGTAATACATCAATACATCAATCAATCTTTACCTTCACTTACTCCACTACACACTCCACTTCACCTAACCCACTATCTCCTCCACTACACCTACTACCACATTTTCTTCTATATATAGATTGTATAGGAATTGTAATTCAATCAATCTTGTAATACATCAATACATCAATCAATCTTTACCTTCACTTACTCCACTACACACTCCACTTCACCTAACCCACTATCTCCTCCACTACACCTACTACCACATTTTCTTCTATATATAGATTGTATAGGAATTGTAATTCAATCAATCTTGTAATACATCAATACATCAATCAATCTTTACCTTCACTTACTCCACTACACACTCCACTTCACCTAACCCACTATCTCCTCCACTACACCTACTACCACATTTTCTTCTATATATAGATTGTATAGGAATTGTAATTCAATCAATCTTGTAATACATCAATACATCAATCAATCTTTACCTTCACTTACTCCACTACACACTCCACTTCACCTAACCCACTATCTCCTCCACTACACCTACTACCACATTTTCTTCTATATATAGATTGTATAGGAATTGTAATTCAATCAATCTTGTAATACATCAATACATCAATCAATCTTTACCTTCACTTACTCCACTACACACTCCACTTCACCTAACCCACTATCTCCTCCACTACACCTACTACCACATTTTCTTCTATATATAGATTGTATAGGAATTGTAATTCAATCAATCTTGTAATACATCAATACATCAATCAATCTTTACCTTCACTTACTCCACTACACACTCCACTTCACCTAACCCACTATCTCCTCCACTACACCTACTACCACATTTTCTTCTATATATAGATTGTATAGGAATTGTAATTCAATCAATCTTGTAATACATCAATACATCAATCAATCTTTACCTTCACTTACTCCACTACACACTCCACTTCACCTAACCCACTATCTCCTCCACTACACCTACTACCACATTTTCTTCTATATATAGATTGTATAGGAATTGTAATTCAATCAATCTTGTAATACATCAATACATCAATCAATCTTTACCTTCACTTACTCCACTACACACTCCACTTCACCTAACCCACTATCTCCTCCACTACACCTACTACCACATTTTCTTCTATATATAGATTGTATAGGAATTGTAATTCAATCAATCTTGTAATACATCAATACATCAATCAATCTTTACCTTCACTTACTCCACTACACACTCCACTTCACCTAACCCACTATCTCCTCCACTACACCTACTACCACATTTTCTTCTATATATAGATTGTATAGGAATTGTAATTCAATCAATCTTGTAATACATCAATACATCAATCAATCTTTACCTTCACTTACTCCACTACACACTCCACTTCACCTAACCCACTATCTCCTCCACTACACCTACTACCACATTTTCTTCTATATATAGATTGTATAGGAATTGTAATTCAATCAATCTTGTAATACATCAATACATCAATCAATCTTTACCTTCACTTACTCCACTACACACTCCACTTCACCTAACCCACTATCTCCTCCACTACACCTACTACCACATTTTCTTCTATATATAGATTGTATAGGAATTGTAATTCAATCAATCTTGTAATACATCAATACATCAATCAATCTTTACCTTCACTTACTCCACTACACACTCCACTTCACCTAACCCACTATCTCCTCCACTACACCTACTACCACATTTTCTTCTATATATAGATTGTATAGGAATTGTAATTCAATCAATCTTGTAATACATCAATACATCAATCAATCTTTACCTTCACTTACTCCACTACACACTCCACTTCACCTAACCCACTATCTCCTCCACTACACCTACTACCACATTTTCTTCTATATATAGATTGTATAGGAATTGTAATTCAATCAATCTTGTAATACATCAATACATCAATCAATCTTTACCTTCACTTACTCCACTACACACTCCACTTCACCTAACCCACTATCTCCTCCACTACACCTACTACCACATTTTCTTCTATATATAGATTGTATAGGAATTGTAATTCAATCAATCTTGTAATACATCAATACATCAATCAATCTTTACCTTCACTTACTCCACTACACACTCCACTTCACCTAACCCACTATCTCCTCCACTACACCTACTACCACATTTTCTTCTATATATAGATTGTATAGGAATTGTAATTCAATCAATCTTGTAATACATCAATACATCAATCAATCTTTACCTTCACTTACTCCACTACACACTCCACTTCACCTAACCCACTATCTCCTCCACTACACCTACTACCACATTTTCTTCTATATATAGATTGTATAGGAATTGTAATTCAATCAATCTTGTAATACATCAATACATCAATCAATCTTTACCTTCACTTACTCCACTACACACTCCACTTCACCTAACCCACTATCTCCTCCACTACACCTACTACCACATTTTCTTCTATATATAGATTGTATAGGAATTGTAATTCAATCAATCTTGTAATACATCAATACATCAATCAATCTTTACCTTCACTTACTCCACTACACACTCCACTTCACCTAACCCACTATCTCCTCCACTACACCTACTACCACATTTTCTTCTATATATAGATTGTATAGGAATTGTAATTCAATCAATCTTGTAATACATCAATACATCAATCAATCTTTACCTTCACTTACTCCACTACACACTCCACTTCACCTAACCCACTATCTCCTCCACTACACCTACTACCACATTTTCTTCTATATATAGATTGTATAGGAATTGTAATTCAATCAATCTTGTAATACATCAATACATCAATCAATCTTTACCTTCACTTACTCCACTACACACTCCACTTCACCTAACCCACTATCTCCTCCACTACACCTACTACCACATTTTCTTCTATATATAGATTGTATAGGAATTGTAATTCAATCAATCTTGTAATACATCAATACATCAATCAATCTTTACCTTCACTTACTCCACTACACACTCCACTTCACCTAACCCACTATCTCCTCCACTACACCTACTACCACATTTTCTTCTATATATAGATTGTATAGGAATTGTAATTCAATCAATCTTGTAATACATCAATACATCAATCAATCTTTACCTTCACTTACTCCACTACACACTCCACTTCACCTAACCCACTATCTCCTCCACTACACCTACTACCACATTTTCTTCTATATATAGATTGTATAGGAATTGTAATTCAATCAATCTTGTAATACATCAATACATCAATCAATCTTTACCTTCACTTACTCCACTACACACTCCACTTCACCTAACCCACTATCTCCTCCACTACACCTACTACCACATTTTCTTCTATATATAGATTGTATAGGAATTGTAATTCAATCAATCTTGTAATACATCAATACATCAATCAATCTTTACCTTCACTTACTCCACTACACACTCCACTTCACCTAACCCACTATCTCCTCCACTACACCTACTACCACATTTTCTTCTATATATAGATTGTATAGGAATTGTAATTCAATCAATCTTGTAATACATCAATACATCAATCAATCTTTACCTTCACTTACTCCACTACACACTCCACTTCACCTAACCCACTATCTCCTCCACTACACCTACTACCACATTTTCTTCTATATATAGATTGTATAGGAATTGTAATTCAATCAATCTTGTAATACATCAATACATCAATCAATCTTTACCTTCACTTACTCCACTACACACTCCACTTCACCTAACCCACTATCTCCTCCACTACACCTACTACCACATTTTCTTCTATATATAGATTGTATAGGAATTGTAATTCAATCAATCTTGTAATACATCAATACATCAATCAATCTTTACCTTCACTTACTCCACTACACACTCCACTTCACCTAACCCACTATCTCCTCCACTACACCTACTACCACATTTTCTTCTATATATAGATTGTATAGGAATTGTAATTCAATCAATCTTGTAATACATCAATACATCAATCAATCTTTACCTTCACTTACTCCACTACACACTCCACTTCACCTAACCCACTATCTCCTCCACTACACCTACTACCACATTTTCTTCTATATATAGATTGTATAGGAATTGTAATTCAATCAATCTTGTAATACATCAATACATCAATCAATCTTTACCTTCACTTACTCCACTACACACTCCACTTCACCTAACCCACTATCTCCTCCACTACACCTACTACCACATTTTCTTCTATATATAGATTGTATAGGAATTGTAATTCAATCAATCTTGTAATACATCAATACATCAATCAATCTTTACCTTCACTTACTCCACTACACACTCCACTTCACCTAACCCACTATCTCCTCCACTACACCTACTACCACATTTTCTTCTATATATAGATTGTATAGGAATTGTAATTCAATCAATCTTGTAATACATCAATACATCAATCAATCTTTACCTTCACTTACTCCACTACACACTCCACTTCACCTAACCCACTATCTCCTCCACTACACCTACTACCACATTTTCTTCTATATATAGATTGTATAGGAATTGTAATTCAATCAATCTTGTAATACATCAATACATCAATCAATCTTTACCTTCACTTACTCCACTACACACTCCACTTCACCTAACCCACTATCTCCTCCACTACACCTACTACCACATTTTCTTCTATATATAGATTGTATAGGAATTGTAATTCAATCAATCTTGTAATACATCAATACATCAATCAATCTTTACCTTCACTTACTCCACTACACACTCCACTTCACCTAACCCACTATCTCCTCCACTACACCTACTACCACATTTTCTTCTATATATAGATTGTATAGGAATTGTAATTCAATCAATCTTGTAATACATCAATACATCAATCAATCTTTACCTTCACTTACTCCACTACACACTCCACTTCACCTAACCCACTATCTCCTCCACTACACCTACTACCACATTTTCTTCTATATATAGATTGTATAGGAATTGTAATTCAATCAATCTTGTAATACATCAATACATCAATCAATCTTTACCTTCACTTACTCCACTACACACTCCACTTCACCTAACCCACTATCTCCTCCACTACACCTACTACCACATTTTCTTCTATATATAGATTGTATAGGAATTGTAATTCAATCAATCTTGTAATACATCAATACATCAATCAATCTTTACCTTCACTTACTCCACTACACACTCCACTTCACCTAACCCACTATCTCCTCCACTACACCTACTACCACATTTTCTTCTATATATAGATTGTATAGGAATTGTAATTCAATCAATCTTGTAATACATCAATACATCAATCAATCTTTACCTTCACTTACTCCACTACACACTCCACTTCACCTAACCCACTATCTCCTCCACTACACCTACTACCACATTTTCTTCTATATATAGATTGTATAGGAATTGTAATTCAATCAATCTTGTAATACATCAATACATCAATCAATCTTTACCTTCACTTACTCCACTACACACTCCACTTCACCTAACCCACTATCTCCTCCACTACACCTACTACCACATTTTCTTCTATATATAGATTGTATAGGAATTGTAATTCAATCAATCTTGTAATACATCAATACATCAATCAATCTTTACCTTCACTTACTCCACTACACACTCCACTTCACCTAACCCACTATCTCCTCCACTACACCTACTACCACATTTTCTTCTATATATAGATTGTATAGGAATTGTAATTCAATCAATCTTGTAATACATCAATACATCAATCAATCTTTACCTTCACTTACTCCACTACACACTCCACTTCACCTAACCCACTATCTCCTCCACTACACCTACTACCACATTTTCTTCTATATATAGATTGTATAGGAATTGTAATTCAATCAATCTTGTAATACATCAATACATCAATCAATCTTTACCTTCACTTACTCCACTACACACTCCACTTCACCTAACCCACTATCTCCTCCACTACACCTACTACCACATTTTCTTCTATATATAGATTGTATAGGAATTGTAATTCAATCAATCTTGTAATACATCAATACATCAATCAATCTTTACCTTCACTTACTCCACTACACACTCCACTTCACCTAACCCACTATCTCCTCCACTACACCTACTACCACATTTTCTTCTATATATAGATTGTATAGGAATTGTAATTCAATCAATCTTGTAATACATCAATACATCAATCAATCTTTACCTTCACTTACTCCACTACACACTCCACTTCACCTAACCCACTATCTCCTCCACTACACCTACTACCACATTTTCTTCTATATATAGATTGTATAGGAATTGTAATTCAATCAATCTTGTAATACATCAATACATCAATCAATCTTTACCTTCACTTACTCCACTACACACTCCACTTCACCTAACCCACTATCTCCTCCACTACACCTACTACCACATTTTCTTCTATATATAGATTGTATAGGAATTGTAATTCAATCAATCTTGTAATACATCAATACATCAATCAATCTTTACCTTCACTTACTCCACTACACACTCCACTTCACCTAACCCACTATCTCCTCCACTACACCTACTACCACATTTTCTTCTATATATAGATTGTATAGGAATTGTAATTCAATCAATCTTGTAATACATCAATACATCAATCAATCTTTACCTTCACTTACTCCACTACACACTCCACTTCACCTAACCCACTATCTCCTCCACTACACCTACTACCACATTTTCTTCTATATATAGATTGTATAGGAATTGTAATTCAATCAATCTTGTAATACATCAATACATCAATCAATCTTTACCTTCACTTACTCCACTACACACTCCACTTCACCTAACCCACTATCTCCTCCACTACACCTACTACCACATTTTCTTCTATATATAGATTGTATAGGAATTGTAATTCAATCAATCTTGTAATACATCAATACATCAATCAATCTTTACCTTCACTTACTCCACTACACACTCCACTTCACCTAACCCACTATCTCCTCCACTACACCTACTACCACATTTTCTTCTATATATAGATTGTATAGGAATTGTAATTCAATCAATCTTGTAATACATCAATACATCAATCAATCTTTACCTTCACTTACTCCACTACACACTCCACTTCACCTAACCCACTATCTCCTCCACTACACCTACTACCACATTTTCTTCTATATATAGATTGTATAGGAATTGTAATTCAATCAATCTTGTAATACATCAATACATCAATCAATCTTTACCTTCACTTACTCCACTACACACTCCACTTCACCTAACCCACTATCTCCTCCACTACACCTACTACCACATTTTCTTCTATATATAGATTGTATAGGAATTGTAATTCAATCAATCTTGTAATACATCAATACATCAATCAATCTTTACCTTCACTTACTCCACTACACACTCCACTTCACCTAACCCACTATCTCCTCCACTACACCTACTACCACATTTTCTTCTATATATAGATTGTATAGGAATTGTAATTCAATCAATCTTGTAATACATCAATACATCAATCAATCTTTACCTTCACTTACTCCACTACACACTCCACTTCACCTAACCCACTATCTCCTCCACTACACCTACTACCACATTTTCTTCTATATATAGATTGTATAGGAATTGTAATTCAATCAATCTTGTAATACATCAATACATCAATCAATCTTTACCTTCACTTACTCCACTACACACTCCACTTCACCTAACCCACTATCTCCTCCACTACACCTACTACCACATTTTCTTCTATATATAGATTGTATAGGAATTGTAATTCAATCAATCTTGTAATACATCAATACATCAATCAATCTTTACCTTCACTTACTCCACTACACACTCCACTTCACCTAACCCACTATCTCCTCCACTACACCTACTACCACATTTTCTTCTATATATAGATTGTATAGGAATTGTAATTCAATCAATCTTGTAATACATCAATACATCAATCAATCTTTACCTTCACTTACTCCACTACACACTCCACTTCACCTAACCCACTATCTCCTCCACTACACCTACTACCACATTTTCTTCTATATATAGATTGTATAGGAATTGTAATTCAATCAATCTTGTAATACATCAATACATCAATCAATCTTTACCTTCACTTACTCCACTACACACTCCACTTCACCTAACCCACTATCTCCTCCACTACACCTACTACCACATTTTCTTCTATATATAGATTGTATAGGAATTGTAATTCAATCAATCTTGTAATACATCAATACATCAATCAATCTTTACCTTCACTTACTCCACTACACACTCCACTTCACCTAACCCACTATCTCCTCCACTACACCTACTACCACATTTTCTTCTATATATAGATTGTATAGGAATTGTAATTAATCAATCTTGTAACAATACAATCAATAATAATACATCAGTATTACTACACACTCCACTTCACCTACCTCTACTCCACTACACACTCCACTTCACCTAACCCACTATCTCCTCCACTACACCTACTACCACATTTTCTTCTATATATAGATTGTATAGGAATTG
Organism: Camellia sinensis; assembly: GCF_004153795.1. Lineage (NCBI taxonomy): Eukaryota > Viridiplantae > Streptophyta > Magnoliopsida > Ericales > Theaceae > Camellia > Camellia sinensis. The sequence continues at coordinate 1,422,992 of NW_021024779.1, read as the reverse complement.
TAATCAATCAATCTTGTAATACATCAATACATCAATCAATCTTTACCTTCACTTACTCCACTACACACTCCACTTCACCTAACCCACTATCTCCTCCACTACACCTACTACCACATTTTCTTCTATATATAGATTGTATAGGAATTGTAATCAATCAATCTTGTAATACATCAATACATCAATCAATCTTTACCTTCACTTACTCCACTACACACTCCACTTCACCTAACCCACTATCACCTCCACTACACCTACTACCACATTTTCTTCTATATATAGATTGTATAGGAATTGTAATTAATCAATCTTGTAACAATACAATCAATAATAATACATCAGTATTACTACACACTCCACTTCACCTACCTCCACTTCACCACACACTCCACTTCACCTAACCCACTATCACCTCCACTACACCTACTACCACATTTTCTTCTATATATAGATTGTATAGGAATTGTAATTAATCAATCTTGTAATACATCAAAATCAATCAATACAATCAATCAGATATCAATCAATAATACATCAATTACTTATTTTTTGCCTCCCAATCCATTCTATAATTTATCTAGTTTTTACCTTGTAACTCCTATGTAGATTATTTAGAGTGACATGTAACAAGGCATTGTGGTTTCACTAATAGATAGCTTTTGTTGGAAAATTGAGTATCTTATCTTATCTGTTTTACTAATTGATTTGTGTGTTTCTCTTTGCAGCTAGCAGAAGCACCAAAAGCACAATTTTCATGTGATTACAATGATCACCTTGCTCTTGTCCGGGCTTATGAGGGCTGGAAAGAAGTTGAAAGAGACGTAGCTAGATATGAATACTGCTAAAAGAATTTTCTTTCTACTCAATCAATGAAAGCTATTGATGCTCTGGGAAAGGAGTTCTACTCTTCACTTAGGGAATATGTTTTAAATCTTAATGCTAGATGGATGTGAATTGGATGATTATATAGATTACAAGCAGATTTTTAATTGAAGGAATATGTAATTTGGAATTATTTGTGGAAGAAAATTTGTAATAGTTGCTAACTTTAATTAAATAGGTTTAGAATTAAATGATTTATATATTTTGTTGAATGTTCATGATTAAGGTGAATTGTTGGTTTGATTAATTTTTGTAAATTATAGATTGTATTGAATGGATTGGATAGATTATTATGAATTACAGGTTCATTTTGTTGTATGTTGGCGCAAACATTCTTTTTGGCTACCAAACTAAGATGTCGTAGAATGTCACAATTAGCGACTAAAATTTTTGGTCGTGAAATATTACAATTGGCGACCAAAATTTTTGGTCGTTACATGTCACAATTGGTGATCAAATTTTTTAATCGTGGAATGTGATAATTGGCGACCAAATTTTTTGGTCGTGAAATGTAACAATTGACGACTAACATGTTTGGTCAGGAATATGTTACTTTTCGCGACTAAAGTGTTTTAGCGACTAAATGGACTAGTCACAATAATGATATATTTAGCAACCAAAAATTTAGTCAGCAAATCTAATTTTTTCCCGACTAACAAAAGTTTTGGTCGCTAATTACTTTTGCCGACCCTCAATTGGCAACCAAAGTGACGATCAAAAAAATTAGTCGCGGATAACTTTTGCAGACTAAAAATGAACTTTTAGCGACCAATTTTTTGATCGACAAAAGTATTATTTCTTGTAGTGTCTAAAAACAAAAAAAGGAAAAGAAAAGTTCACAATTATAATTTTTTAAATAATTTATCTAATTTTCATAGAAATATAAACCGATCATGTGGTCTTGAAATCCGTTATCAAATTTATTTTTTGCATAAATATGACAACTCAAATTAGATCCTCTAGCCTATTTCTTTGAACTAGAGACAAATTTGATCCATTGCAAAAATATGAAGATACTAATAAAATTTGTGCCCAAATAAAGTAAACAATTCTACCTAATAATGCTATATATATTAATTAATATACTAACAAATAAAATAATATAATTTTAATAATTTTAAATATTTATAATTTATATAATAAATAAAATCATAATTTTAAAATAATAATATCATAACATACGTTAATATACTAATTAATATACTAATTGATACATGTAACACCACTGCTCAATTTTTTTTGCAATGACTTGCACTTGTTTTTTTCTAAAAACCAAATTCTCTCCAAGGAGAGTTTCTTCTTAAAATACAAAATTTATCATGCATGTTGTGGAAGAAGCAAAACAAAACAAATCATAAACTTCAATTTCAGAACCATCTGATTGCAATTTCAATGTAGATATAAAATGGAGGCCTAGAAACCATCATTCCAGAAGATCCAACACCAACTTCTTGACCTCAAACCATGCAATGAAGCAAAATGCAAATTCAATTTAAATGCTACCACAAAACAATAACAAAATTACTATAAAAGTAAAATCAGGGGCATGTTTTGATAATTAAAAAAAAAATCAAATTTAAAAGCAGAAACACACCACTGCTTATAGCACACCCAAATAAAACTTTACTTAAACGTCATTCCTGTTCACATAGATAAAATTGCAAACTAAGTACCTGGATTTTCTCTAATTAAAAAGGTTTTTAACCCTCAAATGACAGCCTAAGCAAATGGGCTATTAAGAACATCCACTGCCACAATTAACTGAAACATAATGTAACATCCATCATTATTCAACATACATCTCTCAAACATGTTCAGCCTCCTAAACGGAGTCAAAACATCACAAGTCCATGCATCTTCAATCGTCGCGATCACCTCACACCTTGGATCCTTTATTCATCATGATCATTTCAAAGCTCGTCAAAACCACTGCTAGAATCATCAAAACACATCCTTACCTCTGGCCCGAGTCAGGAGAACCGTTTCCATACGAGACCAAACCCCCCTTCTCAGGGGGGCTTCCAGAAGATGACCTTGACCTGTCTTTGTTTGCCTGCTTAGGTGATTGCGAGTCAAGTGAGGACCTTGATATTGATGAGCTCCTGTTGCGAGGAGGTGACCTCTGCCTCTCAGCACGTGGGGATTCACGGAATCTAGATGTCTCGATAGGAGAATGGCTGCGGATAGGACTGCGGCTATAACGGCGGTCACGGTAGCGAATTGGGCTCCTTGATACAGGACTCCTTGTCCTGCTTATTCTGCTTCTGTATCTGCAAACCGGTGTCACACAGTATGAAGTTTTTCATTACGAAAAGAGATGAGAGAGCAATTATACTATACTGGTACCACTACAACTCAGTCAGGTTTAAACTAAAAGCCATTTGGAGTTGGTGCCTCTGTGAATTGGACTAAAAGATCACATTAGTAGAGAAAAGACCCATCTAAAATTTAAAAATAAAAAATAAATTCAAACAAACAATAGACCACAACAAGATAACTGAACTGAACCATCAGCTTGGCAGCACGTAAACTAACCAATAACAACTAATTAAAGCAATAATTTGCGTAATAGACAGTAAGATATATATATATATAATTAATAAAAAGGAGGTAATTCTATAAAAACATAATTTATATACAGAAAATTCATATAGAATGCTGTAGCAATTTCCTATAAAAGAAGAGATCGCCACAAGAATGATACACAAATCTCCCCATATATATGCTTGAATACTATATAAATAAAGACGGACACTCGTGCAAATACTTGGACCATGGAAGGAGGACCAATGAACCTATAGCAATCCCGGTCTTCCCCATCATTTACTTTGTTCCAGACTTGAGTTCCGTCATGGTTGTTGTTGTCTATATCTTGTTTCCGTCCTTTAAATCCTTTATATTTGAGTTTTGGGACGTGTTGGGTGAATTTGGTATAGGTTGATTGTGAGTTGGAACAAATGATTGCTGTCCAGAATTTGGCTTCTTCGCTCGAGCGAGGCTCTTTGCGCTCAAGCGAGGCCTGGGTATTTGCTTCGTCGCTCGAGCGAGCTTTCTTGCACTCGAGCGAATATTGTGGGTCTTCCGGTTTTCTTTTAAGACGCAGCTTCCGCTCAAGCGAGCTTTCTGTCTTGTGTCTCTTGGCTTAAGCGACGAGTCTTGCGCTCGAGTGTTCGTCTGCGTCTGCATCTGGGTTGGACCTGAAGGTTCTTCGCTCGAGCGAGACTTTTGTCCCTCGAGCGAGCGAGCTCTATGTTTTGTGTTTCTTCACTCGAGCGAGGATTCTTACGCTCGAACGAGGTGTTTGTTGTGTCTGGTCGCTCAAGCGAGCCTCGAATATATCAGTTGCAGCAGCGTGTTTCTTCTTTAACTTTTCATCCCCTTTTTCCCTCAAAACCCTAGATCCGGCACACTCTCTCTCTATACACACGCTCTCTCTACAAATACACCTAGTTCTAGTGGTCTTCTACCCTAGTCTCTTTGTAAGAAAGGTAGAGCTTCGTGTGGGCTCCATTTTGATCCGAAAAGTTCTGGGTTTGGAGCATCTTTCAATTTTACTCTTCATCTTCTTGAGCTTCCACTTTGAGGTAGGGATAAACTACTCCTTGTCATGAGTTTTAACATAAATTTTAGTCATTTTGTATAAATGGTGAAGTTATAAAAATCTTGAAAAGTTAGGGTTTGATTTGATATATATAAAGAGGGGTTTTCAATTGTTGAGCCCCATGTGTATGTGAAACCTTGAAAAATTGAGTTATTGTTGTAGGATTGATGAAATTGAACCTTAGGGTTGATGTTCGAGGAAAAGGGGGGAATGCCCTAATAATGTTTAAATAATTAATTTGGAGAAATATGGAAATATAAAATTGAGTTGAAAATCACGAAATTGAGAAATTATGTGATTGAATGGTATAGTTGGACTGATTAATTACTCACCTATGAAATTGTTGATAATTTGTCTGTTTGATAAATTTATTATCTGTTTAGAAATAATTGTTTTGAGCTATCGGTGGAGGATAATTTTAATCGTTGTAGAGACTGTATGTTGATTAGGGAAAACTGAAACTAATCAATTGGGTTATGTCGTTGAATATGACGGTTGAATTAACCCATCGAATATGTGCCTAGATTGATCATGGTATATGATAAAGCATTTAAATACATTGCATATGTATCTTATTTAGGAGGAGACAGGGGATGTACTCGCAAACCTGTTTGGGAGGAGATAGGAGATGTACTCCATTGATAACTAAGTTGGCCGGAGTGTCCAGGGTGAAAGTCCCGAAATCTTAATTACGTTTGCATAACGTAGATAAATTGAAGTATTGAAGTGTTATTAATATGAGTTGTAGTCTCATTTTGAATTGAAGTATTGAAGTGGTAATAATATGAGTTGTTGTCTCATTATAAATTGATTATGATTGAAGTGTTGATAGTATGAGTTGTAATCTCATTTTGAACTGTTTGGATAAACAATGAACCATATCTATGAATTGGATTGGATAATGAAACGGAAAGAGATTGAAACATGGTTGTGACTATGGATTGGTTATGGAAGAGATGTCCGTTGATTTTTATGAGTTAAACATTTATCAAATGCTAATGTTTTAATTAATTCTCATATTATGTTTAGCGTATCTCTACTGGGCTTTGGCTAACCCTATATGGGACATCATTTTTTAGGTACAGGTGATATGCCGCCTCCAAGGATATAGCTTGGGAGGTTGAGAAGCTAAAAGCTTATTTTTGTAGTTATCTTTTGTATTACATGTAATTCAAGCCAAGAGCTTAATCTGTTAAAGAGTTAAAACTCTCTTTTGTTGAAACCAAGTGTTGACTTGGAAAGTTTGTAAGCCCATAGGACATTTACTTTTGTTGTCAACATGTAATACTTTTTGTAAAGAATACTCTGATGGATGAATATATTTTATTTTCCTATGTCTATGGATATCATGAATGATTGAGTTATATGGATTTATTTTGAGGGCGTTACAGAACCGCATCCCAAACAATTGCACAGGAATACATCCCAACTCCCACAAGCAAGGATTCAATGCAATACAAGCATTTTGGCATGGACCTCCTCCCTACACCCTTTCTTCTTTAATTCAGTTAGCTAATGATTGGTCTGCGTTTTCCAATTCTACTACTATAAGCATATAACACCTTATCCTTCTAGAATTGTGATCGCTTTATTTCCATATTAGTAATTGCCGCATCCTGACAAGCATCCAATGAGTTTTTGCTAGTGTCATTTGGAGTCATGCATGCCTAACAAGTTCACAAAGCCTATGAACATATCAATGAAACTAGAAGAGCATAAAAACTGGCCGCCCAAACTCAACTAGGGTGATTAATCAGCTTAGCAATTGATTGAAAAGCAAGCTGCTAATAATAATTAATAAATAACTGACATGAACTTTGAAGTGTGAATGTAAACTTAAGAAATGTAGGCAGATCACAGACCTTGGAGGAGTTCTCCCTCTGGGTGGGCTCCTGTAACGCCTAGGGGATCTCCGGTAGTATCTAGCAACACGAACGATCATCAACAGCAACAGTAAATAACGTTTCATAGAAAAACCACAACAATGCAAGTACTGGTCTTGCTAATGAATTTACAATACAGATCTGGTAATACCTGTCACGATCACTCCTGCCATAACGATAGGACCTCACAGGAGAACGATCTGGAGAACGATACCTGCGTGCATAAGCGAATCGCTCACTGAAACCCCTTCCCCTTCTGATGCGCTTAGGTGATCCATCTGGGGAAGGACTTCTTGATGAGCTCCTTCCACGATCAGAAATAGGAGACCTTGCTCTACGTCCTGCACTTACAGGACTCCTTGAATAGCTGCGATGAATATTCCTTGCAGGTGCCCTAACTGGACTCTTGCTAATGCTTCTCCTAGAAGGGGCCCTACCGGAGCTTCTGCTCACACTTCTTCGAGAAGACCTTACAGGGCTTCTGCTTACACTTCTTTTCACCACTCTTACAGGGCTTCTGCTCTCTGACTTCCGTGATAACTTCCTTGATGAGCTTCTTAGTGGGGTTCGGCTAAGTCTCCTTCGGGGTGGGGATGTTGTGGGACTCCTGCTAATGCTTCTTCCAGGCCGGGCTTGGAATGGACTCCTGCTGATGTTTCTTCCCTTCTTAACTCTTACAGGACTTCTGCTGACACTTCTCACGGGGCTTCTGCTGATACTCCTGCTTCGTCGAGAGACTTGTGGAGGGCTCTTATCCACACTGCGACTCCTGCTCACACTCTGGTTCTTGCTCAAACTTCTCTTGGGACTAATACTCATACTCTTGCTCATCGTCCTCTTAGGACTAATGCTACGGCTCCTGCTCATGAACTTCTGATAAAATACCATATCTGCAAGAATCCATAACAATAAACAATAACTGAAATGTAATAAGAATGGGAAGTAAACCTAGATTTTCCTCGGTGATCATCCACTACATCAGGCCTATCTGCACTTCTGTCAGACTTAGTTTCCACTTCTATTCCATTACTATGCCGCTGTCCATTTTCCTTCGGGTATTCACCCTCTTCTGTCTCAAATATATCAGTTGCCTCTCCCTTCTTACGAGGTATAGAAGCTGCTCCCTCAGCAGAAGGAAATTGATTTCCAACTACAGGAAGTCATAAAAAAAACAGCTGAGGCATTTAATAAAATTCTACAAAGGAGGAAAGGAAACAAAGAAGATTAGCATTCTATCTAAGAAAATTGAGATCTTGGTCACAAGCATCTTAGCAAATACTGTAACCTTAAAATCATCATTAAAAATAAGGGTAAATTATGCTAACAAAGTACATTACTTTGGCATCTCTTGGTGCCCTTCAATGATCCATATTGTCGGTGTTTTATCGTACAATAAAACAAATGCATACAAACCACTCATTTAAACTAATTTGCAAAGAAAAGAAAAGCACCAATTTTATATACATATATACTACATATTATACAAGACTCTTCTCAAATGCATGTGGACCACCATATGTAATACCTTTACTAAAACAAATGCAAAGAGATGGCGAGAAGCAGAACAGACTCAAATTTTAAAGGCATGGCATGGGTAAGGAATCATACCACTTGTCTGAACCTGGTTTTTATGCTTCCGATCTGGACCCTTAACATCAGCATCACCGTTATCATCTGATCTAGTTTCACTTTTACTCTCGCTCTCAGTATCAGTAAGACTATCAGATGCCCTTTCAAAATATAGCAAAAAGGGAGAACTTCAGCACAACATAACACTAAAAACAGCAACAGGAAACTTATTATTGCATCAAAAGATTTGAAACAGAAACAAGCAAAGCGGGAACAAAAATAGCAACATGTTCCTCCACCACTACCGGACCGGATAATACGAGCAAAGAGGGAACAAAAATATTAAACCAGAGAAAAAATAAATAAAGTCAAGCAATGAGCTTTGAGAAATGAAGATTAACAAAAACAAAAGTAGCACAAGTAACACTACTCTTTAATCAGTCAGCACCTCCATGCAGAGTCAGTTTAGAAGATTATTCATTTTACCATTAAGAACTTGAATAGAACATCACCATGCAACCTTAGTACAATTGGAATATGTGCATCAACGATTTGCTAATAATGTAAAATGGGAATATTCTCTCTGAGGCATCACTATAATCCAACGTGAAGCCACATACACCGTTGAAGGAATTTTCTACATCAAACGTCAAAAATGATCCATTGGTGCCTATTATTGGTATTTAGGGGTAGTTTGGGATGATCTAAATAAGTGCACTTTTTGACTTTTTATGAAATATGGGTTGGGTATGGGTTGGATTTGAAGTGATATGTTAGAGAAGTGATGTGACTTAAATAAGATGATGCGACTTAAATAGGATAGTGACTTTTTGACTTTTTGAATTTTTTTAGAGATGCCAAACTAAGCCTTAGTTACACCGATGGAGAAGTCATAATAACTCAAATTCAGAAAAGAACATGATTTAACAAAATGGGAGAGACATAATGAGGTGAAAATAATTATGCAAATCTCAAAGATATGCATCTCTGTATCTAGCTAGGTCAAGGAGGTGAATTAGGGAGAGTCAAAAGATCAGAGTTTCACTTATCTAACTTCAGTAAGGAAAAAGTTTAAGTTCGGAGAGTTAGTAAATTACTAACAGTGCCTCTGGACAAAAAATGGAGAACAGACAACACACATTACAATAATTAGCAATCACAGAACAACCTTTTTGATTGGCGCTTTGATCTCTTATCACGCCTCCTACGCTTTTTTTCATGCCGCTTGTCTCTCCTTTTTCCACGTTTATATCTGTCTCTCTTAGATGATCTCTTTCTCTTCTTGCGTCTGTCATCACTTGAAGAACTTAAGTGAGACGATGACGATGTATATGAATCAGAATCAGTATCAGATTCAGATGATTCCATCTCGCTATCCGAGGAAGTATCTGATTCAGTCGTATAATATCTTCTTCTCTTTTTCCTTCTGTCTCTTGAAGATTTCTTGTGCTTTCCCATTTTCAGTTTATTCACTTTCTTTTTCTCTGCACATCCCGATAACAAAATCAAGTAGTAAAACCCACTATATCATTTACATATACAGCTAATAAACAAAACAATGAAAAATCAGGAGGGGAAAAAAAACAGCTGGGACATCCAAGTGGAATATTCTACAAGATGACCTTAAACATGTCACAACACATGAGACCACTAACAGGAATATTCTGCAAAACAACATTTCATGACAAGGCAGAATCAATTGCCAAAACAACAGCTCTCTGATTCTCACCCTCAAGGAATTCACCACAATTGATGATCTTCACAGTCACAGATGGCCTTCCATCTTCGTCACCCACAGTTTCCATCTTCTTCAGAACTTCTTGCCCTTGCACAAGTTTCCCAAAAACTACATACTTCCTGTCACGATATGCCACAATCAAAAAATTTAAGTAAGATGGAAATTTCTTATCATGCATCAAGCAAAAATGGAGTGTGCTACTTAGTGTTAACTTGTACAAAATAGAAATGTAGGTGCTCGAAGTTCAAACTAAATCCAATTCAACTGGGACAACTGGCATGCTATACTAACAACATTTCAGATAAACAAACCTGTCAAGCTGATGATTGGCCTCGAAGGTGATTATAAATAAAGAACCACGTGCATCGCGATCTGCCACTGCCATTGATAAAAGACCACGCTCATCATGCTTTAGCTTGGATGGTGGTTCATCTGAAATACAGCACAACTACCACCAGTTAATTGATGAGATAGATAAAAGGAGTAGACACGTCTACATAAGAGATTCACCAAGTAAGAAAGCTCAACACAAAACACAACACACACCAAGAATGCATTTGTTGACCATCAAAAGTGATATTTGTACACAATGCCAAATTAGTTAGATATATACCTTGCACGCACGCACACAGGATCTAATCTCCTTCAATTCCAATATTACGAGAATCTATGCACATGAAACACATTGCATGACACAAAATTTGCACATCAAAATTTCACCTCAATGTGATAAAACTTTACATGAGAAACAAAAGAAAGGCACTTATGTAAAGGAGAAAAACAATGGACCATGGTTGTGGTTACAGTTATAATCAAAGCACATTTAATAACAACGGAAGCAAATATTGGGTTCCTCAAGGTTTTAAAAAACGGCCGCAACCGTTACGTAAAACGTCGTTACGTAACGGTTGTGGTGGTTACCGCCACTCGTTACGGCCGCTTTTGTAGTGTGATTGAGATTCACAGGTGTGTCAGCCGTAGCGGCTACCGTAATGGTCGTAACAGTGCCGTAACAGCCATAACGGTCTGTTACACACCGTTATGTAACGGTTCCAAACTGTTTCTTTCGAAAAAAACAAAAAAAAAAGCTAAAAATAGGAGAAAAAGGATAGAGAGAAGAGGGAAGATAAAGACAGAAGATAGAGGAGTAAGAGATAGACAGAGAGAAGATGGAAAATGAAGAACAAGTTATTGATTTGTTGAAACTGTAAGACCTATACTATTCTATTCACCTGCTATCACTCAACCATTTTGTTTGTGTGTCTATCTATATATTGTTCGAAAATAATAATAATAATAATAAGTGTGGTCATTATCTATTTGGCTTGGTTAAAATATATATATATATATTTAGACTTTTATTTATTCTCTTACTTTTGTCATTGTTTATCTTATATATAATAGTTAGTGATTGATTTTTTGCATAATATAAAGTCATTAATTATTAAAATAAAATGTAAAAAACGCAGCTTATAGTGATTTAAAAATATGAAATATATTGGATCACACTTAAAAATTTACAAAAATTGATCAATATTTATTTTAAATCCAATAAATATGATATCGAAAAAAAATATGCGTATCGGTAGGTTTTTTTCAAATTGTGCGAAAAATAAAAAAAATTTACGGTTGCGGTTACCGCAACTATTACGCTACGGCCTTTACACCCCGCAACCGCACCACCGCCACAGTTACAGCGACCGCAACGGCTTTTCAGAACGTTACTGCCAATAATGCTGTGGAACTGGGCAGCTGGTGGACAGGAAAGTAGTCACTGCGGTGTTGGAAAAGGCAACACAAATGAAGTACCACCCACATACCTTAAAGTTCTGGGGATGGGAAAATAGTAGCAGCATAAGTGGAGACAGGTGACACACTCATGCAAAAGGTAGCTTACATGAACAATAATAACGGTAATGGCTAGTCTGGGTGCCCATTAAGTGACACAAGACACAATTAAGTTCTTTAAGAGGATTGAGATATGAGGGAGGGGCTAGTCATGGTTCACAGGCTTAACAGCCAACTTTTCATGCCGCCATACAAACATGTAATTCTAAATCAGTGTTAGAAAATTTATTTGTACACGAACCTATTGCAGAAAGAAGTTAACCAAGAAATATACCTATGTGGTCTAGTATCCAAAAGATTCAACTTTAAAGCTCCACTGATTTCCAACTTCACATGTTTTTTATAGTTAGAAATATGTGTAGCTAGTTTAACCACCTGATTTGCACTTGGTGATACTGGCTCAGCCAGTTTACCGTCTGATTTACTTCAGGCAACATCTTAAATATTCAAATACAGAAATAAGCCAGCCCAGCTAGCCTGTAAGTTGGAAACAATAAGTACTCAAAAGACTCAGATCTTCCACTAAAGTAGAAATTTCAGATCTATAAAGAAACAAATGGGGGGCCATTTCACTGCCCACCATTTTTTTTTTTTATCGGCAACAAAAGAAAATGTTACTAAAATAAGAAAAGGCACAACAAGAGGACAAGAAGTAATTTATAAAAGGAATTTTTTTTTTATTATTGCAAAGTAAAAATATATATAATTATAAGGGAATGTTCCTGTATAATTATTATTATTATTTTACTTCCCAAAAAAATAACTATAATTACCAAAAATAACACCCACACTAAAAGGGGGGAAAGAATTGAAATATATTTTAGTTTTTGGGGGGTGCTGTATTTGTGTGTTTGAGGGGGGCAACTTTAGCAGACACAAGAAGCTCAATTCACCAAGCATTGATCCCAATTCTCAACTTCCTGGGTCAACTACATGAATCCATCTTCACAATCAAGTATTCGTCTATTCATGAAGCCATACTAGGCCCACCACTGCTTACATGAATATAAAAATAAATAATAATAATAATAAAAAAAAAATCAAATCAATGCAGTAAGAGATGCCATACTTTTTCATGCACCCTAACTTGCTATATAGAAAAATAAACATAAGTATACGCTGAATAAAACTGAAAAACTGAATAAAATGAAGAACAAAAAGCTGACAACCCCTGCCAACATTAAACAAGCACACTTTGAGCACATCAGGTACTAAATAGCATACAACTCAAAAAATCAAAATACGCATATACATTGGTAGATGTAATATCCATACACCCTACCGTTTTAAGAGACAAATACAATTGTCCAAATTTCATTGGGTTGAAGCTCCCATGCACCAAGAGTAAGATCAAAGTCAGCCCCAACCTTCACAGGCAATGCAAAAGGAAACCCATTTGCTCTCAAGATACAGATGATTTGTGGAATAAGAAATATATAGATCTCTGTGTCTGTGTGTGTTTTGGCCATCATTTTATTAATCATTTGAATCACACACCTAATAAGATGCTGCAGAAGCTCTATTCATTATTTACTTTAAAACAGGCATCTTGACTAGACCATCATGACAACTAAGAAATGGGTGCACACAGAAAACCAAGAATACATTAGTATCTCACCTGGAAACTTCTCTCCGTATATGCTTTCTCCGAAACTTCCTGCAAAATTTAAACAATGGATTAAGATGATCATTACCATTACCCTATTCAGTTTAAGTCACATAGTCAACTTTACCATCTTATGCAGTAATGCGGATGTATAAATAAGGCTGTAATAAACATGAAGATATTTGTGGACAAATTTCTTTAATATATAGTCAGGGTTAGTATGCAGAAAATTTAGGATTCTGACCACTTGAAAAGGTTAAATTGTCCTGCTCACCTTCTCAAATGCAGAAGCAAGATTTAAGCAAATTAATGGAATATTGATTATCAATACTTGACAAAGAAGGGACCCAAACAATAATTTTCCTGAAATTCGCATCCTCTAAACAATATAATGGTAAAAAATTAAAAAGGACTGTCAAACCCAAGGAATACATACCATCTCGTTTAAGAAAATCACCACCCTGCAGCATAAATAATAAGAATTAGTGAACTGGTAATTACAAAGTAAACCTTTACTACAAAACTGGGTTGGGTACTGCAAAGTTTAGTAAATTTCTTAGGATAGACAACTTAGTAAGCACAACCTTAAAACTACATCACAAGAAAAGCAGTCGTGACCATCAGCCCTGTATCCTACAGCATAAACAAGGATAGCTGACTAAAAGACAATTTTTAGGCCACATCTACGTCATTCTTAACCAGAAAAACTAAGCATGTAGGCAATCAATCACATTCTATCCATTGAAGCACTCTCAAGCATAAGAAACAAAGGACATACCTGAGCCATTGATCCTTTAATAATGGAATGGAAAAAGGATCCTTTGTAGTGGAGGGGTCTTCCAATCTTAGGACTAATTCCCTTCTCCCCTGTAAAATATGATATCTTTAAGTATCAGACACATAAAATAATCTCGACAACAAAATGGATTAGCATGCACAAAAGAAGTTACAAGTCAGACTTCATTTAAAAAAATACTGAAATGCAACAAATCAACAGTAAAACATGAAGCCACGAAAGAAAAATGACTCATTAGAAAGGGAGAAGCTTGTATTGGAAATTTTAACTTATGATACCAACAGAAGACTTACCTGTACAGAGTGCACGAAAATTTTCCGCAGTCTTGGGAGCAACATCAGAGAAAAGCTGTATCACCAAAGATCACCAATGAACTAATTGCAACCATTCAATTTTTGGGAATAAATATGACATTGAAAACAAAATATCAAAGGCTTTAGAAGAAACAATAAGAATTTCGACTTAATTGCATATGTAGAAAATATTTGACTTGATATTATAGTAGGTTAGTTCAAAATATAGAAATACCTCAAAAACCATCTTTTCAGCAGAATCGCCATCAATAGACACATCCAGAAAAACTAGGGGCAACTTCTTGCTCATTTTTTCTGCTAAAGGATCACAATATCACCACTATCATCACAATGATCTGATAGCAAAGATATGTATTACTAAGAACACCATTAATTCATAATATCATATTAGCAATTGAAAACAGAAGAGGGGAAAAAAAAAGAAATAAGAATGAAAGAGAACTTATGGGAAAAAATATGCAACAAACCAAACTTCTAATAGATTATTTCAAGATGAAACAAAAAATCACTTTACAGGAAATTCAAATGTCATTACACAGACAGTTCAAAATAATTAAGCACCCATACCATGCCAAGCATTACACATGTAACTATAGAGTGCAAAATGAATATTACACATGTAACTATAGAGTGCAAAATGAATATTTAGAAGGGGGGGAAGAAGAAAAAAACTAGTTATTAGACAAACTGCATAGATTCCCACAGATACTTCCAATCCTCTATTACATGACATAAACAAAACTCTACAAAATGTTAGGTCAAAGCTATTTGAGGTTGGCTGGCTTAGTAAGAACATATCATCTACCAATGTGATTCATATCATAGAACATTGTGTCTCTTCAAGCCACATACCCTTTTAGTTACAGTCTCACCTGCCAACATATAAATTACTGCAAACCTGTGCAGACATTAAACAACAACTTCAGATCATAGTTCCTTCTCACCTTCATCCAAACCTTTAATTATGGGAAACAGAACACGTCAATCTACTTAAGCTTATAGAGTATCCAATCCAAGAGACTTAATTAATCACATCTATGTACCTCATGGTTAAATATTGGACTCTTGCATCATTTCCAGAAGAAATCACGTCAACAGAGTAGTAATCATAGCCCTCAAACATATATCTAAACATTAGCCGTTTGGAAAAGCAAAGACTCAATAAAGTGTTGACCCACTCGATGAACTGGATAATTCAAATAATACCCACATCCAAGTTATGAGAAAGGGTAATTACCTCATTGGTGAGCACCAGTCACAGCCAAATCAATGTAAGTAGTTCATAAAACAGTCTGTATATTGAGCAGAAAAACTGTAATTTTCCCATATATGACAAACCATATTGTCCCAAATGGGCTTTTAAGTTTTAAGTAATTTCCACTTCGTCACACACGGTATCATGAAGAAAAAATTAACAATAAAAAAAATAAAATAAGCTAATCTCGGGTATGTAGCATACGCAGCAAAAGGAAACTATCAAATTTAAGACAATCAAGGGCCCAAAATAACTCTTCATAAGCAAAAAAAGCATTCAGCCAAGCCAACCGCAGAAGAAGCATTCAATTGGCAAAAAGATACAGATCAGCCTATGGCAATATCAACTCCTCAACCAAACACTCTTCACTATATAAATGTTATACATACAAATACCTATAGACCCATGCATTGATAAATAGACATATACACTTACTTATGTAATCAAGTTCCATATATATATATATATATATATACTTACATAATATCAAAACATGTGATTACAGGCGCTAATTGAAAAAAATCCCCAAACCCAGAACCCTATGAAATTCATTTACAAACACCACGTCGAAAACATGTGCATCATGATCATCGTAACACTAGAATCAACAACTAAAAGCAACATAGTCAGATTCGCAACAGACAGACTACAGTACAAGAAAATTCACGAATTGATTGGGAAAATAGCAAGACAAAGGTGATGAGAAGTTCGAACAATTTGAGATTAATAGAGAGAGAAATTACATTTATAGATAAAAATATGAGCTTTTGCTAGATTGAATTTGAAACCCTAACCCTAGCTCTTTAACTTTACCTGAGACTGCAGCTCTACTAGTCTTGCTCCTCCACAGAAATGAAACGATGAGTGAGAGAGAGAGAGAGAGATATAAGCGGAACTCGCTGCCTCTACTTGTTTGTGTATTTACCTAACTACCCCCTAATTATATCTAGAATTACCGATTTTCTCTTTGATTGATATAATGACAAATTTGACCTTGTTTGTAATGTTTCCTTCAATAAATAAATAAAAAATTATGTACAATTTTATAATTAGTAAAACCAATCTTGAAAATATAACTAGTGGTGTGCAGAAAAAAATATTACAAAAAGGTGATAAATTTTATAAATATTAATAATTAAAATCATAAATATTTTAATTATTTTTTACTAATAATTTTTTAAAACCCCTCTTGAATAGTCATTTTTACTATTTTAAAAGTGATAGGACTCAACACAGTTGTCTCTCTTTGTCAATTTGGTCATTTTAATTTCAATTATATTAATTTTGACATTTTAAATTTTTATATCATATCAAGTTTAATTGATATTTTTCATTTGGAAACTGCATATAAATCAATGGCAACTGGTTAATTCAAAAAAAAAAAATGGACTACTTAGAATTAGATGTTAACCCATCAATCATTTTGGATAGAGGAATGAACTATTTTGCCCTCAATTTTAATATAATTTTTGAAAAAAATTATTAATTAAACTAAGATTCACACAATGTGAAAAAAAAATCGAAGTTAAAATTGATAAAAATATAATTACAATGACCAAATTCAAATAAGAAACAAATTACAAAGCTTACCAATGTAATTTGAGCTTTATTTTCTAAAAAAATTTGTGTACAAACTTTCTTCCTCTTTTTTTTCCTTCCTCTTTTTACCGACTGTTTACATCAAATTGTATGATGATGTTTGAGAGAGTGAGTACTCCAAATAAGTCTATTGCTAGTTTAGTTTATGAACATTGCTATTTTAGTTTTAAAAAGTAGATTTACTTTAATGTTGTGACAATAATTCAAAATATCTAAAATAATTTTTTTCTTTACATTTTCTTTAATTATTAGCCAATCATCTCTATTATACATCACTAAATTTAGAAAGTCTAAATGAAAATCAAGAGGAACACAAGTAGTTGCACTAAAACATAAGCATCATGGTTGTTCTATAGGTATGGTCACACAACCTTACACACATTGCAACATGTTTTATCCTCCTTTGTGTTCTAATTTCTGCCTGGTATGCCTATCAAATGCATCAGTCATTACTTCTGTTCATGAGCTCACTGTATTATCTGTTTTTAAAAGTTTTTATTTTATTTTATTTTTTTTAATTTTGTCCACTGCAAATATTCTACAAAAACCATGTATAAATATCTTCATATCATCCTAATGAATGACAAAATAACAGAATAATTTATAAAAACAAAGGCAAAAGCAAAAGCAAAAGCAAAAGGCCCGTTTGTGGATTATATAGCAGTGATAAAAACACATCCAACATTGATTCTTTTAAAAAGAAACCTGTTACATTTGTTTGTCAACTACAATGCAATTGAAGTGTAATTAGTAACTTTGCTGCTTGTGATTTTGGAATGACTAGTCTAGGATCTTGTAAGACGTACATCCTGGCCGCTTGCAAGCGCATACTGAACAGGCAGGCCGGGGAAACTGCATGTGAGAGCACCTGTGGCATACGTGAATGTGGCAACTTGGAAAGGTCATTGCCTATAAGTTTGGGTGCATTCCACTTGCCATCTCCCCAATCGAATAGATAGCCCTTGCAAGGCTCGCGTCACTCCCAGCATTGAAAAGAGGCAGCCTTATGTCAATATGAGCTCACCCAAATATCGTGATTTAACTGTTGCAAGCTCCTTGCTTTTCACTTGATTTCGGCCTATCGAAATCACAAGTTCGCACTAGCCTTTCCTTTGTGAACTCTAAATAGATTAAGCCACAAAATTGATCTGTTTTGATTAGTAAACTGTTCCAGACCTCCATCTGCCAGGATCTAAAGATTGAAACATCGCTATTGTGTGCACAATGTGCATGTTTTCCGACTTATTGGCGTGAAAGTCTCATTATTTAGTAAAGCTACATCATTTAGATCCAATTTCGCCTTTTTGTTAGATGTTTCTATGCCAAAACCAAAATTCTGATGAATTTGGCACGCAGAAAAAAATTTCAAATGATAACTAGTCCTACTAGTAACCATTAATTAGAAGCAACGATGGCTTTCTTAGAGTCACATGTAAACAAAAGAAAAGAACAAATTATTACACGAGACTTTTGTTAAAGATGTGTGTTATCTTACCCCATTTCTGAAGAGTTCGTTTCTATGACTTGAACCCTTGCTATCAGAAAATCTAACAACATGGATTCACAGGCAGAAAATAAAAATGTTTCCTCTATTGGCATTGTTTAAAAGTCCTAAAAGAATTATGTATGATGTAATATGATGAAGATTGTCTTACTTAAAATTATAGCAGGATGGAAATGAAATCATAATTACATTTAGGGTGCGTTTGTTTGGACGGACCGGATAAGGGGTATTGTAATCTATCGGACTATTAGTCCTGGAATACATTGTCCCGGGACTATTTGGTTAGACTACATTTGTATCCTATGTTTGTTTAGTCATGGGATTGTATGTCTGGATTAGACTATTTTTAGTTATCTAATGTTTGTTTGGGATATTATGGAGAATGATAAATGTTCAAATGACTATTTTATCATTTTCAATTATTTACTAAGTAATAGCTGTAACAACCGTCGTTACTGTTTACCGATAAACTACTGATTACCGTTAAACTGACTGATAAGTGAGCTGAATAAACTACTGAATTGACTGACTGAAATTGAAACTGAATTGACTGAGTATATCTGTTCAATTGTATGTCTATCTGTTTGATTGCTTGATTATCTGTTTGTGTTTTTATGTTTGAACTGCTAATTGAAGGCCTTATCGGCGGCCGAACCGGAAATCGATTAATGTTTCATGATCCTCATAATTTATAGGATTTTATGGTATATTTACCTGAAAACTGATTAGGTATGATTAAATTAGATTAAAATGAGCTTAATTGCATAGTTGGCCTTATTCACCATTTTGCCACCGCTAGTGGACCACTAGCTTAGCACTCTTGAGACTCATTCCTTTGTATCAAAACACACCTCATCAGCCTTTTTTGTTGTCTTCAACCGACCAAGGAAGAGAGTGAGGGAGAGTTGAATTGTTCTAGAGAATTGGCTTGGAAGACTGTAAAGGATCATAAGAGAATTGCCTAATTGGACTTCTATACTTGTAATTGAAGCTCTAGGTGAGGAATTCAACCTCTCATTATTGTTTTTAAGTGGATTCTTGCATTGTTCATGTCTAAATTGATGAATTGAGTCATGTTCTAGTCCTAGCATGTCAAATTGAAGCTCATTCCATGCATGCATGTTTGAATTGTTGAGTTGCGAGTTGATTTCATGGTAAAATGTTACATGCATGTTCATATTGTGTTTAAGTCCATGATTTCATCTTGTCCTTGGAAGAATTGGCTCACTAGAGCATGAAATTGAAGCTTTGAATTGAGTTAAACTTATGCATGTCATGTTTGAAATATTGTTCATGAAAATTGGTTTCAAATTGAGTTTATCTGAAACACCCTTGGGCTTTAATTTTGCAAATTGAGCTTTGAATCATGTTAAAGTATGAGTTTTGATGTGTTTTTTGGAAAATTGGCCCAAGAGGATCGAATTTATGGTTTGAAAACTTGGTTTTAAGCTTGAGGTTCAAATATGGAATTTCCAGAATCTGGACTCACGCTCGAGCGGGGTGACTGGCGCTCAAGCGTGGAAATCATGCTCCCAGTATTTTTGTTCTATTTTGAATTCCGCTCGAGCGGAAAAAAAGTGACGCTCGAGCTGAAAAAAAAGTGACGCTCGAGCGGGAAACTGTGTCTCGCGCTCGAGCGGGTGTCGAGCGCCCAATCGAGCGGGATTTTCGCCTATCCAGCACTTTTGACTGTTTTGCAGAACGCTCGAGCAGGTAATCCTACGCTCGAGCGGAAACCTTTGTCTGCATTTCCGCTCGAGCGGAGTAACCTACGCTCGAGCGTGACCCATGTTTTCTGAAAATTCTGAAAATGCTTTTAAAGTGCATCTTTACATCCTCATCTCATTCTATGCATCCTTAGGCCTAGTTTAAGACATCTTAAGGAGGATATAGATGTAGAAACACACCGAGGCATTAGGGATTAAGTTGTTATCTTTCCCAACTATGTAGCTTAGCGTGTGTTCAATCTGTTAACTGTATAGGGTTGGTGACTGAGGAGACGCGCTCTAGCTTTACTGTAGCCCAGAACTCTGTGAGTAACGATTGTGTAAAGATATGTTCAAAAATGACTATTTTCTGAACAACTGAACTGTACTGTTTATGAATTGAATACTGTTAATTGAATGAATGTATGTCCTGTATATTGGACTGTATTGTGGCATCCTTGGCACCTACTGTTTACTGTTACTGTTACAGAGATCTCTGTCGGTTCCCTTGTTAGAACCACTACTGTTTACTGACTGATGGCCATCACTACTGTTCGGTTTTTTAAGACCTACTGTGTTACTGTACTATTATGCTAATGGATGTACCACATATGACCGTACTGACTGAACGACTGAAATACTGAATCAATGAACTATTTTCATTACTGTAAGGACATTCATTCTTAACCCCTTTACGCATTGTGTTATTCACTGGGCTTTAGCTCACTGTTCATATATATATATATATGTAGGTGTGCAGGCACCAGACCGCGGCTAGAAGCGTCGAGATAGACTCCAGTTTTATCAAGCCAACCTACGTGCCTCACTGCGAGGTTCCGAACCTGTCATGCTTTGGCTTTGGGGTCTTTTTTTTATTCTCCCCTTCTGTACTGTTTTGAGAGCTGAATAAAATGTACTGTACTGTACTGTTAACAGGGATTGGATCCCTGATCGGGAAGATTGTATATTTGTACATACTATTTTGTCTGACTGTATATCCTTGAATGAAAAGTCTTTTTGCATACAGACTATCACAGCTCATTGGGCATTGTCTATTTACTGTATTGGCTTCCGCCAGCCCCTGTACTCTGTATTACTGTATTACTGTTAAGCAGGCCTTCAGTAATCTCGGATTACTGGCCGGTTACGGTGCTAAACCCATATGGGCGGGTTTGGGTCGTGACAGAGTGGTATCAGAGCGATACTTACCACGAGTTATACTGCACACACGTGTCCAAATGAGCTATAGGATGTCCTAGAAAAGTGATTAGGGCATTACATGAGCATGATAAATGTGTGATATGACTGACTGAATATATGCTAAAGTATGAACCTGTGTAAACAATGACTGCCTATATTGATAATTGTTACAACTGCTTATAGTGAAATGGATAATGCAAACATTGCAACCGAATCCTCATCCTTTGAGGCCAGAATGGCCAGACTGGAACGGATGTTGGAACTGATAACTGAAATATTAGACCAGCAACAGAATCAACAGCCCCCACCTCCTCCTCCGGCTGTACCGGAACAGAATACTAACGTTAATGATGAGGACATAATAGCTCTCACCCACAAGTTCAGCAAAATGAAACCGCCATCCTTTCAGGGAGGCCTTGAACCGTTAAAGGCTGAAGCATGGGTTCTTGAGACTGAAAAATTCTTTGAAGTTTTTCCGTGCTCTGAAGCACATAAAGTGCTATTGGCCACCTTTACTCTGCAAGAAGAAGCTAGAAGGTGGTGGATGCTCATCCGTAATGAAAATACGGTTATGACTTGGGCTCGATTCAAGGGAGCCTTCTTCGAGAAGTATTTCCCTCAGTGTGTTAGAGATAGAAAGGTGACTGAGTTTTAACAGCTGAAGCAGGGCACAATGTCCGTTGCTGAATATGAAACAAAGTTCACCGAGCTTGCGAGATATGCACCGCATATGGTGGACACTGATTACAAAAAGTCCAGAAAGTTCGAAGGCGGCCTTAATGTTGCAATTCTTGACAGAATAAATGTTTTGAAATTACAGAATTATGTGAATGTCCTTGACCAAGCTTTGATGGCTGAGTCGAACATCGAAGCATTGAAAACTGAAACACCAGCGTCTGAATGGCGTGGTAAGAGACAGGGTTTCAAGTTTAAGAAAGGCAAGCATAACCCAGTGAATAAGAAACAGAATACGGGGTCAACGACTACTTCCAGTCAAGGAAACCACTCAATACCGCCCTGTTCTGAATGTGGTAAAAACCACAAGGGAGTTTGTTACAAAATATCTAGAGCTTGCTATAGGTGTGCCAAGATAGGCCACATGGTGAAAGACTGCCCCTCTGCTCCACAGGCCAGTAGTAAAGCTACACCAAGCGTGGCGGCATCAACTGCTGCACCGAAACCGAACCCCAGAACTACCGGGAAAGAGCCCATGAGGCAGGGCCGAGTCTTTGCCCTAGTACCAGGAGACGTGCAGAATACCGAGACCGTTGTGTCAGGTATTCTCTCTATTTGCACCCAAAATGCTTATGTGCTGATTGATTCGGGGTCTACGCGTTCATATGTGTCGCATGCTTTTTTGCGAAAATTGAATAGACCCTTAGAACCTACGAACTATCTGTTAGCTGTATCATCACCCATTGGGGAATCTATGACCTGTGCATATATGTACCTTGCTTGTGAAATTATTGTTGGTGATGCACATTTGTTTATTGACTTACTGCCTCTGAACATTGATCATTTTGATGTAATACTGGGAATGGACTGGTTAACGAAATACCATGCCACCATAGACTGTGTAACGAAACAAGTAGTTTTCCGTCCACCGGGTTTACCCGAATTTGTGTTTAATGGGGTTGGAGTAGTACCTCCTCCATATTTGATTTCATCTGTGAAAGTTGCAAAATTGATTAGAAAGGGGTGTAAGGGATATATGTGTTCTGTATTGACTGTATCTACTGATGATAATGCTAACGTGAACAGTATTCCTATAGTCAGAGAGTTTCCAGATGTTTTCCCAGATAATCTGCCAGGGAATTTGACTGACAGAGAGATCGAATTCACCGTTGATGTGATTCTGGGAATGCAGCCAGTATCTAAAGCTCCTTACCGAATGGCTCCAACTGAACTAAAAGAACTGAAAGTGCAACTGCAGGAACTGTTAGATAAGAAGTTCATTAGACCTAGCACTTCGCTTTGGAGCGCTCCTGTTTTATTTGTGAAGAAGAAAGACGGCTCACTGAGACTGTGCATTGACTACCGTGAACTGAATAAGGTAACTGTGAAAAATAAATACCCATTGCCACGTATTAATGACTTATTTGATCAGTTACAGGGTGCTCAAGTGTTTTCGAAGATCGATCTCAGATCCGGATACCATCAGTTGAAAGTTAAACCAAAAGACATTGATAAAACTGCTTTTTGAACGAGGTATGGACATTACGAATTTTTAGTTATGCCTTTTGGAGTTACCAATGCACCTGCTGCATTTATGGACCTAATTAATAGAATCTTTAAACCGTACCTTGATGACTTTATTGTTGTATTCATTAATGACATACTGATTTACTCCAAAAGTATAGAAGAACATGAACATCATCTGAGACTTGCCCTACAGACCCTAAGAGAACAGAAACTTTATGCTAAACTGTCTAAATGCGAATTCTGGCTTGATCATGTTATGTTTTTGGGGCATGTTGTTAGCAAAGATGGAATTTCTGTTGATCCACAGAAAATTGAAGCTGTAGTGAACTAGCCTAGACCGACAAATGTGACAGAAGTCCGAAGTTTTTTGGGACTAGCCGGGTATTACAGAAGATTTGTCAAAGACTTCTCCAAAATTACCTTACCATTAACTCAATTGACACAGAAGGGAATATCATTCGACTGGACTGACCAAAGGGAATCAGCTTTTCAAGAGTTGAAGACTCGACTCGTGACTGCACCAATTCTTACCTTACCTTCAAGTACGGATGGTTACACCATATTTAGTAATGCTTCTCATAAGGGTTTGGGGTGTGTTTTAATACAGAACGGGAGAGTTATTGCTTATGTTTCCCGACAACTAAGACCGCATGAAAAGAACTACCCGACCCATGATCTGGAACTTGCTGCAGTAGTATTTGCACTGAAAATCTGGCGTCACTATCTGTATAGGGCAACGTGCGAAGTATACACCGACCATAAGAGCCTAAAATATTTCTTCACACAGAAAGAACTGAACATGAAACAGCGGAGATGGCTAGAACTGATAATGACTATGACCTACAGATTTTGTACCATCCGGGAAAAGCCAATACCGTTGCCGATGCATTGAGTCGGAAATCGATTGGAAACTTAGCATGTTTGCTTACCGGACAGAAAGAGTTGCTTTGTGACCTTGAAAAGTCTGAAATTGAAGTGGTTTTGCGAGAACAAGGTGGAACAATAGCTGCTATTTCTGCTCAATCGGCATTGATTGAGGAAATTAAAGAGAAACAGCAACAGGATGACTTCTTGAAGAAGATCATCGAAGAAAGGGAATCTAAACCGAGACCAGATTTCAAATTTGAAAATAATGTACTGAAGTTTCAAGAAAGATTGTGTGTACCGAATGATACTGAACTGAAAAGAAGAGTTCTGCAAGAGGGCCACAATTCAAAATTTTCTATCCATCCAGAGAACACGAAAATGTATCAAGATCTGAAACTGAATTTCTGGTGGCGGGAATGAAGAAAGAAATTGCTGATTTTGTGTCAAAATGTCTTCATTGCCAACAAGTCAAAGCCGAGCATCAACGACCCGCAGGCTTATTGCAGCCCTTACCGATACCGGAGTGGAAATGAGAACATATTACCATGGAATTTATCGTTGGATTACCTCGCTCTAGTAAAGGTATGGACTCAATTTGGGTTATTGTTGATAGACTGACTAAATCTGCTTACTTCTTACCTGTTAAGACAATTTATAATGCGGACAAGTTGGCTATACTCTATATTGATGAAATTGTTAGACTGCACGGAGTGCCTGTGTCCATTGTTTCTGACAGGGATTCGAAGTTTACGTCGAGATTTTAGCAAAGCTTACAAACTGCATTGGGTACTGAATTGAAATTGAGCAGTGCTTATCATCCTCAGACCGATGGCCAGTCAGAAAGAACCATCCAGACTCTAGAGGATTTACTGAGAATGTGTGTCCTTGATTTTTAGGGAAACTGGGAAAGCCATTTGCCATTAGCTGAATTCGCCTACAATAACAGCTACCATTCGAGTATTGGTATGGCGCCTTTCGAGACACTGTATGGCAGAAAATGTAGATCTCCGATTTGCTGGGCAGAAATTGGAGATGGGCCTTTGCTTGGGCCCGAGATTGTTTATGAAACAACTGAGAAAGTGAAACTGATACAACAGAGACTGAAAACCGCTCAGAGCAGACAGAAAAGTTATGCTGATGTTAGAAGACGAGACAGAGAGTATGAAGTGGGTGATCACGTTTTTGTGAAAGTGACACCGATAAAAGGTCAGACTCGTTTTGGAGTCAAAGGCAAGTTAGCGCCGAGATATGTCGGATCGTACGAGATTATCGAGAAAATCAATCCGGTGGCGTATCAAGTTGCGCTTCCTCCTGAAATGGAGCATATGCACAACGTCCTCCACATTTCTATGCTGAGGGACTACCTTCGGGATCCTTTCCATGTAATAGAGCCAACTCGTGTAGTGCTGAGTGACGACTACACTTTTGAGGAACGGCCTATTCAGATTGTAAACCGACGGGTTAAAAAGTTGAGAAACAAAGAGATCCCGTTAGTGAAAGTCGACTGGAAAAACCATGGTGGCGTGTATGCCACTTGGGAAAGGGAAGATGACATGGCTAAAAGATACCCTGAACTATTTCCACTGAACCCTGTTTTCTTCCAGAATGAAGGTAACTCGAGTTTAGAGGACTAAACTCTTTTTAAGGAGGGGAGACTGTAACAACCCTCGTTACTGTTTACCGATAAACTACTGATTACCGTTAAATTGACTGATAAGTGAACTGAATAAACTACTGAACTGACTGACTGAAATTGAAACTGAATTGACTGAGTATATCTGTTCAATTGTGTGTCTATTTGTTTGATTGTTTGATTATCTGTTTGTGTTTTTATGTTTGAACTGCTAATTGAAGGTCTTATCGGCGGCCGAACCGAAAATCGATTAATGTTTCATGATCCTCATAATTTATAGGATTTTATGGTATATTTACCTGAAAACTGATTAGGTATGATTAAATTAGATTAAAATGAGCTTAATTGCATAGTTGGCCTTATTCACCATTTTGCCACCGTTAGTGGACCACTAGCTTAGCACTCTTGAGACTCATTCCTTTGTATCAAAACACACCTCATCAGCCTTTTTGTTGTCTTCAACCGACCAAGGAAGAGAGTGAGGGAAAGTTGAATTGTTCTAGAGAATTGGCTTGGAAGACTTGAAGGGATCATAGGAGAATTGCCTAATTGGACTTCTATACTTGTAATTGAAGCTCTAGGTGAGGAATTCAACCTCTCATTATTGTGTTTAAGTGGATTCTTGCATTGTTCATGTCTAAATTGATGAATTGAGTCATGTTCTAGTCCTAGCATGTCAAATTGAAGCTCATTCCATGCATGCATGTTTGAATTGTTGAGTTGTGAGTTGATTTCATGGTAAAATGTTACATGCATGTTCATATTGTGTTTAAGTCCATGATTTCATCTTGTCTTTGGGAGAATTGGCTCACTAGAGCATGAAATTGAAGCTTTGAATTGGTGTTTGAAGTGATGTGATAAAGAAGCGATGCGATTTAAATAAGATGATGTGACTTAAATAAGATAGTGACTTGTTGACTTTTTTAGGGATACCAAACCTAGCCTAAATTATTATTTTTACCAATTGCACATATTTGAACATTATATACTTTCTCAAAAAGCTTTGAATCATATTAAGTATGAGTTTTGAGTGTGTTTTCTGGAAAATTGGCCCAAGAGGATCGAATTTATGGTTTGAAAACTTGGTTTTGAGCTTGAGGTTCAAATCTGGAATTTCCAGAATATGGACTCACGCTCGAGCGGGGTGACTGGCGCTCGAGCGTGGAAATCGTGCTCCCAGCATTTTTGTTCTGTTTTGAAGTCCGCTCGAGCGGAATAATTGACGCTCGAGCGGGACATTGTGTCTCATGCTCGAGCGGGTGTCGAGCGCCCAATCGAGCGTGATTTTCGCCTATCCAGCAACTTTTGACTGTTTTGCAGAACGCTCGAGCGGGTAATCCTACGCTCGAGCGGAAACCTTTGTCTGCATTTCCGCTCGAGCGGAGTAATCTACGCTCGAGCGTGACCCATGTTTTCTGAAAATTCTGAAAATGCTTTTAAAGTGCATGTTTACATCCTCATCTCATTCTATGCATCCTTAGGCCTAGTTTAAGACATCTTAAGGAGGATATAGATGTAGAAACACACCGAGGCATTAGGGATTAAGTTGTTATCTTTCCCAACTATGTAGCTTAGCGTGTGTTCAATCTGTTAACTGTGTAGGGTTGGTGACTGGGGAGACGCGCTCTAGCTTTACTGTAGCCCAGAACTCTGTGAGTAACGATTGTGTAAAGATATGTTCAAAAATGACTATTTTCTGAACAAATGAACTGTACTGTTTCTGAATTGAATACTGTTAATTGAATGAATGTATGTCCTGTATATTGAACTGTATTGTGGCATCCTTGGCACCTACTGTTTACTGTTACTGTTACAGAGATCTCTGTCGGTTCCCTTGTTGGAACCACTACTGTTTACTGACTGATGGCCATCACTACTGTTCGGTCTTTTAAGACCTACTGTTTACTGTACTGTTATGTTAATGGATGTATCACATATGACCGTACTGACTGAACGACTGAAATACTGAATCAATGAACTGTTTTCATTACTGTAAGGACATTCATTCTTAACCCCTTTACGCATTGTGTTATTTACTGGGCATTAGCCCTGTTTGGTAGAGCTGTGGGAAAGTGCTTATAGCTTATGCCTAAACAGCTTATAGCTTATAACTTTCAGCTTAAGCTGATTTCCAGCTTATTCTTAAAGCATCTCCTGCCCCACTCAAAGAATAAGCTGATTTCTGACTTCCACAAAGCTATAAGCTATAAGCTATAAGCTAAACCAAACATATCAAAATAGCTTAAATTAAGCTGAAAGCTGAAATAAGCTGTAAATAATTTCTGCCAAACAGGCACATTAACTCACTGTTCATATATATATGTAGGTGTGTAGGCACCAGACCGCGGCTAGAAGCGTCGAGATAGACTCCAGCTTTGTCAAGCCAACCTACGTGCCTCACTGCGAGGTTCTGAACCTGCCATGCTTTGGCTTAGGGGTCTTTTTTTTATTCTCCCCTTCTGTATTGTTTTGAGAACTGAATAGAATGTACTGTACTGTACTGTTAACAGGGATTGGATCCCTGATCGGGAAGATTGTACATTTATACATACTGTTTTGTCTGACTGTATATCCTTGAATGAAAAGTCTTTTTGCATACAGACTGTCACAGCTCATTGGGCATTGTCTATTTACTGTATTGGCTTCCGCTAGCCCCTGTACTCTGTATTACTGTATTACTGTTAGGCAGGCCTTCGGTAATCTCAGATTACTGGCCTGTTATGGGACTAAACCCATAGGGGTGGGTTTGGGTCGTGACAATAGCAATATTAAACATAGCTTTAATATTTTAATTATTTTTAGCTAGATTAAATAAAAATTTGTTTTATTTTATTTTTTGCACAATATTTTAATTATTTTAATTTATTATTTTCAATTAAATTAAATTTATAATTTATAATTTATATTTTTTATTTAATATATAATTTTAAATTAACGACAATAAAAAATAATTTTATTTAATATATAAATTAAATTTTCAACAGCACTAAAAAAATTTAATTTATAAGGTCATAATTTATAATTTATTATTTTTAAATTAACAACACTAAAAAAATAATTTAATTTAATATGTAAATTTAATTTTTTAACAACATTAAAAAAATTTAATTTATAAGGCCATAATTTATAATTTATTATTTTTAATTAAATTTAATTTATAATTTATAATTGAAATTTTTTATTTAATATATAATTTTAAATTAACAACACTAAAAAAATAATTTATAAATATTCATGAGACTATTTTATCATTTTCTAATTATTTGCTAAGTAATAGCATGAGGGTAAAATGGACATTTCACAAAATAATTCATGGGATACCAATCCCATGATTTCTATCCCACCTCCCCCCATGGGATATGATAGTCCCTTATTTGTGGGACTAATAGTCCGGAGCAAAAAAAATAAAACAAACAATAGACTCCTAGTTCGGTGGAATTAATAGTCTAATCCCACCTCCTAATCCTTCAAAAACAAACACACCCCTAGGGTTTTATTACGTCACAAGGGAAACATGTCCTCTACTTGGAAACAAAATGGCATCACTTTAGGAATGAAAACAAAAACAAGAAAAAGAATTATTTCTTAACACAGAGGACATGAGTCACTCTTAGGAGCTTATGAGACCACAAAATGTGTATGGTTTCATATCATTTCAACTTGGCCAGCTTCCTTAGGCACCGCCACTTCAATATCATTATACGTCGAATACCTTGAATTCTCGGGTCTGTCACCTTGACCCCAAATAGCATAGGCTTCCTCACCATGCGCAGCT
Source organism: Camellia sinensis (assembly GCF_004153795.1). Lineage (NCBI taxonomy): Eukaryota > Viridiplantae > Streptophyta > Magnoliopsida > Ericales > Theaceae > Camellia > Camellia sinensis. The sequence goes on along the minus strand of NW_021024779.1, from coordinate 1,393,017 downwards.
TCGTCACCGATCTCCATATCTTCTTCAGACATTCTCAGAGGCACGATAAGTTGCACCAGAAGACATATTAGGCTCGTGATGACAACATTAACTCCTATTACAAATAATATACCGATAATCTGAACCAGTACTTGTCGAACTCCTAGGGAGGCTTTTCCATCACCAGCGAAGCCATGGAATAACCCAACGTACTTGCCATACTTGCCGTAGAACAACTTACTTAGCTTTGGTTTAGCAAAGAGACCAGTGAGGATTCCTCCGAGGCTCCCTGCAATAGCGTGCGTGTGAAAAACACCCATTGTATCGTCGACTTTTTGAAGGAGCTCAGATTTTTTGTGGACTACCATCATGGTGAACCATGGAATGGAGCCCGAAAAAATTCCCATTATTATGGCTGCCCATCCTTGTACAACCCCTAAATAAAAAAGTGAATTTTTTTTCAAGTCATGTGAAGGTTTATAACATGTAAAAAAATGTAACACATTTGTGAGTTCTCAAGTTAGTGAAAGTACCGGCTGCAGGGGTGATGCAAACTAAACCGGTTATCATGCCTTGTACTGCACCAATTACAGAAGGTTTACGAAAGAAGATGATGTCGAGGATGAGCCATGTCAGCAAGCTAGTTGCGGCACAAACGTGTGTGTTCAAGACAGCTAACGAGGCATCGATGCTAACAACATATGGGTCCCCTCCATTGAACCCGGTCCAACCCATCCATAGCAATCCCGCTCCTGCTAACATCAAAAGGATGTTGTTTGGGGGAAATCTTTCCCTGTCTTTCGTTAAACGAGGACCAACCTGCAATGTAAAAAATAAAATTAAACTGGTGTATTCAAAAGGCGATATTAGCATCAATTCAAAACACGAGGCTGTAATTGGGTATGATAGATACTACATAGGCATTTCAAAATTGTTTTTGCTTTCAAAAGCAAAAAATTACTTGAAACAAATATTACTATAAGAACATTCAAGAGAAGGCAAAAAATGGAGGAAAATATAAAAGAAAAAAGCTAGTATTCGATACCCAATATGCTGCGGTGAAACCGGCTACTCCAGAAGATAAATGGATGACATAACCACCGGAATAATCTATGACTCCCAACTCTGCTAGAAAACCTTGTGGACACCAAATGCTATATGCTCCAACGGTGTATGAAAAGGTTAGCCACAAAGGCACAAAAAGCATCCACGCATAAAAATTCATCCGACCCAACAAGGCCCCGGCAATCAAAATCAAAGTGATAGCTGCGAAAACAAATTGGAAAAACACCATCGTCGCGTTGGGAAACATCCCCTGAAAGGTCTGGTGGAGGAGGTATCCTTGGTCCAATGCAAGATTTGCCTTTCCCCAGATTGGAATGAGTTGATCACCAAAAGACATTCGATATCCCCACCCAACCCAACAAACTAGAACACAAGCAAAAGCATAGAGAGCCATAAAAGCTGAATTCACAGCCCATTTCTTCTTCACAGCCCCTCCATACAAAATTATCAGGCCCGGGACACTTTGGAGCCCGACAAGTGTCGCTGCAACGAGCTGCCACGCATTGTCACCCTTGTTCATCCATTCAGGGCTCGCATCATCGGGTATCAAGTTTGAAGGGAGAGGAGTGAAGGCGGTAGAATTCATCGCTTATTGCTCTGAAAACTAGCCGGCAACAATCTATATACGATGGTTGTGTTTTTCAGGTCATGATGCTTTGGGATTATATATAGCTTAGAATTGGATGAGTTGATTCCGATGAAAAAAGCTGTCACTGCGAAGCTATCTTTGTTGTCATTGATAAAGCTTTTTGTTAACATGTTGTTTTTTAGTTTGTTTTTGCCATTGGTCTCTTCGCTAAGATACGTTTCAAAACTTTGGTATATACTTATGATACAACATTTGAATGACAATTACAATGTATTCACCCAAAAAGACAATTACAATGTAATAATGTTGTTGGGACATCAAATTAGTATCTCCAGCATACTCATTTTCCATAGAAATTGGCACCAGGTTGTTTATTATTTTAATGAATGTAGATTTTGTCTTTTTGGATGCTTTAGCTTTGTGACCATACATTTCCTTCAAAGAAATTCACAAGCATGAAACATAATGCAACTACCTGGATAACATAATACATAATTGGCCCAACCAAGCAAAATGGGATGAGTTCTTGGATTTCCATCTAAAAGTACTTGTTTAGACATGCTGTTCACGTAACCAAACAGTAGCATAGTACCGTTTCATAACATGAAATTGCAGATTTAACTCTCTATAGAGAAGTTTGATATTTTTGCGATGTTTATTTTCTTTCATTATAGAAATTGTATATAGTTGTTGTTTAGGCTTGTGGTGGTTGTTAGGGTGGGTGACTGTTGATTTTAATTATGGTTGGACTTCATTGATCAATTTGATGTAATGCTTCTCATATCAGATCACATATTTGGCTATCTCCAAATAAATTGTTTTTTTTTACTTACAAACCTAAAGCTAACAAACCTGTTTGGTTTGGCTAAATCTAATCCAAATAACCACTTTGCAGATTTGTGTAAAGACAATTTTACCACAATAGTTTGAGAAATTCAATCATGGCCTTTTTAAAAACAAGGGCTTCACAACACTATAAAAATAATGTGGTAATTTCTCACAAAAAAATAAAATAAAATAAAAGTTTAAAAAGACCAACAAAACTTTCTTCGAAACAAAAAAATAACTCTTTAACAATTACCAAATTCATTAACATATTTTAGATTTAAGATTAAAAAAAAAAATTACTAAAAAATAATTGCCAAACCCTACCTTAGTGGAATACATACACCAACAAATTCTCAAGTTCTTTTTTTTTTAATCAATTAAAATAAAATAAATCATGTATCTCAAAGAGCATTCTAAAAATTAAATGTGTAGTATAGAAATTTAATGTGACATCTAAATAAATATTGCCCATACATATATATTTTGGGACACTTTTTCATAAATCTCTTTTTATCTACTTATATTTCATTTAGTCCATATTATTTTTTTATATTCCAATAAGTCTTATGAGCGATATAATTACCAAAATACCCCTAATAATATTCACATTTACAGTGTGAATGTTTCATGATGTGAATGTTCACACCATCAATGTGTATGTTAACATGTCAATATGAATGTTTACACTGTCAATGTGTACATTCACACGTCAATGTGAATATTCACATTATAAAATAAGAATGTTCACATCACCAAATTGCTAACCGTTCAAAAAATATTTGTAACGGTAAAAATGTCCATAAAATACTTAATATGAAAATTAGGATTTGGTAGATCAAATGTTCAAATAATAGAACTTATTGGAATAAAAGAATATTTTATAGACTAATTGGGATACAAACACTTGAAAAAATGGTTTTCTAATAAATTTCCCATATATTTTCTGGATAATTTTTATAATATTATTTTTTCTTATTGCGTAATATAGTTGATTGGAATAAAGTGGTGTATGCAACCTTTACACCAAATGTTAATAAAATTTTACTATTATTTTTGGAAAAAGTTTTACACTATTTTTTTTTTTTTGGGTCCCTCACTCACTATTCATAGCACTTGTAGCTCTGGTCAGATAATTAATTTTAATTATTATTAATTTTTTAAAAATTAGGGGTGTACATGCATCAGATTGGTTCAATTTTAGAATAAAACCATTTCTTATAATTTCAGAAAAATTAAAATCGTAACCGAACCGTTAACCTATGAAACTAGACTGGGACCGAACCATAGAAATTGGTTTTGTTCTGTTTGATTTACGATTCTAGAAATTTTATATAACAATAAATATGATAAGTATTTTATGTTAATAAACAAATTAATAATAATTAGTTTGGCTAAATTAGTTAGAGTTTTTTAATTTCACAATGATGGTTAGTATTCAAATTTTATAAGAAACAATTTATATTTTAAATTTTTTTATAAAAAAAATATAAAAAACAATAAACAATAAACAAATATACCATGGTTTGGTTCGAAATCATAACCAAAGTCTTGGAATCCATAAATGGACCTATTTTTTTTTTATAGATATATCATTTTTAGAATTAAAATCAGATCTGTAACTAAAAAAATAAACGGAGCTGCTACGTAACTTGAAAAACGCTTGGCCCGAAATGGCTTGAATTCAAAATGACGTCGTTTTGGAGTTTTTTTTTTTTTTTTTTTTTTTTTTTGGAGTTTTTTTTTTTTTTTTTTCTTTCTTTCTCTTTTCTCATCTGTTTCTTCTCTCTTTCTTCTTCTTATTATGTTCAATGAACAATGTTCATTTCTCCATTTCTTCATCTCTTTCTCTCCCTCTGTTCACAATCACCAAATTGAAATCAATTTTTTTTTTTTTTTTTTTGCCGGTCAACAATCTACAAAGAAGAAGAAGAAAGAAGAGAAGAGGAGATACATTATCAATCAGCCACCAGTTTTCCAATCAAACCCAAAAATCTAAATCAAAACCAAACATCAACGACAACAACACATCATCATCATCATCATCAACACACACAGATACACAGATAAAGAGAGCCAACAGTCTACCAATCAAACCCAAAAATCAAAATCAAAATCAAAATCAAACATCAACAACAACACATCATCATCATCAACACACATAGATACATAGAGAAAGAGAGCCAACAGTCTACCAATCAGACCAAAAAATCTAAATCAAAACCAAATATCAACAACAACACATCATTATCATCATCATCATCATCATCAACACACACAGATACAGAGAGAGAGAGAGGTACACAGATCTATGCTGGTGATAATGCCGGTGATTGTGCTCTGGTGCTCATCTTCCCTGTTCTCTCTTCCTCTCTTGCCAGTGACGGCAGTGCCGGCGATGGTGCTTTGGTGCTCTCTCTTTCCCCTCCCTCTTCTCTCTTCCTCTCTCCTTTTCTCTTTTGCTTTCTTCTTTCTCTTTATCTTTTTGTTTCAGCGATATAAGAGGGAAAAGGAAAAAAAAAAAATAAAACCAAAACGACGTCATTTTAGATATTCGAACTATCTTGAGCCAAGTGCTCCTCAAGCTACCAAGAATTATCCAAAAATAAAATAAAATCAACGATTTAAATCGGATTGGATCGATTTACCGACTCATTGATTTTTTGAACAGTCCTATTTAAAATTATTTTCCCATTAAACTATTGGGCCTCTTACAAAAGGCACATGATCATTTCTGGCCCAGATAGTGTGTGTATATATATATTCTTCTATATGTATATATTGATTCAGGGTTTAACGTTGTAGGAGGAAGCAACTGATGGGTTTTACTTCTCCATTGCAACGCCTCTAATTCTCTTCTGTGCTCTCTGGAATCTCTGAAACGAGGTTCTGAGACTCGCTAATCTGAGTTAACCAGGACGATTTCGACTCACAAATGTACAGAAAGAGAGCTACACTCCTCACCATCAACTCTGTTACATTCGCAGCCTTGTCTGAGGTACGTAGATCACGCAATTCCTTGTATTCTATTAAAGCCTTTGGGTTTGTGAGAAATCTCAGCACTGCAACTGAAAGATTTGATTTTCAAAACCCTAATGGGTCTACTGGTGAAAAATGTGTAGAATATCAACAAAACCCTAGCGGGGTTTATGGTGAAAATCCAAACCATGTAGAGTTTCAGCAAAATCCAAATGGGTTTTATAAGGGAAACGCAATAGGGGTTCAGAAAAGCCCTAGAATTGGATTTCAAAATAACCCTGTTGGGCAAAATGGGAATTTTTCTAGTGGGTATTGTAGAGAAAGCAACAGAAATGAATTTCAGGGGAACCCAATTGAGCAAAAGGGGAACTTTAGGAGTAATTATGGTGGATATAACATGGAGAGTTTGGGGACTTCACTGAAAAGTTCAAATGGGTTGTCTGGAGAGCACATGAGTGTACAAAATCCATATGGGTCTTATAGAGAAGGGCAATTAGTAGTTCAACAGAATCCAAATGGATTTCATGGACAGAGTAAGTTAGGGTTTTCAGGAAGAGTGAATGGGCATTATGGAGAAAGTGTTGGACAATTTCAGCGGAGTGCAAGTGATGATTACTCAGGAAACACTGGAGTGTCTCAGCAGAAGACAAATAACTACTCCCTGGGAAACACGAGAACTACCCAACAAAGTCCTGATAACTATTACTCGCGAGGCACCGAAATGTCTCAGCAGTACCCACACAACTATTCCAGGAGCAAGGATGGAACTAATTGGCAAAATCCAAGTGTGAGTGGTCATTACTCAGGAAACACTGGAGTATCTCAACAAAACCCAATTAACCCTTACATGGGAAACACAGGAATGACCCAACAATACCCTGGTAACTATCGCCCAGGAAGCACCGGAATATATCAGCATGGCACGGGTACCCAGTATGCAGGCAGCGATGGAGTGTACCAGCAAAGCACAAGTGGGTACCTTGGAGAGAGTGCTGGAACTCCAAATAGGTATGCAATGCAAAATATTGGAGAAGATCGTCAGAACCCGAGTGGAATTTACAATGCTAATACTAATGCTGGGACTTACCAGAATATGTCAAACGAGTTGCAGAGTGGAATGATGGATTCTCAAGTATCAAATGATTATAAAGCTGGTGGAGAATCAGTTGAAGCTGCAGAAAGTAGACAATATAGTGGCACTGTTGAGGAGTTGGATGGTTTTTGCAAGGAGGGCAAACTAAAGGAAGTTGTGGAATTGTTGGGATTATTAGAGGGGAAGCATATCCCAGTGGATTTGCCCCGATACCTAATGTTGATGAAGGCATGTGGGGAGGCCAAAGCTCTACAGGAAGCAAAATATGTTCACGAGCATCTCATGAGATCAGTTTCCATTCCAGAAGTCAGCACTTATAACAGGATCCTAGAGATGTATGGAAAATGTGGTTCCATGGATGATGCATTTACAGTGTTTGATAAAATGCCACGGCGCAATCTGACTTCTTGGGACACCATGATAACTTGGCTTGCCAATAATGGTCATGGAGAGGATGCTATTGAATTGTTCACTCAATTCAAGAAAGCAGGACTGAAACCTGATGGGGAAATGTTTTTTAGGGTCTTTTCTGCTTGCAGTGTCTTGGGGGATGTAATTGACGGAATGTTGCACTTTGAATCTATGAGAAAGGATTATGGCATTGTTCCATTGATGGAGCATTATGTGAGTGTAGTGGACATGCTCGGAAGTGCAGGGTATTTGGATGAAGCGTTGGAGTTCGTTGAAAAAATGCCAGTGGAACCGAGTGTAGAAGTTTGGGAAACTTTGATGAATCTTGGTAGAGTTCATGGGAACACAGAGCTTGGCGATCGTTGTGCTGAGCTTGTTGAGCTCATGGACCCCTCTCGCTTGAATGAGCAATCGAAGTCGGGCCTTATACAAGTGAAAGCTCCAGACCTTGCAAAAGAAAAGGAGAAGAAGAAATTGGCAAATGAAAATCTTCTTGCAGTCAGGAGTAGGGTTCATGAGTATAGAGCTGGAGACAGATCTCACCCTGAGAATGATAGGATCTATGCACAACTTAGGGGGATGAGGGAGCAGATGAAAGAAGCTGGTTATGTGGCAGAGACTAGATTTGTGCTCCATGACATAGACCAAGAAGGTAAAGAGGAAGCTCTTCTTGCTCATAGCGAGAGACTTGCTGTTGCTTATGGTTTCCTAACCACCCCTGCTCGTGCGCAAATTCGGATAATCAAGAACCTTCGTGTTTGTGGTGACTGCCATAGTGCATTGAAGATCATTTCAAAGCTGGTTGGCAGGGAACTTATCATACGAGATGCTAAGAGGTTTCACCATTTCAAAGATGGATTGTGTTCTTGCCGTGATTATTGGTGAATGAATCCTTTTGAGGTACTATTTATCAATTCTCCTATCAATCTTTTCCTAGATTTAACTATGGATATGGATATACTTTTTGGCAAGGACATCAATGTTATATTACGATGGATTTTCTTATCTCATTTTTCTTTTTTTGTATTTATGTAATTTGTTGGTTTAATTGGTCATGGTCTGCTAATCAAGTTTCGATTTTCTATCTTCAGCTTTTCTATGGTTCCCACACAAACTTTTTTTCTTCTTATTTTTATTTTATAACCTCACTGTTTTGTGTTGAAACTTCAAATATGATTAACTATTGACAAAATTTATTAAAATATGATGGCAAGATAAGTGCTCATTTGGTATCATTTTTGGGTTTCTTGTCCATTCTCAACAAAAAAAAAAAAAAAAAAAAAAAAAAAAAGTTGTGGGTGCATGGACAAAAAAAAGAAAAAAAAAGAAAAGGAAAATGACATGGAAAGCTTGTTTGGCAAATTGTTTCTAAAAAAGTTTTTGGGAAAATTTTCTGAAGACACTCCATCCATTTTAGGCAATACTTCTGAGTTGGTTTTTTGAATTTTTGGAAATTGTTTTTGCACATAAATGGAAACAATGGGTGTTTTCGAACTTTTCATTGCTTGTGTTTCTGAATTGGGCTCTGGTAATTGCAATTGGATGCCAATATAGTAGTGTATGTTGAAAACTTGGGTTTTGTACTCTTTTGAATCGATATCTACTTATTTTGGACATTTGTTTAAATTTAAAGCAGACCTTCATTACTTGGGGTTGGTTTATGGCTGTGCTAATCCTTATTTGAACCCAATATTTTATATATATGTGTATATAATTTTTTTTGTTTCCAATCTCACTATGTCAACACTGCATGCTTTTTCCTCTTCAATATTTGCAAATTTGATTTTTTTGGGGAGTTAAAATTGATGTCACACTGGAAGCCCCGGTAGTGATTATTGAACTTAAAGATACTCTGTCACTACTTTGACCTTTCTTTTTTCTTTTCTTTTTTTGATAACTGGGAACCGTGTCCTAGGTAGGGTCCTTTGGGCCAACCTAGGAGCGTAGACCCAAGAATCAAGCGACTCCCCCTAATCACATGATTTGGGCAAACGAGAGGTGCCGACAATCGAACATAAGTCGTGCATGTGGGTGAGCAAATCCTCTGCCAACTATCCTACCATTGCTTTCTGTTGCCAATATTGCTTTATTTCTTTTCCAAACATATCTTAAGACATTATTGGTCTATTCTCTTATCCAAACATATCTTAAGACGTTATTGTCTATTCTGCCTGGAAGAGAAAACACTAAAATGTGGGCTTGGATTAAAGAAACCTTAATAGTAGGCCTTCTATGTAGTGTGACATTTGACTAGTTTTGTTGATTTGAGTATAGGTTGCAATGCTATCAATTAAAGTGGGTCGTGCTAATGACCGCTCAATGGTTGTTCGTTAAGAAATATATGATGCTAGAAAAACTAGAATTCACATATTCCCATGCACTTGTTTATACATTTTAAATATATTTCAATACATTTTTTACATGCATACCAAATAAGAAGGAAAATTCTATTCTTATATAAAGTTCATACGAAAAAATTGACAAGGATGATGTGACAATGCCATTATTGTAAATAAATCCATCTTCAATGATGTTTTGTTTTGAAATGAAAGGTTCACAATAAGCCGCATCATTATGTATGAATTTTTTGTTTGTATAGCATTACTCAAATAAGAAATGTTATCATTTACATTGAAGCTAAAAATTTAGATACATTCTGATTCTTTTACTTTTCAAAGAAGGAAAAAAAAAAATGGAGGTGGAAGAGTTAGGTGCATTCTGGTTCAAATTTAAGCACCTAAAATGTCGAGTTTGGTGGAATGCATACACTGGTGTTATTGGTGTTTCGCTGGTGGTGATGGTATAATATATGCCCATGGTTTTCATTTGTTGTTTCTTGTACTGGGCCTTAACGCACCAACTTGATCCTAGCTCTCCGTCCTCGAGGATTATTTTCAGTGGGACGACAACTTATCCAGTCCAGATAAGATATCCAATCCCCATTTGCAACCCAAACACCGGATAAGTCGGCCTCTAGGATTAATATTCCAATCCTCCCCACCCCCTTCTCATCCCTGTACCAAACAAACGTATATGAGCCGGTAAGTGTTACTAAATTATGCAAATACTAAAAATCTTATAATGTAAGGCCATGTTTGTTTGGGCGGACTGGATTAGCATTCCCATGACTAATAATCCTAGGATAACCAATCCGTTGGATTATGTATCCTATCTTAACTAATAGTAAGTGTAAAATAATTAATCCGTACTTGAATTGTTTAACCAAACATCGGATTAATAATTTTATTTAAAACTCTCTCTTTTGTGTATAAAAACACAACCTTTGATGTACTCTCTTTAAATCATGAGTTGAATACTCAATAAAACATCAAAGAAAACTAACAAAATATCTCCAGATATAATCCTTACAACCTTTGATGTACTCTCTTTAAATCATGAGTTGAAGACTCAATAAAAATATCAAAGAAAATTAACAAAATATCCCCAGATATAAACCTTAAGAACCAAAAAATAAGATCTGGAGAACTTCAATCAATTACTTAGTTTAGGGAGAAAACCAAGTATTTATAGAGAACCAAAAGTAATCCTAGATTGGGAAGAAAACAAACTTCTTGAGAAATCCGGATTCTGAGGTTCGCTCGAGCGAAGCTTTTCTGGCTCGAGCGAGCAGTGTATTTTTCATGATTTCTACTAGTGCCTTGGCTCGAGCGACGGATCCTTGGCTCGAGCGAGGAATACACTTTTTCAGGTTTTTGTATGGACGCAATCCTTGGCTCGAGCATGCATTCCTTGGCTCGAGCGAGTAAGCCCTAGCTCGAGCGAGAATTCCTTGGCTCGAGCGAGCAACGACGGACATGCAATTTTGAATCCAATTTTGCATTTTGCTTCGGCCGCGAGCTGACCGGGAGACCCCCGTAATAATCAGCGAAGTGGCAATCTTGAAAGTATTAACATCACAAACTTCTCTGCATGGTTTGATTCGGGTTTGGATTCGCATCTAATAAACTCATAGCCTCACTGAAATAAAAGTGCGAAAATAAATACATCTGAAAGGAGTTTTGTCAAACGGGGTTGCCAAGAATAAAAACCTAACATAATATATGCCCATGGTTTTCATTTGTTGTTTCTTGTACTGGGCCTTAACGCACCAACTTGATCCTAGCTCTCCGTCCTCGAGGATTATTTTCAGTGGGACGACAACTTATCCAGTCCAGATAAGATATCCAATCCCCATTTGCAACCCAAACACCGGATAAGTCGGCCTCTAGGATTAATATTCCAATCCTCCCCACCCCCTTCTCATCCCTGTACCAAACAAACGTATATGAGCCGGTAAGTGTTACTAAATTATGCAAATAGTAAAAATCTTATAATGTAAATGACATGAACACAAAAACAGGATTGACTTTGTCAGTCTGTATCCACCTAGCTGCTTGAGTGAGAAAATTTCAGTATACCTAAAAGCCCAATTATCCACCTGTATTTTGAGTTAATCACATTGTAGTGTATTGTTGGAGGCATCCAGACTAAGAATGGGGCTCACAATGAGCTAATCACATTGTGCTTATGGTTGTCACTTTCTTCAGCTAATGACATTATTGTGCTATACTGAAGTTTTCACCAAATTATTAGTGTCTATTATACTATAATTAGGGTTATACTCTGTTTTTGATGTAACGTGGGATTTGATTTGCAGATACATTTAATTTAGATCTTACCAGAAAAAAGAACCACAAGCATGCCTTACAAGGAAACTGATGAGGAGAGTGATAAAGTGCACGTATGAAGCATCTTGCAAGCGACTTAAATTTTTTCATGAGGTTTGAATAGCCTGAGCCTTTTGCATTTGCATTAATGGCGAGGTGAATAGTACTTAGATGTCATGCAGCGAGGTTCTGAATTATTTATTAACCTGCTGTTTGGAAACTTATTATTTCTTGGTCTAGTCACTAGCCTGATATAATTTATTAACCTGTTGTCAATATATTGAAAACTCTTCAATTTATATTACGAGTATACATGATTCGAATCCGAAGTTCAGAGATGATCATTGCTTGCCTGTGAACTTGTTATTGTTACCATATGTGGAATGAATGAGAATCAACTTTGAATGCCGTGTTCTACTCAATATACAGGAGGGCTATGTGTAATTCAGTGGTGAGCTTTCAAATTTTGTTTAAATATATATGAAATTTTGTTTAATAGTTTTGGATTTTAACAAAATGACCCCAGTGTTTGGAGCTATTCATTGTTTAGTGGTGTCAATTTTAACAAAATGACCCCAATGAATCTAGATAAATATTATATATATCACATATATTTGGAGCTATTCATTGTTTAGTGGTGTCAATTTTAGTTCAGTGTTCATTCATTCAATTGTTGCATCAACGCTTCATTCCCTAACAACTATTGTTGCATTGCCATTGATGCATTCTTTCATTTGTTCTCTTTTTCTCCCTCTGAATGACCCCGCTGAGGGGAATTCCTGACTACGCCACTGACAATATATATATATATATATATAATGAATAACAATGGAGTTGGAAAACTTGCCTAGTGGTATGCAAAAAAAAAAGAGTAGAAGGCTGTGTTTGGTTGCGTTTTCAAAATATATTTCTGCTCTCCCATTTGCGCTTGACGTTTGGATACAATTTTCTAAATATAGTTCCACCATACAGTTCAAAATGCATTTGCACATTCCGTTTGGTAGATTTCTCCGTTCATTTCTCCACTATGAAAAACTTCCAGACGTACATCTCTCTCTTCTGTCAAAAGCCCTAGTGGTATGCAAAAAAAAAAAGAGTAGAAGGCTGTGTTTGGTTGCGTTTTCAAAATATATTTCCGCTCTCCCATTTGCGCTTGACGTTTGGATACAATTTTCTAAATATAGTTCCACCATACAGTTCAAAATGCATTTGCACATTCCGTTTGGTAGATTTCTCCGTTCATTTCTCCACTATGAAAAGCTTCCAGACGTACATCTCTCTCTTCTGTCAAAAGCTTCCAAATGGTGAGCATGAGGGAAGCAAGTTTTCAAATGGCGTGCATAAGGATAGCCAAAGCTCAGTCTGAATTTTAATCTTGCTGGAAGTTGGGAATAGGCGCAGTCGGTTGACCGGCCGGATGACCTACCGGTTGACCCCTGGTTGACCGAATTGGCGCCTTCAATTCGTTAGAGAACCTGTGAATCAGCCTCAAAGAGAATGTCACTCCCATTACACATATCACTAGAAGAACCGCCATTACAACCCTGAGCAAACACTGAGTCACCATCGCGACTCCAATCAAAAACTCGAATAAGAAAAAAATTCAAAAAGGAGATGCAAAAATCAAGGTTCTTCGGGCTGTAAACAAGCTTCCAAAGCGAGATCTAGCTTTCTCCGATCATGTACTCGATGCTAGAAGAGTACAATGCTAGAAGAAAGAGAAATGAGAGAGAAATAGAATGGAGTAGAGCTGAGAAGGAAATATATATATATAGATAGAGAGAGAGAGAGATGGATAGATATATAAAGATAAATGCAAGTATTAGAGAGAGAATGGAAGTATATATCTATATATATATAGAGAGAGAGAGAGAGCAATGGAGAAGTTTGGAGGAGGAAGGTAAAGTAAGGAGATCTGCAGGTTTTAAGTGGATAAATTATACATTTTTTTTACTCTCATCCTCCAAGTTTCTATCTTGGTTTCTTTTTTATTTTTTTAGTTACAATTATTTCAAACTTTAGAAGCTATTTAGCATATTTATTTGATATAAATTAAATAAGTGAACCTATCTAAATGAGTGTATATCTGAATCATATCATCTTTTTATTTTTTTATACATTTTTTCTTAAAATAGTTAAAATATATATTTATTTAAATTATTCCAAACAATTCTTTACTTGAATCTCATTTAAAAATAGATAATTTTAATTAAACTATTTGTTACAATTTTAACTTTTGCCTTTAATTAACTTGAAATAACATATTTGACGTTTGAAAAACAAATTATTTGAAAAAACAAACTAATTGAAAAAAAATTATTTGAAAAAACAAATTAATTGAAAAAAAATTATTAATTCATTTTCTGAATTGAATTTTAAAAAGAGTTTGATTATGAATGTTGATCAAAAATTTCAATTGAGTTTTGAGTTGTGTGTTTGATTATGATTTATAGCTTTTTGAATTAAGTTTTGAAAACTCATAAAAAAAATCATAACCAAACAAATTTTCTTACTTCACATGTCACATTAAACTTTCAGAACTCAATTCCACACTTAATTCAAAATTCAATTCAAAACTCTATTAAAAAATTATAACCAAACAAATTTTCTACACTCAAATCATAATTTCAAAACTTACAAATTCAAAATACAACTCCTATTCTCAAATCATATTTAAAATACTCTACCAAACGCTACCGAAAACTTTCTAGTGAACTCTCTTTGAAATTTCAATTAGCTGTTCAAATCTAGCCATGTTGGTTTGATACTTTTATAAGAACTATGCTGGCTTAATGATTTTAGGCATGAGTTGTATATGTAAATATACATTCAAAAAAAAAAAAATGGGGTCTATTTTCTAGGTTCTTTCTTAGTGTGAAAATTTTAATTTTGTTATTTTTATTGATTTACTTAGTTTTTAGTTTATTTTTTCAAATTAGAAGTGGTGCATGCTTGGTGAGATTGACCATACTTATAAGATTGAGACACAAAAATAATAAATGAGGAAATAAGGATGGTCTTTGTTTGCCAACGTTATTGTAAACAAAACCTTACTTCCAATCTAATAAATATATGTTTAGCAAAGTTCAATATAGAGACTCTTTATATACTTATTTTTCCCTCGTAAATTAAATATGATGATGGTGTCATTACATCCAATTTGTAACTAAACCCAGTTTAACATTTACATTCAAAGTTTAAGGAGAGAACAGACATGCTTTTTTATGTGCAAGATTCTTTTCTGAATAATTCTAAAACTGTTAACAAAAATTTATTTTGTAAACTTTTAATAAATATTTATTTATATACTTATTTTTTTATGTGCAATCTTTTTTTTTTTTTTTTATAATTATCACATACCTCTTTCTGGCTAATGTCTCTTCTATTTATATCTTTTCTTCATTGGACCTCATAGTTTAATACTAGAGGGAAAAATGCAATGGCAATTTTATAAATAAATAAATACGAACAAACAAAATTAGTAAAGAAATAAGAATAAAATAAATTGGTAAATTACCCTCGTCTTTTCAATTATGTTTAACTTCAGCCTCTTATCTACATTTCTTTCACTTTAACCATTCATTTGTAAATATATATACATATATATATTAATATTTTAAAGGAAACTTATACCTGAAAAGGTTATTTAGGAGATATCATAATTTTCTAGTCATTTATTTTATTTTTATTTATCATTTCAATCATTTTCTTTGATCCGAGCACCACATTTAAGTAAAAAAGGGTTTTTAATTCCAAACCTTATGGGAGTTTCAATATGCCAATCATAATTTCCTGATTTTTTGATTAAAAAAAAAAAAACCTTAACATCTATTGATTTGGTCAAAATTTTCTGATCAGTATTTATTAACTTTTTTCAATCCACATGTCTTTTCACATGCCTACATTTATTGATTTGGTCAAAATCTTCTAATCAGCATTTAAAATCTCCTCATACAAATAACTATAGATACAATCCATGCATAGTTATTGCAGTACCTATTTCAACTTCTCTCATACACTATGGTTAGTGATAAGATTGTTAAATTATTTTTATAAAAAATCTTAAAAAATATAATTTATACATTAAAAAATCTAAAACAAATATAAATACCTATAATTATTCCATGCATAACACGGGTGATAGGCTATCTATACTATATATTAAGCAAAATGAGGTTTTTTAACCCCAAGCCTTGTAGGAGCTCCAATCTGCCAATCTAAATTTCTTATTTTTTTATTTAAAAAAAAAATCTTGTAGTGTTTATTAACATCTCCCAACTCTCAAGTCTTACCCTCATAATAACACTTTAATGCATTAAGAACAAGCATAAAAAAAATTCTTTGAAATCCAGCACATATGAATTCCTTGAAAAATCCTAACACATATGATTATTATCCCTCATAATAACACTTTAATACATTAAGAACAAACATAAAAAAAATTTCTTGAAAAGTCCAATACATATGATTATTATCAAAATATTAAACTTTAATATAATATAAAAAAGGAAAAAAAGAAGACATTTAAAAAAAAAAAATTAAAAAATCACAATTCACATATATAGATAATTGTAAACACAATAAAATAGGAGAGCATTCATGTATACACGTTTTTTTTATAAGATCTCCTCTATTATAATAAGATAGCACTTTATTTCTCTCATCTTATAATCTATATATATATTATATTATATATTATCTATCTATACTATATATTAAGCAAAAGAGAGTTTTTAATCCGCAAGGTCTGTGGGAGCTCCAGTATGCTAATCCTAATTTTCTAATTTTTTGTTTTTTTTTAAAAAAAAATTAACCTTAACATTTATTAACTTTTTTCAACCCACAAGACTTTTTGACTTCTCTCATAATTACTGCAGTACCTTTTCCAAAACAAATAATTTGTATATTAAAAAAAATTTAAAACAAATATAAATATCTATATCTATATCTATCTATTTATTTATATCTATCTCTAACCCACAAATGAAAGAATTAGTAACTCTAAGTTCACATTCTCTTTAAAACGAAGGCAATAAAAATAAGAAAATAGAAGTAATGAAAGGAAGAACAAATAATATTGTGCCTGATTATCTTCTTTTCCAATTATATCGTTATTAGAGAAATCTGAAGCCACAGTTACACACCATAATCAATATTGCCTCTATAAACAGTCCAATCAACTATATTATATTATATTAAAGTTTAATATTCTGATAATAATCATATGTGCTGGACTTTTCAAGAAATTTTTTTTATGTTTGTTCTTAATGCATTAAAGTGTTATTATGAGGGAAAATGTGATTGTAATGTGATGTGATTGTAATGTGATGTGATTGTAATGTGATGTGATTGTAATGTGATGTGATTGTAATGTGATGTGATTGTAATGTGATGTGATTGTATTGTGATGTGATTGTAATGTGATGTGATTGTAGTTTGTTCAATGGCTCTTTTTTTTAATATGATTATTGTAGTTAGTTTAATGGTTTTTTTTTAACGTTATTTAATATTTTTATTTACTATTTTAATTTTATTTTTAATATGATTAAAGTTAAATAAACGTAAACACTCACAAAGAAAAAAATGTGATTATAATGTGATGTGATCGTAGTTTGTTTAGTGACTCTTTTTTTAATATGATTGTTGTAGTTAGTTCAATGAGTTTTTTTTTTTAATGTTATTTAATCTTTATATTTACTATTTTAATTTTGTTTTTAATATGATTGAAATTAGATAAACAAAATACTCACAAAGAAAAAAATGTGATTGTAGTTAGTTCAATGGTTCTTTTTTTTTAATGTGATTGTAGTTAGTCAATGGTTTTTTTTTTCATTTATTTATTTTTTTTATTGTGGGAAAAATGTAATGTGATTGTAGTTTGTTCAATAATTTTTTTTTTAATGTGATTTAATCTTTTATTTACTGTTTTAATGGTTTTTCTTTACAATTATTTATGAAAAAAATATGATTGTAGTTAGATAGCATAAAAATATTTGTGATTTGTTTTGATTTTTTTTCTGATTTAATTTTTAAAGTACCAATTATTGATAATGATTAAATTGTATTTTGAAAAAAAAATATAATTGATTTTTTTAACTCACTGTATTTTTTGAAAAAAAATTATTGTATTTTTTTAACTATTAATTCACTTAATTTGTAATTTGATTTTTAACTCACTGTATTTTTTGAAAAAAAAAATGGATTGTACTCATTAGGGTCACATAACGTACCAATTATTAATGATGATTAGATTGTATTTTGACAAAAAAAAATTATAATTTATCTTTTTTAACTCACTATGTTTTTTGAAAAATAAATTATTATTTTTTTAATTATCAATTGATTTAATTTGTGATTGATTTTTTTAATTATTGATGATGATTAGATAGCATTGAAAAAATTATGATTTGTATGATTGAAGTTATCTCATTTTGTTGAAGTTATCTTACATGCCTGCATTTATTGATTTGGTCAAAATTTCCTGATCAGCATTTAAAATCCTCTAATACAAATAATTATAGATACAATCTGTGTATGGTTACTGGAGTACCCTTTTCAACTTCTCTCATATACTATGATTAATGATAAGATTATTAAATTATTTTTATAAAAAAATATTAAAAAACATAATTTATATATTAAAAAAAATCTAAAACAAATATAAATATCTATAATTATCTCGTGCATAGCACGGGTGATAGGCTAGTACTATATATTAAGCAAAAGGGAGTTTTTAACCCCCAAGGCCTGTGAGAGCTTCAATATCCCAATCTGAATTTTCTATATTTTTTATTTTTTATTTAAAAAAAATCTCAGCATTTATTAATTTGGTCATAATTCCCTGATTAGCATTTATTAACTTTTTTTAATTACATGTCTTTCCACATGTCTGCATTTATTGATTTGATCAAAATCTCTGATCAGTATTTAAAATCCCCTCATACAAATAATTATAGATACAGTCCGTGCATAGTTACTACAGTAGCGTTTTTTAAAAAAAAATTATTTAAAAAAAAATTCAACATTTATTAACTTTTTTCAATCTACATGTCTTTCCACATGTTTGCATTTATTGATTTGATCAAAATCCCTGATCAGTATTTAAAATCCCCTCATACAAATAATTATAGATACAACCCGTGTATAATTACTGCATTAGCCTTTTTAATTTCTCATATACACTATGGTTAGTGATAAGATTGTTAAATTATTTTTATAAAAAATCTTTAAAAATATAATTTATTTAAATATTTATAATTATCCCGTGCATAGCACGGGTGATAGGCTAGTATACTATATAAGCAAAAAGGGGGTTTTAATGAAAAGAGTTAACAGAGCTCTAAATGCTCAATCCAAATTTCTTGATTTTTTAATTTAAAAAAATAATTAATAAATCACACTAACATTTTTTTTTTAAACAAAGAATATATTTTTTATTCCTAAAATCATTCCTTCATTACCATCAAATAAGGAAGGAGTTTTTCAATTAAGAAAAATTAATTAATAAATCACATACTCAAAAAAAGAGTTTTCCAATTAAAAAATTAATAAATATTTCGTCGTAAAATAATTTATATAATTAAAATTTCGTAACATGTTTTTTTTTCCCCTTCCACCATGGCCATTACTACTTAACGTATATATCAAATTCTCAACTCAGAAAACATTAATAGGGTTACGTTAATAGAGTTTCTTTAAGATTCAAATTCTCAACTCAATTTGTTTTTTTTTTTAAATTTTTTAATAATGAAAATACTAAGTGTCATCGTGTGTTGCATTTTAATTAGTTTATAATTAAATTTATGGAGTTTTATAATAATTCCTTAAATTATGCTACCATAATTACCATTTCAAATTATTTCCCTAATTTATGTTTACCATACCATATTTATTTTCAAAATTGCTTCAGTAAGATTGCATTAAAGCATGATTTTGATACATTCATACATACACATATACACATTTGAAACATAATAAATTATTTACCTTAAAATTTAAACATTATTGCTTGATTCTTTAATATGACATGAGCTTCTCTCCAATCCTCCATTGGACTGGAGAGATGTTGTTGGGCCTTGTGGGCTTACTTTTGGACTCATTTTGATAATACGAACCATTCATATTTTAAGATTCGTCAAGTATATCATCTCTGTAAAAATTCTAGTCGATCAGATGACGGCAACCATGTGTTTGTATGAGTTTTGTATGAAAAAAATGGATGATGAGAAAATAAACGATTCATACGAAATTAGTCTAAACACATGATTTTTGTTATCTGATCGACTTGATTTTTCGCATGAATGATATACTCGACAAACCTTAAATGTAGACGTTTGAATCATCAAAACGGGGCCCAAACATTGGCCCATTGAATGTTTAATCTAATATAAGAACTCCCAAACTAGCTCATACCGGCCATAAATCGATAAATTATTATATAATTTATACATAATGTTTAAATTTATTATTATCAAATATTTTTACTAAGATTAAAACTAGGGAGACTCTATCTTAGATAATTTTAATATATGAATGTATGTAACTATTTATTTCATAATGTTTGACATAAATATATAATTTTTTATCTAAGTTCAAATTTTTTAATAGATATGCATAAAATATGTTCATATTTTTTAGAACATATTTTTTATTTAAAAAATAAAAAAACATACTTATAGATATTTATTTACCAATTTAATAAATAAATAGGTCAAATGATTCATAAGGTGGGCACACATCAAGACAATTTTTAATGATTAAGAGAATGTCATGTTTGTAATGCCCCAACCATTTACATGTTATCGATATTGTCCGCTTTAGGCCACGCCTGCACGAATTTGTTCTTCCCAGTGAGTTATCCATCTCATAACTACTCTAGCCTAAGCACGCTTAACTGGAGAGTTTTGCTAGAGATTTCACCACTCTAGAAAATGCCTCGATACTATATAAGGGTTCATGCTTTTACTTTTTGTGACAATCCTCACCACTGATTAGTGCTAATCTATGATTAAGCATGTTAACTGACTGATTGACTGAAATTCTGAACTGATTGATTGAGTGTATTAGTTTAAATGCATGTCTATCTGTTGACTGCTAAATTATCTGTTCGTGTATTATGTATAAACTGCAAATTGAAGGGCTTATCAGCGGCCGAATCTGAAATTGATTAGTGTTTTGTGCCAGTAAGAATTTATGTGATTTTATGGTATATTTAATTGAAATTTGATTTTGTATGTTTAAATTAGATTAAATAATGCAAATTTACAAGAGTTGGACTTATTCACCAAATTGTCATGCTTAGTGGGCCACTTTCTCTAACACCTTGAGGCTTGAGTACACTTAGACATACCTTTTGCTCAGCCATTTTGAAGACACAACCAACTAGAGAGAAAGATGCAGGAGAAATTGAGTTCATCTAGGCATTTAGCTTGGAGACTTGAAGATATTGAGGGTTAATTGCATAATTGAGCCTCTAGACTTGAAATTGAGGAACCTAGGTAAGGATTTCATCATTTTAATTGTGAAATCAAGTTAGTTCTTGCATGGTTCTTGGAAGATTAGAGTTTTAAAGCCAAGAATTGGCTTAATATGTTGAATTGAGTAGGAATTTTTGCATGCATATTTATATTGTTGAATTTTGAAGTTGTTTCATGAGGATTTCTTAATGCATGTTCATATTTTGAGTCTTGATCCATGAACTCACCATGTTTTGAAGTTAAACATTGCATTTGATCTTGTTTTGTAGCATTGGTGTTCCTAGGAACCCATGCATGTGTGGAATTTGCATTGTTCTTCATGTTCGTGAAAACCTCTTTGAAATTTGTGTTTAATTGAACTACCTTTGGGCTTTGATTTTGCAAATTAATCTTCAAAATATGTCATATTATGAGTTTACAAGTGTTTTCCAGAAAATTAGCCCAAAAGGATCGATTTTGGTACATTTAAAGTTGAGTTTTGAGCTTGAGGTTCAAATCTGGAAATTCCAGATTTTGGACTCACGCTCGAGCGGGGAACTCCACGCTCGAGCGTATGAACTGGGTTCATGCAATCCGCTCGAGCGAGGAAAGTAACGCTCGAGCGGGAAATGCGTGTATCTAGTACTTTGCATGTGTTTACAGTCCGCTTGAGCGGGGAAGTGCACGCTCGGCCGAGGACTTGTGTCTCACGCTCGAGCGGGTATCAAGCGCCCATCGAGCGTGAAATTTGTACATCCAGTACTTTTACTGTAGTTTACAGTCCGCTCGAGCAGAGGAATCCAAGCTCGAGCGGATCCCTTTTGTCTGCATGTCCGCTCAAGCGGAGAAAGCCACGCTCGAGCGGGTGTAACAACCTTTACCACTGTTTACCGATTAACCACTAATTACTGCTAAACTGAGACTGATTATGATGGGTAATTGAATTGATTGAAATACTAAACTGACAGACTGAAATCTGAAACTGATTGATTGAGTATATCTGTTTGAATTGCTATCTGTTTGACTGTTTGATTATCTGTTCATGTTTTTATGTTTAAGCTACTAGTTGAAGGCCTTATCGGCGGCCGAACCAGAAATTGATTGATGTTTTACGATCTTTGGAATTTATATGATTTTATGGCATATTTATCTGAAATGTGTTTTGGTATGATTAAATTAGTTGAAATAAAGCTAAATTACATGAATTAGATTAATTAAGGTTGAATAGCATTGTTAGGATTATTTACAATAGTGCCATTGTTAGTGGGCCATGTAGGCTAAACATATTTGAGCCTTTTTACACTCAAACAAACATTTCATCAGCTCATTTCCTCACCGCCACCGACGACAGAGAGAGAAAGTGAGAGAGTTAAATTGTCCTTGTTGATTTGCTTAGAAACTTGAAGGAATTGAAGTGTAGATTGCAAATTGAGCTTGTGTATCTTGCATTGAAGACCTAAGGTAGATCATTGACCTTCTTCATTGTGTATTTGAGTTTATTCTTGCATGATTAATGGGTCTTTAGTGACCTAAGGCTTGAATTGGCTCAATAGTGTTGAATTAGAGCTCAATTGTTGCATGCATGCTTATATCCTAGCATTTTGAGGGTCACTAGATGGAATTTGGTACATGCATGTTCATATTATTGGTATAGCCCATGATTTCATCATGTTTTGGAAAGAATTGGCTCAATTGAGCTAGCTTTTGAAGCTTTGAAGTTGTTGAATTCATGCATGTTACATATTCAGCATGTGTTTTGAAATGTTAGTTAAAATTAGGTTTAATTCCCTCACCTTTGGGCCTTGATTTTACAAATTAAGCTTTGAATCATGTTAAACTATGAGTTTTGAAGTGTTTTTCAGGAAATGGGCCCAAAGGAATCGAATTTGACACATTTGAAGTTGAATTTGAGCTTGAGGTTCAAATATGGGAATTCCAGATTTTGAACTCACGCTTGAGCGGAGTTACTGGCGCTCGAGCGTGAAATTCGTGCTCCCAGTATTTTGCACTGTTTTGGTGTCCGCTCGAGCGGGGTAATTGACGCGCGAGCGTGACCTTGTTTCTTACGCTCGAGCAGATGTCGAGCGCCCAATCGAGCGTGATTTTCACCTATCCAGCACTTTTAACTGTTTTGCAGTATGCTTGAGCGTCTAAGTCTGCACTCGAGAGGAAACCTTTGTCTGCATTTCTGCTCGAGCGGAGTAATCGACGCTCGAGCTGGAACCCTATTTTCTGAAAATTCTGAAAATGCTTTTAAAGTGCATTTTTGCATCCTCATTTCACCCTAGGCATTCTTAGGCCTAGTTTAAAGTATCTTAACGAGGATATAGATGTAGAACCATACCGAGTCAAGATAGGGATTAAGTTATTATCTTTCTTAACTGTGTAGCTTAGTGTGTGTTTAATCTGTTAACTGTGTAGGGTTGGCAACTGGGGACGCGCTCTAGTCTAACTATAGCCTGGAACTCTGTGAGTAACAACTGTGTAAAGATATGTTTAAAAATGATTATCTTCTGAACAATTGAACTGTACTATTTCTGAATTGATACTATTAATAGAATGAATGTATGTCCTCTATTCTAAACTGTATTGTGGCATCCTTAGCAACTACTGTTACTGACTGTTATTGTTACAAAGATCTCTGTTGGTTCCCTTGTTGGAACCACTACTGTTTACTGATTGATGGCCATCATTGACTGTTCGATCTTTCAAGACCTACTGTTTACTGTACTGTTATGCTAATGGATGTACCACATATGACTGCACTGACTGAACGACTGAAATACTGATTTAATGAACTGTTTTCATTACTGTAAGGACATTCATTCTAAACCTCTTTACGCATCTTGTTATTCACTGGGCTTTAGCTCACTGCTCATAAATATATGTAGGTGTACAGGCACCAGACCGCGGCTAGTAGCGTCGGGGTAAGCTCCAGTTTTGTCAAGCCAACCACTGTGCCTCACTGCGAGGTTCTGAGCCTGTCAAGCTATGGCTTAGGGGTGTTTTAATTTCCCCCATCTGTCTCTGTAACTGTTTTGTTAACTGTATAGACTGTATAGACTGTTACTGTACTGTTTAATAGGGATTAGGTCCCTGATCTGAATGATTATAAATGTTGTACATACTGTTCTGCACTGTGTGTATATATATATGTATGCATGAAAAGTCTTTTTGGCATACAGACTGTCACAGCTCATTAGACATTATTTACTGTATTGGCTTCCCCTAGGCCCCTGTACTCTGTTTTACTGTATTACTGTTAAGCAGGCCTTCGGTAATCTCGGATTACTGGCCGGTTACGGTGCTAAACCCATAGGGGCAGGTTTGAGTCGTGACAGCGGGACCCCTGTTTCAGCAAAATTTTGAAAAGTGTTTAAAATTGCAGCTTTGCATCCTCATTCCATCCTAGGCATTCTTAGGCCTAGTTTAAGATATCTTAATGAGGATATTGATGTAGAACCACACCGAGGAAAATTAGGGATTAAGTTATTATTTCCCAATTGTGTAGGTTAGTTTGTGTTCGTTCTGTAACTGTGTAGGGTTGGCATTCGAGGACGCGTACTAGCTTATCTGTAGCCCAGAACTCTGTGAGTAACAATGTTGTAAAGATATGTTCAATTGAGATTATTTTCTGAACAAATGACTGTACTACATTATGAAATGACACTGTTTACTGAATGAATGTTTGTCCTATTTGTGAACTGTATTCGTGGCATCCATAGCAATTTACTGTTACTGAACTGTTACTGCTACTGTTACAGAGATCTCTATCGGTTACCATGTTGGAACCACTACTATTTACTGATATGATGGCCATCGACTGACTGTTCGATCTGTTAAGACCTACTGTACTGTTTGCTATGGGATATACCACTTATGACTGCTATGATCGAATAATTGATATATTGTTTAAACGACTGTTTAAAATACTAAAAGGACATTCATTCTTAACCTCTTTACACAACTGTTATTCACTGGGCTTTAGCTCACTATTTATATATATATGTAGGTGTCTAGGCACCGGATCGGGAGCGTTGGGTTAAACTCCTTTTTTGTCAAGCCAACCACTGTGCCTCACTGTGAGGTTCCATGTACCGCCAAGCCAAGGCTGCTTTGGGGCGTTTTAGATTTCCCCCTTTTTGTCTCTGTATTGTATAGACTGTATAGACTCGTACTGTACTGTTATGGTAGGGATTGGGTCCCTAACCCGAATGTTTGTATATATTTGTATAGTACTGTTTTGTTCTGAATGTGAATATGTTTTAAAAAAAAAGTCTTTTTTGCATACAGACTGTCATAGCTCGTTGGACATCTTTTAATTACTGTTTTAGCTTCTGCCAGCCTCTGTACTCTGTATTACTGTTTTACTGTTAAGCAGGCTTTCAGTAATCTCGGATTACTGGCCGGTTATGGTGCTAAACCCATAGGGGCGGGTTTGGGTCGTGACACTTTTATAGCTCAGGAACTTCCTCTCTATTCCCGATGTGGGACACTGGGATATTACAATCCACCCTCCTTAGGGATGCACGTCTCCGTACAGTAGCTTGTCAGCTTGCAAGCCCGCCTACATGCACCGAGAGACGCCAGGGGCCCACACTCGGTACTCCGAAAAGTCGATTCTGATATCATTTGTAATGCCCCAACCCTTTACATGTCATCGATATTGTCCGCTTTGGACTACGCCCGCACAGATTTGTTCTTCCCAGTGGGTCACTTATCCCAAAACTACTCAAACCTAAGCACGCTTAACTAAGGAGTTCTACTAGGGATCT
Organism: Camellia sinensis; assembly: GCF_004153795.1. NCBI lineage: Eukaryota > Viridiplantae > Streptophyta > Magnoliopsida > Ericales > Theaceae > Camellia > Camellia sinensis. Next base: position 1,367,179 of record NW_021024779.1, on the reverse strand, counting down.
CACAACTCTGAAAAAGACCTCAATACTATATAAGGGCCCAGGTTTTTACTTTTATAACTAAGGAACTCCCTCTCTATTCCCAATGTGGGACACCGGGACATTATAATGTTAGCATAAATATATAAGTCATTTATGTTAATTGATTATAAATCATTTTTACAAGAGAGCTTTTTTAGTAAATTCACTCTCTAAGAGTCCTATTTCATTAGACCCATAGTGTTTTGTAATTTTTCATTAGGTCCTATTTTATACTAAAAGACTGAAAAACCTTCAAACAAACACGCGCCTATCTTTGAATCAAATAGTCATCTCTCTCTTCCATTTTTTTCTTGCAGAAAATCATGTACAATATCTCCACTATTAAAAAAATCCAAAACCGAATTCCATATCGTCTCAACGCCTAGAAGACTCTCCTTATCACATCGTCGCATCGTCTTCTTCGTCATCTCTACGCCGTTAGTCGCTGAAATCATAGAAATCACCATTGTTGAACATTTGTAAGTTCTATCTTCATCAAAATCACCATCGACGACCATTTGTGACAACGCAATCATCGAAATGGGCAAAAAACGTAAGTAATCTAATCATTCTTGTATGCAAACCCTAAATCTCTTCTTCAACAAACAACATTGTAAACTTTCACCAATATCTCCTATTTCTATTCATACAATATATGAAACTTCATATTGTTATTGTTCATGCTCTAATCATTAATTTAAACCCTCAATTCCTATCCCCAATTATATGGGTTTTTTCACCCAAAAACATTACAGTTGCCATTATGTTGTGTTTAAATCTGTGAACATTCAAATGGATTGAAAGACGTTAGGTCAATCAAATTATTTCAGATGTTATTGTAATTGTTGTTGAAAGATGTAAATATTCACATGAAATTGAAAATTGTTGGGCAAGCAAATTGTTTTAGTTGTTGTTGTTGAACGATATGAACATTCACTTGGATTGAAAGATGTTGAGCTAATCAAATTACTTCAGATGTTATTGTTGTTGTCGTTGAAAGATATGAACATCCACATGGAATTGAAAATTGTTAGGCAAGCAAATTGTTTCAGTTGTTGTTAAAAGATGTGAACATTCATATGGATTAAAATATGTTGGGCCAATCAGATTATTTCAAATGTTATTGGTGTTGTTGTTGAAAGATGTAAACATTTACATGAAATTGAAAATTGTTGGACACACAAATTATTTCAGTTGTTGTTGTTATTGTTGAAAGATGTGAACATTCACATGGATTAAAAAATGTTGGGCCAATCAAATTGTTTCAGATGTTATTGTTGTTGTTGTTGAAAGATGTGAACATTCACATGGATTGAAAATGTTTGGCCAATTAAATTGTTGTTGTTAACCGTGGTGAACATTCACATGAAAACAAATAATCATGGTCCAATTTCCTTGTATCAGATGTTGTTGTGATATATAATTATGTTGTGAACATTCATAACATGTGTAAATTAATTAGACACTTTGTGAACAATCACCACTATATTTAGATGAAATATATCACTTTTGTTATCCCATATTTGAAACCATATTTCAATTTTGAGGTTGTACTATAAAATTGACATAACATGATTGTAGTAAGTCTGTTCATTGTTAACCAAATTAGTACTGTGAATATTCACAACATCCTTTAATCTATTTGGGTTAACATTCATATGTTCTTGAATGTTGTTCATCAATGTACAAACACACATTGACTTTTACACGCACACACACACACACTATACACATTGTGTTTTTGTTGACACAGTGAACATTCACATCCATGGACAGATGTGGATATTCGTATCCATGCACACAACTGTAGACATTCACAACCATGCACACAACTGTGAACATTCACATATATGCCAATGTTGTGAATGTTTACATTTGTGCCATTATTTTAATCACATAAGCCTTGTCTTAATTTTTTTTATGCTTTATTTTGCAAATATTGCACAGAAGAAAACCTCAAAGCGAAAAAGAGATGAGTACTATGTCAAAGAAGAAAAGCCCATATGCAAATACTAGCAACAATGTTGACATGAGGCGGGTTGACCCACCGTTTGTGTCTTTCCATTCTCCAACCATTCCACCGTTATCGAAGTGTTGTCAGCTACTAGAACCATACTCCAACGAAGAAGAAACAACGTTGTGAACATTTCTATATATCAGAGTGTATCAACTCAACATGGAGACCGAATGTAAGCACCTTTTTTCCCTTTTTTTGTGTAATCAAATTACATTTTTTTCTGTCCCAATGCAAACTTTCTCACATGTGTGTAATCAAATTACATTTTTTTCTGTCCCAATGCAAACTTTCTCACATGTTGCCATTATTATTTTTGGTCCTTGTTGTTCATGATTTTGCTGTTATTTTTCCTATTTTTGTTGTTGTTGGTATTGTTGATATTATGTAAACTCCCAAATTTGTTGCTTTCTTAGAAAACAAAAAATTGTCGTTGTTTTGGATGTTGTTATTGTTGTTGTTGTTGTTGGCATGATGTCAACATTCACATGGGGACATGTCCTGAATAAATTTGTTACATGATTGTGAACATTGTGTCAAGCAAATCTCCAAATAAAAACGTTTCTTCTACTTGTAGTTCGATTTTGACGTGAACCTTGACATTGTGAGCATTAATGTTGTTCATATTTGTCCACTTATTATTCACATCACAGTTGTGTACACTGAAAATATGTGGTTTGTGGGTAATGAATGGGTGATGCTGTTATGTTGTTTGGTTGTTTATAGTCACTATGAATATTCACATTGGTGTTATTTGCTTATAAATATGTACATATAATCATTGTCTTACTGTGAATTGTTGTAACCAAATGTTGATGTGAACTTTAACTTTTTCTTCTATACACATAGACATACCTAATATTATATGGATGTGTAAATATTAACATTCGCTGTAACCACTATTATTTGTGCCCTAGTAGTAATGTGAATATTCACATCCCCAATCATGTGAATGCTCACATTGCTATGTTTGCCACTTAAATAGCACTTTATTGCTTTTACTTATATGAATATTGTTGAATGTGAACATCCACACTGATTAATGATGTGCTGATGTCAATGTACATGCCTACCCTACCAATTCTATTGAAATCAAATTTAATGTTCATACAAACACTTACTATTTGTGCATGCCCATGTAACAGATGTTGCAACTAAATTTTGCACAAAAAAGAAGAGGGATGAGTATCATGTTAAAGAAGAGAGCATGCCTCTAGAGAGCAACACCCACATCAACATACGACATGCCAATTATCGATCAAACATTACAAGCTTATTAAAACCGATGAGAAGCACCAAGTTCTCGGATTTTCAGCTGGACTACTTGAGGCAAACTTTGTTGTTCAATAGTTGGGGTTGTCCACCATTCACTAGCTATACCAGAATACAGTGCTAGTTTTTTTTTTTTTTTGATAACTTGCAGTTAAAAACACTTGACAAAATATATATAAATCAATGATATACTTCTCACGTACCTATGTGTTTTGATAGTATATTTGGTGTTGATGTGTTGCATGTGCTAAACACTATAGACTGTGAACATTCACATCTGTTTTCTTATGTTGAAGTTTGTGTGAATGTTTACATCTTAATTTATATTCAATAAATGTGAATGTTTAAATTATGTCTTATGTTTATTGTGGTTGACTACAGATGTTAATATTCACATTATACATTAATTAGATGTATGATCATATTAGAATAAACGTGAATCTTCACGTCTATTTATTGCATTGTGAATATTCACATCAAACTGTGGTTGACTACAAATGTTAATATTCACATTATACATTAATTAGGTGTACAACCCTTGAACAAACATATTATAATTAATGTAAATCTTCGCATTTATTTATTGCATTGTGAATATTCACATCATGTTTGTGTCTAAAACAAAATGGTCCTTGAATATTCATATCATCAATATTGCATAATGGTGATGAACACAACGAAAACATATACACCATTCAATATTATATAAAAGTGTAAATATTAACATTAATTGACAATACATATGACAAAATTTTAGTACAAAAAACCAGAAATCTAGAAACAAAAAAAACCCATAAAATCTCAAACTCTCCAAAAACAAAAAAACCATCACCCACATTCTCATCTTTATCATTATCACTACCCATGCAATTCCAACATTACATCAATCCAACAACAACCTCTACATGTTGAACCCTTATTGATTTGGCAAGCAAGAACATACTTTGAAGCTCATCATCACTGTCCAAAATAACACCTATTAATCCTAAGTAGCCGATAGAACAATGAAACACAATCAGTAGATAACGCGCTCCATTTTTCACACGCACGCTCCATGAAAAGTTAATAAGACAGAGCTCGCACCACATTTATTACAATAGTACTACACACATATGAGCACACCAACAACATAAATGTATCCATCTGCTGCAAAAATACAAAAACAAGGAAATGAATAAACACATTATAGCCAATGATATGTGAACATTTACATTATTCATATATTCTGAATTATCTAGCCTAACAGAGATGAAACAAAACAAGGAAGTGAATATTCACATCATTTTTGTATCTAAATAAACGTTGTGGCTTGTGATTATATGATTGAATACAATGGTCTGATGTGAACTTTAACATTTTGCATAGTGGCAATGAACACAGTGAAAATATATACACTATTCAATGTTATACGGATGTGTGAATATTCACACTGATTGATAAAACAAATGACAAATTTCCATTGTAGATAATGTGAATATTAACACTGATTAATAATGAGGATAACAAAAAAATCAAAATAATTGTATATGCAACTTTTCACCACTAATCCACCACAATCAATTTGTTTAAACAACTGCATATACATCTCCATTAAATATTCGAAACTCAAACAACAAAAATATACATGCATTACTAGTAAAAAAATTAGAACCTTATTCATTAAACATGCACTTGCATTACCCATGTATTCGAAAAAATGCACATGAATAAAAAACAGAGCATGCAATCCTTCACATAAATGAACATGCATTCATAAACAAAATGATACTAACCTTGAGAAAGAAATTATGTAATCGTTCTCCACCTCCGATCAACGACTAATCTCCAACAATTACGTAACGAACCAAAGCACACAAAAATACCGAACTACGAAAACGAACACACTGACGGACAGAAACCCGTCGTCTTCGTCTTTTCTCCCACGGTACAGAAACTCGTCGTCGTCTTCTCTCCACTGCACTGAAACCCTACCACAATGAAATCCTACCATAAACGGTCGACATTGATTAACTGAATCAGAATCATCAATATGAATAACGCTAACAAACAAAACAGAAACGTGTATTTTCTTTTTTTGTGTATGTTATGTATCAACATAATACATAAGGGTATAATAGTCCAAAAAAATATAGAATTAGAAAAAAAGGATTTCATGGAATAAAAGTACAAACATATAGGACTAATTAGGTTATAAATTTCCTTTATGGACTTATTGGGTTAGAACATCCTTAAATGAGATTTATCAATAAAAAACCCTTTTTACAACACATTTTGGATAAATTTTATATTATTATTTAATTTTAAAACTAATTTTTGATTATTTATTTATACTCGTGCATAATACTACCAATGCCACTTTACTGGTTCTTAACTTAAAGTAAAAATAAAACAAACTAAGATTTTTTTAAAAAAAAGTGATGTTTTTTATTTTTTTATTTGGTACCTTCAGAATAAAAAAAATTGCTAAATTTATAGGTTATTGACACAACAAAATTAAAATGAATGTAACTAAAATTTTAAAAATAAAAGTGATACTATTTTTTTTTTATTTAGTTGCTTCAAAATACAAAATTTGTTGAAATTTATAGTTTATTGACACAAGACAAAATTAAGAAATGAAAAGGTGATCCCTTGATTTTTTTATTTTTATTTTTTAATTAAGTATCTTTAGAATACAAAATTTTTTAAAAATTATTAATAGTAGACACAAAATAGAGTTAAATTTGCATAATAAAATATCATAAATGCTTATTTTTTAACTACACAAAATTTAAATTTTTTTAAAAAAATTATAGTTGACATTTAACTCTTATCTAATTTTTAACTTACTACATCTCAATTTTTATTTTTGAGTTTTTTTTTATTATTTTTTTAAATACAACTTTTAAAAAATTATAGCTGACATTTCAGTCTTATCTAATTTTTAAACTACTAACTTCTTTTGTTATTCTATTATTATAGTTATATTATTTTTTTTCCAGGTTTATCTTATTTTATTTTTGAATTTTTAAATTTCAATTTATTTCTTTTTTCTTTTTAATTTTCATTTGATGTTTACTGAATTTTTCTTTACCCCATTTTTCTAAAATTTATTTAATTTTCTCTTTCTATATTCTTATAGTTCATCCTCAAATTTAAACTTGATTTTTTTTTTTTATCTTTATCTTATATTTACAAAATCCACTCTTGCTCTTAATTTTCAATTGAGTTTATTCTTTTTTGAAAATTTATATAATTTTCTCTTTCTATAATTATCTTCAAATTTAAACTTAATTTTTTTTTATTTTTTTATTTTTTATCTTTACCTTATATTTATAGAATTCCACTCTTACACTTCCTTTTCAATTGAGTTTATTCAATTGAGTGTATTTAAAAAAAAATTAATTAGTTCTGCATATTTATATAAACATAGTGAAATCACTCAAATCTATTATTTAAATAACCATCTAAATTAATATCATAGTATTTAGTTAATTTTTAGGGAAATTGACCAGTAAATCTTGTTTTGAAGACTTGTAATTCATAAGGCCTTAAATATTTTTTTGGTGATTGAGTGGTCCCTTAAATTATTTGTTGACTATTTTGCCATTGTTAGTACAATTGGGGGCATGTGGCGTGGTTATGTAATGGGAAGGTAGTGGGGTGTTTGTATGTCACATTGTTCGAAAAGCGCACTAATAGCTTTTTAAAAGTTTGGTTATTTTTAACACGCGCAGTGTGGGATGTGAATTCCTTACTAGTTGTTTTTTGACGCGTGACGTGAAGATATGCAGTAATTTAATCAAATTGGGTCTGCCACGTTGTAGTGTCACATGTCACGTTTAGAAAAAGTACATTAAGGAGTTTTTATGTATAGGGAATGTGGTGAGGTGTTTGCGTGTCACGTTATTCGAAAAGTACGCTAGTAGCTTTTTAAAGTTTGGTTATTTTTAACACGCATGCGGCATGCGACGTGAATTTCTTACCAATTATTTTTTGGCATGTGACATGAAGACACACAGTAATTCAATCAAATTGGGTTCGCCACGTCACGTTTAGGAAAAATACACTAAGGATTTTTTTGTTCGTTTGAGTGTCCAGTTATATCTACCACGTTGTTACATTTGGAAGTAATAGTTTTAGCTTAAAAGCAAAAAAAAAGAATCACTAAAAAAATAAAAAAATAAACCTATAACCTATATCAAAAAGTCAAATATTTCATTTTTTCTCTACTTTTTGCATATTTTTTCGTAAAAAATTAAAAAGTTATTCAAAACATACAAGTTTTTTTTACCTCATATTTTAACCAAAAAGTCAAAAAGTTACTAAGCTTGTTCTTAAACGAGGCCTAAGAATGAGTAAAAAATTTAGAGTGTCGCATCATATCTGTTACGTTGTCCCATTGTTGGAGTGTTATAATAATACTTGCCATATTAGAGTATCCCACAAACTTTCTCAATTAAGTAGTGAGGGTATATCTGTCTAACTAATACCCATCTACGTTTGAAAAATGATTTGCTAGTTACACACTATACCTAATAAGGACTCCTCAATCGACCATTTAAAACGTGAGACGAGATAGTACGGAAGTTCTCAAAATAGGACTTTCCAATAAATTTTTCTAATTTTTAACATATTTAATATTGTTTACCACATTTTATTACTTAATCGTCTATAACACGAGTTTACGCGGTAATACTTGTTGCATTTGTGTGATGAAATTCTATGACAAGCTACTCAAATCATTTGTACCAAAGGAAAAAGCTACTCAAATCATTAAAAATGATTAGTTAAAAAATTAAGGTTTTTTAACTGAAAAACCCAATAAACATGGACAAATAATTAATCAATATTCATAATTGAGGGCTAAATTGAAACATATGGTATGAGAGACTGAAATAAATCAATATTCATAATTGAGGGCTAAATTGAAACGTACGGTATGAGAGACACTGAAATAAAAGTAGAGGGGCCAACAGTGTAATTTGCGATTTTACAAAGACCGATCTTTTACGTTGACAGTGAAGACCCAAAACGAGCTATGGTGGAGGAGAGTTCAAGCAACCACCACCAAGACCAACCATGGAGGGTCCTTGAATTCTACAGTGGTATTGGTGGCATGGTACTCCTATTCTCTCTCTCTCTCTATACATATACATTTCTATATGCTACATATGTATATACAGTGTGTGCTTGTGTTCAAGCTTCTTCTTTTATGGCGGCAGAGATACTCGATCATGAAGGCTGGTGTGAACGCAACGATTGTCGAAGCTTTCGACATCAACGACGTAGCAAATGATGTTTATGAGTACAATTTTGGCCACCGACCCTACCAGGTATATTGTCTTCTATCTCACAATTAACATTCGGTATTTATTGTTGACGAATTCTAGATACATACACATAGAGAGAGAATGTATGTATGTATGTATCAATTATGGTTATCATGGTTTAAACTATGGTCTCTCCTTGTCTGTCATGCCTGTAAGGTGTTTGTTCTTTGGTCTCTGAATAAACGTTTGAAGGAAAGAAAGACAGAAAAGAGAGAAATTGTAGGGTAACGGTTATTTAGATCATTTGTTTGGCTTGGCTTGGATGGATGGATGGGGCAAGATTCTCATTGCTTGTAAACCATATTTTATGTGAGGGATGGTAACTCAACCCAAAATTTTCAGTTACAATACTTGTCTGCCCGACCGTGGGTTCGTGTTATTGTTAGGGGGAAGGGTAGGTTTGAGGGGATAAACAACAAACCTGACAAGGGTTGGAGGTATTTACCCCCAGCTACAATGAATCCATATCCTCTATAGTGAGTTTTCCTAGAGTGATCTTAAAGTGATTTTTTGAATGACGGAAATTTAATTCTACGAACATTGAAGGTACAATAGGACTAAGTTGAGAGTACAATAGTATTAATAATCACTTTAAAAAAAACATTCAACCATACAAAAAATCACGTTACGAAAAATCACTCTAGACTCAACTACAACAGCCACCACCCTGTCACAGATTTGGAGAGGGGCACCCCTCCCTTAGGGCTAAGTCAGAGAAGTGGCACCATCTTTTACCATCAAAAGAACTCATATCATCACGTTTTGTTTACTTTTGCCTATTGTCTAAGCCAAGTCATCATCTGTCAAAGGAACTCATATCATCATCTATTTTTTACTTTTGGCTATTGTCTAAGCCATTCATATTTTACTATGCTAAAATTTAAAAGTTTTGGTGACCTGTTAGCAGCCCTTTGCATTGATTTATTTTTATTTAATCCTTCCTCACTCTTTCACAAATTTGTGAAGGGGCACCCCTCCCTTGGGCTAAATAGGGAAAGTGGCACCCCTCCAAACCTTGAATCATCTGCCAATATATGCCTAGGTTCCAGCCTTTTATTTAATTATTTATTTATTCTCTTAATTTAAAAAAAAAAATGTAATACCCATTTATCTTGTCCACTATATGGAGGATTTTGGGTTTTCCGCTATTAAACATTAATTTGTTGTTTAGCCCTTGGCTGCTAAGAAATACTGATCACCCATGATCGCATTTGACCAGTTATTTATTAGAGCTTATCTAAAATGTGTTATGGTCAATATTACTTTTTTGCTGAGTTTAGGGTAACATTCAAACCCTGAGTGCTGCTGATCTTGACAGCTATCGTGCTCATGCATGGCTTCTTTCTCCTCCGTGTCAACCTTACACTCGGCAAGGTAAAATTCTTCTATCCTCTGCTTGTTAATTTCATTTTGATTGGCAAACTGTTCTCAAACTGTTATTATTTAGGTCTTCAAAAGGGCTCGGCTGATGCTCGGGCATCTTCTTTTCTCAAAATTCTTGAACTTATACCAGAAACTTCTCAACCTCCTCTCATGATATTTGTGGAGAATGTTGTAGGGTTTGAGGTTTGTATAGAAAACTTTTATCTCAATAAATAAATTCAGTTCCCTTTACATATATATTATTAACACTTTTTTTGTTTCTTGTTTTCTTGTTTTATCTTTTTTTTCTCTCTCTTTTTTCATGTGTATGTGTTGCAGACATCTGATACGCATAGAATAATGATTGAGATATTGGCAAAAGGTGATTTTGTTACACAGGAGTTCATTCTGAGCCCATTGCAATTTGGTGTGCCCTATTCTAGGCCACGTTACTTCTGTCTGGTAGCTTCTCTTTCTATATATATATATATATATCTATTTACATGTAGGTAGGTGTGGGTTTGTTTGTTTGTGATTCTTTGAATGGTTTGTACATGGAGTCTGTTAGTTTATTTGGTGTTAAATTTTTTAGTCCCTAGTTATATGATTGTCCTTTTAAGTGAGTAGTGGCTATTCCCTTGTAAGATGTAGAAAAGGCGTAGAAGAGTTGCTTCCAAGCCCCAGCCCCTGATTTGGAACAATTAGTGGGGGGGCCATTCCGGAAATTGCATAGTTGTTTTTGAGTCAATTATTCTTTAAGTAAGTTTGCTGCTGGTTGTCAGTTTATACGGCTGCTGGTTGTCAGTTTATACGTGTGAAATATGTTTAAAGAGTTGAGAGTATTTTGGTAAATTTTCGAACTTGCTGGACATGGGTTGTTTTTTGGTTGCCCATGGCTAGTAGTTGGGTAATGTTATTAGGTTTCTATTTATAGATTTTAGTTGGTCCAGAAGGGCTTTAAAATTGAAGTTTGTTTCTCATTTTGAAGTTATAGTTTTGGTTAAAAAAATAGTGGTAAAGTCCTCTATGATTAGCCAATATTTCAATTTTAACGAAGAACAAGGTAAAGATTATTTTCACTAGCTTTAAAGCTTTCCATGATTGTGTGATGCAATTCTAACCATAAGTTCGATTCCTAAGGGATTTAAGGAGTGATTCTTAATCCTAAAGGTGTCCTTTCCTTTCCCTTCTACCCTTTGATTTTCACACTTTTAAACCTTTAAAACCCAGAGAGGCCAGAACCAGATCAACCTTACCTAAGAAACCATCGGAGAAGCCTAATCCATCTCTCCTTCTATCCTACAACTATAAGTCTATATAATTATTAACACATAAGCAGAACCTAAAATATGCAAAAGGTACTATTTGTAATTCGTCAATACTATGCGCAGCACCTGGGAGAGGACCTTTTCTTTAATTAACTTGGTGTCTAGCTGATTGATGGCTATTTAGCAAATATATGGCCAGAGAGAGTTTTTATTGCTGTTGGAAGGATATTGTATTCTGGCATTGTAGATTAACATGTAATCTGTACTATTTACACTGCAGGCCAAAAGAAAACCTTCTTCCTTTCAATCTCCGCTTGTGAATAACCAGCTGTTTTGGTCTCCAAGCCCATTGTTCGAGCTCGAGGCTAACAATATAGTTAATGAAAGTAATCAACCACAAGAGAGCTGCGATCAGTGGCTGCAAGCTTGTGAGCCTATAGAAAATTTTCTTGAGTTCAAGAATCCTAGCAATCAAATGGAAATGGGATCTGGCTTCTTGCACACAACCGTGGTTTCTACAAATATTTCTGAAAGTGATGAAGGAAATGGATCTGATGTTACTGCTGTAAGCCAGTACTTTGTACCGTTTGGCTTGATAGAAAGATGGGGAAATGCGATGGGTATCCTAGTTTTTTCTTCTAATTGCCGATATAATTCTTCATAATTATATTATATTTGTTCCATTGAATAACTATGTCTCCCTGTGAAATTTCTTTAAAGAATATAGATATTGTCTATCCTGATTCAAAGCGCTGCTGTTGTTTTACAAAAAGCTACTATCGATATGTTAAGGGTACTGGCTCCCTTTTGGCAACTGTCCAGGTAAGCTTTCTTTGCAAACCTGCTGAGCCTTTTGTTTAATGTATGAGTGAATGTGGCTGTGAGTGTGTATGCAGGCATATGATGTTACTAATTAATGAGGAGACTACGTGAGCTTTACACTTCATGCTTATTGCCCATACTTCATTAGCAGTGCACCTAGTTTGTATATAATCAGTGCTTTAACAATTGAGTCTGGCTAGGGACACACCATTTTCTACCTTCATATTCTACCGCCTTCTCACCATTTCTGTGGGGTGCAAAAATTTTGTGTACTTTGCAAATTGTGCATAGTGGGTTGTTCCCCCCTTCTTTGGTGCCTTTCAATGAAATACTGATAAAGAAAATGACATTACATGCTTATGTTATTATGAATTATGGTATTTGTTTTATCATGAAATTAGCTAAAATAAAAAACATGCAGCCAAAGACCAAGGATGAAGCATCTTCATTGGAGGAGCAATGCCTAAGATATTTTACCCCAAGGGAGGTAGGTGGATTTTAATTTAATTTCTTAAGTAGCTTCTGGTTTATCGTACGTCAGTTATTTGTATTGATTGAAACGAGTTATTTTCTATGGATTTTAGGTTGCCAATCTGCATTCCTTTCCAAAGGATTTCTCCTTTCCTCAAACAATAAGCCTTCGACAACGGTATGTTTTCAATATACTAGCAATTCATAATATATGTTTTCAATGCCATACAAAAAAATAAAAATAAAAAAACCCTATACACCTCACGGTGTGCCAAAATACTCTATAAAATCTAAAAATTGGTCGAGAGAGAGGTTATAATTCCCAACTCTGAATCTAGGAAGCATAGATACGGATACGAGATACGGATACGACACGATACGGATACGGCGATACGACAAAACTTAAAAAAATAGGATACGGGTACGGTTAGGATACGTTTGTGAAAAATATATTTTTTAAAATTATTAATAGTGAGTTATACATAAGTTAAAGAACGTTGAGAAACCACAATGTAATTTTATAATGCAAAATACTATCTTTTAAGAATTTTGTATTAATTTAAGCTAGTAGCTTGTTTACTTTTTAAATTTTTAATAGATCTTGCAAATATTTCATTTCAATATCAAGTTTAATATATTTATATTACAATAATAGAACAATTCGCAATTTGTCCCTATGGTTTTTTCCTTTAACACTAGTGACAAATATTATATTCAAGTTTACTTGCTTATTTATTTATTGATATTTAATTTTACCATTATTATATTCTCTTGTTAATTCTTGCTTTCTATGTAGCTATAGGGGACATGCATGAAATAATTAAGATACATCAATTTGATAAATTCTATTATTTAACTCACTATGCTCTTCCTATCGAAGAACTTAATAAAATATTAGAGAAATATTCTTATATTTATACTTGCAATTATATTATATTATATTACTATGCAAGAAATGTTACAATTCTAATTTCATAAAACAAGTAAACATGACTTGGAGTATCCGATACTCCAAAATTAATGAAAAAATAATTAAAAAGTATCCGGTACTTTTAATAAGTATCCGATATGTATCCGCGAGTATCCAAGGAGTATCGGTATCCGATACGGATACGTCACCCTATTTGAAGTATCCGTGCTTCATAGCTCTGAATTATACAAGAAACTTACAAGTAGATCTGAAATATCAACTGACCTGACTCTTGAAAAGCTACATGCATAGCTTCACCTTGGTGACTTTTAACTTGATTGTTGTTCTCTGCAGTTATGCATTGCTGGGAAACAGTTTAAGTGTTGCTGTGGTTGCTCCATTACTCATGTACCTATTCACAGAACCGTCATGATTAACCAATCACAAGCTCCATTGATGCTTGAGGATGGCAATGAATACAAGTAGCCTAAGTAATCCAATGTTGCTCTAACCTTCTGAGGTTCTTACAGCTGAGACGTGAAGCCAGAGTCCCAGCCTGTGTTGTCCTAACTAAATGGTCTGAAGCTCGAAGTTCTAAAGCAGTTCTCAATTGAGAGTTATATAATTTTTGACAGTCCTGAAGTTGTTATACCAAATGAATATTACTTAAGTTGTTAGTTTGAGTTGCTAGTTTAATCTGTTGATGAATGACACAATTATAGGTTTTCAGCCTGGGAATTGTCATATTAAGTGATTTTATGGGAGGTTACTATAATTGTTTCCGGGACTACCATTTAATCCAATGTTTGTGTTGTCCGGTACATGGATTATGATTGTGCTGTTGTCCTATTCTTCGTTCTCTCATTATGATATTTTCTATTTAGGTGATTCTATTTACACCATATTTCTGTCTCGTTAGCCACATGGTCGATGCTGGAAGGGTTGGGGGCTAGGAAAGTGGGGGCATTGTGGCGATTGAGAAGAGGGGGAATGCAATGATGAAAATTTTCAAGCTTATCTTAAAATTTAATTTTAATCGTTTTTGATGAATTTGGTTCATCTTTAATTTGGTTGAAACAAATATATATATATTTTTTAATTTAATACAAATTTGATAAAATGTAGAACACATTTTTAATTACTTTTTTTAATCAAAATTAAATTTAAATTTGATAAAGAAAATTGATGAAAAATTAGAATTATATATATTTTATAAAAAAATAAAATTATTTTAAACTCGATGATTATAAGTATTAACTATTTTATTTTAAAAAAATACAAAATTGAAAACCCTTGTTTGTTCCTTGTAAACTCTAAAGTCCCGTTTGTTTTCAGAGATAGAATGGGGGGATTTTTTTTAAGGTCTCTAATAATAACAATTTAGAGCATAAAGGACACCCAAAAAAATAGTGGTGCATCAGGTCCCTGAACAACTTGGCGCGCGTTTTTAATTATTTTGTGGACCAAAATACCCTTGTCAAAATCAACACAGAAACGAAACTCATTCCGACGTCTGAGTTCCATTCCAAACATCCAGCATCTTCACGAACAGGAGAACAACAGAATTAGGGTTTCTGCACCATCGACATTAGAGTTTCGTTATCTTCTCCAAAAATCATTCCCATTCCTTCCTCACAAATTTCTCTGACCTAGGTTAAAGCCTCGTTTTCACTGCTCATCATCATCTCAGTCCATCTTCGTCACGTCGCATCTTCATCTCGGGCCATATCAGCTCGTCATTCAAGTATCATCCTAACTCTGGTCAGTTTTTCTACAATACAACTAGATTTTCTCTGGAAACACAGTTAATAGCATTTTATAATAACCTTCCATAAATTAGGGTTTCAATTTCGTAACAAAAAGCTACCTGAATTTGGAAAAAGTTATTTCTGTGTGTTTTGAACTTATTCTTGAACATGTTTGTGTGATTTTATCTGTAAATTTCTCTGGCATTTGAATTTCTCTGATTTTTGCTTGATGTATGTTTCTTCTTTCAATTTTCTCTGGCATGCTTATTTTCACAAAAACAATTTTCTGTGTTTTTATCTTATTCTTGAACATGTTTCTGTAATTTTGTCTATAAGTTTCCCTGCTCTGTAAATTTCCTGTAATATGTATTTTTAATTGGAATGTCTATCTTTCTCTGGAATGTCTATTACTCTCTTGCCTCTATCTAAGTTTCTCTGGTATTTATAATTTTCTCTGACCACATCACATTACTTTCCTCCTTTGTGTGTCTCTATCATTTTTAATTTTTTCTGGAATTTTAATATTATGGACTAGAATGAATGTTTCTTCTTTGAATATTCTCTGCCATGTGTATTTTGAGAAAAAATTATTTCTCTGAATTTTGATCTTATTCTTGAACATGTTTCTGTGATTTTGTCTATGAATTTCTTTGCTTTGTAAATTTCTCTGGAATATGTATTTTTCTCTGCAATGTCTATTAATCTCTTGCCCCTGTCTAAGTTTCTCTGGTATTTATAATTTTTTCTAACCACATCACACCACTTTCCTCCCTTGAGTGTCTCTATCATGGTTAATTTTCTCTGGTTGTGTATGTAAATTTCTCTTGCATTTTAATATTATGAATTGAAATTTTCTCTGGAATAAAAATTTCTTCAAGAATGTGTAATTTTCTCCGGAATGTGTATTTTTTTCTGGTATGTTTATTTTGTTCAATTCTTGGTTTCAATATGGTATAATTCTCAGTGGCATGTTTACATTACTTTGTTTATTTTATCTTGCTAACTGTGGAATGGAAATTTTCTTTTCGCTTGCCATGTTTACTTTTTTTCATTCATTTTCTCTGGTATGTTTACTTCTATATGTAATTTTAACAATTATTGAAAAATTTTCTCCTATGTTTATGATGCTGTGTTGATTTTCTCTGACATTTAATTTTTAATGTCCAATTTTCTGTAATTTTCCCTTATCTGTAATTTTTTCTGGTGTAGACACCCCATTTTTGACCGACCTTAAGACTTAGACGTCACCATTTGAGCGCTCGGTGATGTTGCATTCTGTGCTCGTTCTGAGGTTTCAGAGTCTCGGCTGCGAGCCTTACCTCCGGACTTCGGGGCTCTTTTTGTGCCTTGCCTCAGTTTGGAAACCGGGTCCTATTTTCTCCGTTTTCTCTTCCCGAAGGGAGGGAGAGGTCTCGTAGACCATCTCTCAGTAGCCGTAGGCTACGTTTCGTGGTCGTAGGCCATTTTTTCCGTTTGGAGCCCAGTTTTCGGTTTTCGAAGCCGTCGGCCGTGTGCCTCGGTTCGGGACTGCTTAACTACCTCCGTTTGCTCTGATTTTTGGCACACACCTTATTTCCTCCCTTTAGAGGGACACTGTGGCTCGGGAGACCACCTTTGTGGTCATACACCACTTTCGGTGCCTAACAGCCTGTTTTCGGGGCCCCGAACCGCGCGTTTTGGCCCCCGAACCTTTGTTTTGCATCCGTTTTGGTCCATTTTTGATAGAGACCCTATTTTTCACTGTTAGGGAGGTGGTAGGATGGTGGCCGGCCACCTCTTCCCCTGAAAAGCCAGTTTTCTCATTTTCTCTCTCCAAAAGCCGATTTTTCTGACTGAAAGCTGGTTTTTCCCACTTTTGAGCCACATTTTCTGGCTTTTCATACCATCATTGTGTTGTGCTCATCTGGGAGGCCACCAATACGGGCAGGCCAGCCAGAAATTCATCTTGACTCTTTTGACCCTTGCTTAAAAGCTAGCTTTTCTCTCTCATGGGTCACATTTTCTGGCTTTTCTCCACAGGGCTGTGCTCTACTCATCCGGGAGGCCACCTTTCTGGGTAGGCCGACCAGCAATTTTTC
The DNA here is from genome assembly GCF_004153795.1 of Camellia sinensis. Lineage (NCBI taxonomy): Eukaryota > Viridiplantae > Streptophyta > Magnoliopsida > Ericales > Theaceae > Camellia > Camellia sinensis. Next base: position 1,349,904 of record NW_021024779.1, on the reverse strand, counting down.
TTGAACCTTTTGACCCCTAGTCGGCCAACCAGGGGGAGTGGCCGGCCGGCCACCTGAACTGGCCGGCCTGCTTCTTGCTTTTTGCCCTCTCTGTTTACTTTACAGCTATGCCAGCTGGGGGGCATTTGGTGCATCCTCCATACACGTCTTTGAAGCTTCCAAGAGAAACTCTGGCGTCTCTTCTCTATAAGAGAGGCCGCCCTCTTCATATCTAAGGGTTGAACAAAATTCCTTAAGGCATATAACATCCCTCCTCCATTGTCACTATTCCAAGCTCCAAAACCCTAATTTTCTTGATCCATTTGCACTACAACCCTTAGCACCACACCTCCATCATCCATTCCAACACCGTGGAAGTCATTTGCAGAGATTGAAAGCTCACCAACTTGGTTCAACAGCTACTGGAGGTCGGCTCTTCAAGGGTAAGTGTCCATTTCCCTTAAACTTACATTTTTTTGCTTCATTACTTAGCTTCACTTGCAAGTATTTTTGGGGTTTGTCATAAACGATAAAGTGTCATATTTTGAGCTCCTCTTCAACTTTGATTAAGGGAACTTTGCTATTTGAGGTCATCTACTTCCTCTTACCCTCTATCTCTCTTTTAGGGCTATTTTTGCATCATACTTTAGCCTTACTTGTGAACATTTTTGAGATTTGTTATAAACTGGAAAAAGCCTTGTTTTGACCTCCTATTTAAGTTTTCTTGAGGTCACTTTTCTGTTTGAAGTCATCTCCTTCTTTGCATGCTTCATTCCTTCATATTTAGGGCTATGCATTAGAGCATTTGCATTGGACTTGTTTTGGCCTCTTAGCCACTGAAATCTAGGGGATTTTCAGTGGCTTTGATGAGGTTTTGAGCTTTGAAATCATAGAGGGGTGACCCTCTCACCCCTCATTTTCTTTACTAGCATCATTGGCTTTCCAAAGGGGCTCTACTTTTCATGCATTGAAGTCACTTTTTAGGCCCAATTTTGTGGGTTTTAAGGTCTGCCTTAGGTCTTTCCGGGGCCCTTTTGATCATATTTTATGTCTATAGTGCATGTGCAGAATAATTCCATTCAAGGCCTTTTGAGGGAGCCTTTCATCGTATGCTTCCTTGACTGATTTTAGGGCTAATTTTGTGAGTTTTAGGGCTGTCATAACTCATTTCCAGAGTTGGTTTGGTCATGCTAAGTGTCTATCTTATATGTGCTTAACAACCCCTTGAATGGCTTTCCAAAGAAGCCCCTCATTCTTGCATGCATTGGCTGCATTTCAGTGATTATTTGGGTATATTTTGGCATGTTTTATTCACTATTTTTGGCTAGTTTGATGAGTTCTCATTCGCTTCATATACATGCCATGTAAACCATGCTTGCTAGCCAATGTTGCATGCTATTTTAGTCCATCATGTTAGCATCTTTTGGCCATGCTTTAAACTAGAAATGTGCATGTTTTGGGACTACCTTGGCTCTATCTTTA
>NW_021024779.1:1309187-1328278 GCF_004153795.1 Camellia sinensis | reverse complement strand
TGTCATTGCATTGCTGGTAAGTATAATATCCATTCAAATTTGCAGTTATCATACTTACAAATTTGTGCGTTTAGAAAATTTTATTTACTTTCATTTTCATCACAGTATTGGCTATGTGAACATGCAAATATCATTGATTCGGAAGACAGTAACACAATTGACAGTAACACAATTGACTTCCCTGCAAAGCTTGACCAAACAGTTGTAGAGGACACCAGTCCACTCTCTTGCACCTCGACAGGTTAGATTCCTATTGCTACTGAAATCTCAGTGAAATTTCAAAATTTCTCTGACCACTGCTTTGTTTCCCTCCTTGTGCATTGATTGATTAAGATCAATTTTCTCTGAACTATCAATTTATGTTTTCTTCTTTGGTTACCACTGGTCTATTTCTGCCATTGTAATCAATTTTCTCTGCATCCAAATTTCTCTGACCACAATTGTAACACATTAACTTATATGCCCTGATTCATTTTCTCTAATATCTGAATTATGTTGGTTGTTTCATAATTTTCTCTGGCCCATCAAATTTTATCTCCTTGTGTGTAATTTTCTCTGCGCATAACTTATGTGCCTTGCATCTTTGATAAACACTGTTTATTTCTACCCTTCTAATGAATTTTCTCTGAAATCCAAATTTCTCTGACACAATTGTAGTAAAACATTAACTTATATGCCTTGACTGATTTTCTCTGATATTTAAATTATGTTGCTTGTTTCATAATTTTCTCTGCCTCATAAAATCAACTCTATGTCTCTAATTTTCTCTGGCCCATACAATTTTCTCTGAAGTTTGTTTCCCATTAGTATCATTTAAATGAATTTTATTTTCCTTATTTGAATTTTTTCTCTCAGTGAATTCTGTAACATTTCTCTAATAAAAGAGTCTCCTGTTACAGATAGATAACAAGCAGTTAGTCAAAAAACCATCAGAGGAGTTCTGTCTTGGCAAAAAGATGAAGAAAGAATTAGAAAAGGCAATTGTCAAATTCAAGGAGACATTACAAGATCCATCTGAAGATGGAGGGAATGAACAAACAGAAGGCAACATAGAAGAATACGAAGCCAGTAATGGACAAGAACATCAAGCAAGCAGCGGAGAAGAAGAAACCAGAGAAGAAAGTGAAGAAATAGAAGCAGAAGACAAAGAACAAAATAAACAGAAAGAAGAAGACAGTGAACAAGAAGATGAAGAAGAAGATAAACAGCAAGAAGAAAACAAGGATGGAAGTGATGAAGAAGAAAATAATGAGTCCATGGACCAACAACGTGATAGCATTTGTGGCTCAACAATGCATCAACTTGAAGAATTTGAGGAATCAAAGGATGCCCAAATTGCTGATCTACGTCAAAGACTAAAGGCACTTTCTCAATCTAAAAAAGAAGAAGACAGAAATTGGATTGAATTACTTGCTGAAAAGGATATTTCAATAAGAATCCTGACATCACTTAACTCAGAACTTCAAGAAAAAGAAAGCACAATCCAAATGAAACTAAGGATGTTGGAGGTTGAAAAAGCAGACGATGCAAAAACAATTCAACAGTTGAGGTGTTCAAATTCAGAGCTTGAAACTGAAAATGCTAAATTGCATGAACAAGTTCAAGAACTATCTGTCCAACTAGCAACACAACCATACCGAACACCAACACAACTTCAACCACAAGGTCAGTGAAAATCTTGAGCCACAAAAAGTTATGTCCTTGTGCCATCATAACTCAGAGAAATTTCTATTTATTATAATTTTCTCTGTCATTGGTAATTTTCTCTGGAAGTTATATTTCTCTGAACACATTAGTTATATTTCTACTGCTCATTTTATTTTCTCTGTATATTTTCTTATTCCATTTTTAGGGCTTGTTTGATTTTCACTGTGTATAGTTGGAATGCAAGTGGAACAACAACCAACAACCCAATAAGAACAAATGGCACAAAAAGAACAACTGAAACAAAAGACAAAAGTTTATGGTAACTGTAAAATATTGAATCAAATAAATTTACATATTGAAATATCATCTGTTACTTTAGAGAAATTTCAGTTTTCCTAATATTTTCACTGTTTACAGTAAAAAAAGATCCGATGTCAATGATAAAAAATTTAAAGGCAAAAGAAAGGAAGGAAAAGCAGCATGATCCAGAATTCCAATATTCCAAAGTTGCGAAAGTGACTAGAGCTTCAAAACAAGCTGCAAAACAAACTGAGCAAACCACGAAGGACAAAGAAGTACTTGATGTTGATGCGTACATCTTGCCTCAACCTATAAACATTAGAAAATCTTGGGTCTTTCCACAAACTCTTCCCATTTCAAGATTGATAAAAGATCATATAAAAGACATCTTGCAGCACATATCAAATGTGTCTGGGCTTGAGTAAGTACAACAAACAAAATAGAAGATAACAAACAACAAATTACAAACTTATATTGCATTAACAACAATTCAATCCCTTCTTTGTCATCTTGTAGCGCTTTAATTTGGACAAGTGAGTTAAATCTCATTACCTTTGAAGACATTGGAAACCTATTAAAGCAAAAAGAAATTGCCAGCAACGTCAGTCTTTCCTTTTCATCAAAATTTCTTTGCAATGTTCCATCAGCCTTTATAAACCAATATTACAATTATAAATCATATTTTTCAGGTCATTGATGGCTATGGAGAAATCCTTTTGACTGATCAAATGAGAGAAAGACAACAACCAACCTCATTTTTTTTTCACATCCATGAGCTTAGTATGTTACTACTATTTTATTTGATTTTCTCTAGAATTTACTAATTACTTTCTCTTCTTAATATACTTCTTGAAGCCAGTTGTGTCACTAGTCATAACAAAACCATTTTTTGATTTTCTGTGAACACAGAATTTCATCAAGATGACAGAAAATCAAACTTTTCGAGTGTCCTTATTTGACAAGCATATTGAAACAGCATGGAGGAACTACAGGTTCCTCCATTTCCCAATAAATACTGGAGGTAATAAGAAGTCCACACATGGAAATCACTGGACCTTGCTTGTCCTGGACAAACAAGACAATTTATAGACGTTCCACAACTCATTGAGGCCAAGGAGGGATGATGCAGAAGACAAATATGTCAAAGATGCAAAACAATTGGTAACGAGTGTAAATTTCTCTGATCCATCATCAGTTTTATGTGATGATAATTTTCATAGAATGCCATTGATTTGTCCGTAAATTTCTCTGTTATTTAAAAATTATTTTTTTGTAGCAAGATTACGTGGAGAATTTTTTGAAAGCTTGCCTTGAAAGAGATGCTCAATCATAATCCTCTTTCAAATTAATAAACTCACAAAATACAAATTACGACTTTGAGTATGTCAACAATGCTCCACAATAAAAAAGTGATTCGTAAGTTTCATATATCTATAAATAAGATAATCTGATTTGCATGTTTTTTAAAACTAACCATACCTATAATTTGTATGCAGTCTGGATTGTGGCCTCTTTGTCTGCTATATAATGAAACAATATAGCAAGCATGAACCTATCAGCTCCAAATTGTCCACACAAGAGATAAGGTTGATGAGGGCAGAACTCATAGAGAGATTTGTGACCGAAGTTGGCCGGTCATGGACTGAACCAATTGAAATACCTCCAGAAGAACCACAAATGTAATAGTGAAACTAGTGAAAGGAAGACAATGTACATATCCACACAGAGAAAATTGTCTCACATATATGTATATATCCATACAGTATTAACCATTCAGTTTTTTGTTGATACATTGAAGGAATGATAATCCTTGACATATATGTATATATCCTTTCTTGACTAATCTAAATTTTATTTTTTTTTTATTTCGTCTAATGTGAATTTCATACCTATCGATGGTTAAATATATATATATATTTTTATTGTCATTCACAGAGAAAATTGTCTGCCAGAGAAAATTGTTTGCAGAAATTTCTCTGGTATGAACTACCAGAAATTCACAAAGAAATTTAACTTGTATCGTCCCAAGGGGATGCCTATATGATCATGTAATCTGTAATACTTTGTGTTGGTACAAAACAATCATCAAACTCAACAAAACACAAAGCACACAGTAATTTTATCTGCCACTAAAAAATTTCATTGCATGAATTTCAAATTTCAGAACACAATGCCCAGATAGTTTTCTCTGATGGTGGAAAATTTCTCTGGATGAATTTGACAGGTAGTGACAGAAAATGGAATTTCTGAGTTATGAATTTCTCTAGGTTAAGTGATTTGGAGAGGAGGAATTTCTCAGAGTTGGTGAGGAAAATTTCTCTAGCTTTGACAAAAATTTCTGAGTTGAAGTGAGTCAGTAATCCTCAAATGTATTATTCAATCAATAAAATATATTATCCTCAACTATTTAACAAAGGTTCCTTGCATGTCCTCTTATTATGGTGACCAATACTCTCACAACGACTACACTTAATCCCCCTTTTAAACTCTCCAGTAGAAGCAATTCTGTTTTTCTTCGGCCTCCCAGCAGGTCTCTTGCTCAATGGAGGTAAAATCATAGCATCTTCAATGCTACACATAGGTTTTTAAACAGTTGGAACTGAGCCAATCGAAAACGAGTATGCTTGACGATACATATCAGCATGAAAAAATGGTTCAACAAATGAATTCAAATTCTTTCCACTCCTAAAAATTACAGCAGCAGCATGTTGACATGGATACCCATTTATTTCCCATTTTCGACATAAACAAGTTCTCAACCCAAGATCAACCATAACCGAAGGAAAACAATGCACTTCAAAGACATTATCAGATGATAAACTCACATTCCATGTCCTCCTATCCAAAAAAGACTTCTCTAACACACTATCCATACGATGACACAGAATTTTATTTCATTTACTAGAGAGCAACCTCATATCAGACCTCATATTCATGATTTCCAATCGTATCATGTCCACCAAATTTGTTATTGGCAAGTGCCGAGCTTCTCGTATCCATGAATTGAATGACTTAGCAACATTTGAATACATCTCACCATAACGTTTCCCCGCAAAATATGCATCACTCTAATTTTCATATGATAAACTTCTTAAGAAAACACTCACAATGTCTCCTCCCTCACTTTTTAATTCATTTAACTTGAAATGAAATGATGTCTTTGTTGGAGCATATGCACATTCTGAAAACTTCGACACAATCGTCTCCCTAACCAAATTTGTGTTTCCGCACGACAACTTATCCCTCAAATTTCTCTTTAGATGTTCCAGACAAAATCCATGAAAGCAGTTAGGGAAAAACCTAGCAATTCCCTCCACAATACCACAATGTATATCTGATATGAAACTTATCACCCTTTCTGATCCCAATACTCCACATAAATGTTCAAGAAACCAACACCAATTGTCTTTATTCTCAGCATCAACAACAGCAAAAGCTACAGGAAAAAAACGTACAAAACAAATAGGAACAAGCATATTAGATATATACATGCAGAGAAAAATAGAACAATAAACAACCAGAGAAGTTTGACACTGCCAACATCCAGAGAAAATTCACTTAGTGCCCAATTCCAGAGAAAATTCACACATTGGCAACATCCAGAGAAAATTGACTTAGTGACCAACTATAGAGAAAATTCACACAATCATAATATCCAGAGAAAATTCACTTAGTGACCACCTACAGATACAATTCACACAATGACAACATCCAGAGAAAATTCATACACTGACCAAAATCCAGTGAAAATTCTCACAGTGGCCAAAACCAGAGAAAATTCACATTCACTCAATTCCTACATGTATAGAAAATTCACATACTTAGATAAAATTAGATATATTTACAATTACCTTCATTCCCATCTTTTCCCGTTGCAACAAGCATAATTCATTTGTATCGTCCTTTCAAAAATGTTTCATCAAGAAAAAGCAATGACCGACAATATTTGAAACCAGCAATGCATGCATGAAAAGCCACAAACACTCTTTTGAAACGCTTGTTATCTTCAAAATCTAACTCAAAACGACTACCTGGATTGTTCTTCAATGCCTCATCAAAATACCACCGTAATTGACGAAATGACAAACAAGAATTCCCATATGTACTACATTTTGCTTTTTCAACACCCAACCAACCACAGTTATAACTGATTGAGACCTTATACTTGTCTTTCATTTTTTTCACAACATCCACTGGACGAGTTAAAGGTTTTGCACTTACCTCTTCAAGTATCAGCCCAGAAACTAAGCTGGAAGTCATCCTCGAATGTTTACTCGTACGAACCGCTACACCATACGTATGTTCATTATTCAAAGTCCTTATGTAAAAGAACGCATTTGTTTTTTCAACAGAAGCATGTATATGCCACATACATCCCCTTGATTCCTTATATGCACATTCTGCCGTAACCCTCAGCTTGCCATTTTTAATATACGTAAACTAAAAACCAACCTCAATAGCATACTTGCATAAAAAAGTACGGAACTCAACCACACCACCCTCAAACTTTTGTCCAACGCTCGTAATATTATTTTGCCAACTAGCCGACAATAACACATTTTCTTGGTGAGAACAAAACTTAGAGAGTGAATTCCTTTCAATATCCACCAGCCTATCACACTCACCATCCACAACATCTACCCAATTAGACCCCACTTCATCCTCTTCATCAGAAGTACTACATCTACTAACTGAAACATCAACTATATCAACACCGCGTGCACAAACAACCCTCAACATATTCAGAAAATCAATATTATTTCGAACCATACAATTCGGATGGCCCAAAATAGAATATGAAATACACATAGTCTCAGGTTTCAAATTCTCCCATGTTTTACACAAAATGCCAACCAATTCCTCAAAATTCAATTCGCATGAAACATTAATGACAATAGTATCATTCCCATATTTGCACAGCAACAACACTGCACTGTCCATTGAAACTGAAACAAAAAAACAAAAAAAATAATTTGTTTAACATAGAAACACTTCACAAGAACAACATAAAAGTCCAGAGAAATTTCTAAAAATTATAATTTTCTCTGAACTTAAAATAAAAGTCCAAAGACATCTACAAACTGATATTCACCTTCAAGATGATAAAAAACAAAATCACAGAAACTTAATGAATCACAGAGAAATTTACTGCTAACTATTAAACACAATCATAGAAAAAAATCACACAGAATATCTGTTATGAAATTATAGGCTTCTCCATGATTTTCACCTCACTACAACCTAACAATTTTTATGCGTCATTTTGTAATATTGCACTCATAGAAAAATTCAGAGAAATTTACAAACTTATATACACCTTCAAGATAACAAAAAACACTGCATTGTCCATCTAAACTGAAAGAAAAAACACAAAAAATAACTTTTGCTTAGACAAACAAAAACTTCTATAATTTTCTACAAACATATAATTTTCTCTGAACTACAAACTGAAAGTGAGTAACAAACTTACAATTTTCTCTGAATTACAAATACAAGTCCAGAGAAATTTATGAACTTACATTCACTTTCTCATATTCTATCTGCATTAGAAACTTCTAATAATATGTCCATATGCACTTATAATTTCCTCTAGACTACACAAACAAAAGTGCAGAAAATGAAATTTCTCTGGTTTGAAAAAACATATAACAAAACTTATCATTGATCAGCATGTTGATAAAAAACAGAGCACGAAAAATGAACTCTAAACATCAAAATCATTTACATTGTCAACACTATTTGAAATTGATCAAAAAACAAAGAATGAAAAATTAATTAATTCCAAATATAAAAATCAACTCTATCAACCTGGCCTCTCTCTAAACAAAAATTTAAAACAAAAATCAAAATCCATGTGGAATCTAAATCGAAAACAAACCTGATTCAACTCCACTAAAAAACCTATGCGATCAACACACTGTCAACACTCTTTGAAATTGATTAAAAAACAAATAATAAAAAATTAATTCCAAAAATAAAAATCAACTCTATCAAGCTGGCCTCTCTCTAAACAAAAATTCAAAACAAAAATCAAAATGCATGTGGTATCTCCATCGAAAACAAACCTGATTCAACTCTACTAAAAATCTACGCGATCAACACATTGTAACACCACTGAAATCTCTGACGAAATCTCCAACGAAATCTATACGATCGTAGTAATTTTTCTCGTCAACTCCACTGAAATCTCCGACGAAATCTCCACCATGAAATCTCCACTGAAATCTCCGACAAAAACTCTGACGAAATCTCCACTACAAATTCGGTTTCCAAAATCTATCAGTTAAGTCAACAATATAATATTCAAACAAATTTATGTTATAAAGGAAGGGTAATTTAGGTACTTCACAACCTAAAATAAATTTGAGGGACATTAACCATCAAAACATATTATTTTAGACCTCTCCACCTATCAAAAGTAGAAGGGGACCTTAGGCCAATTTCCCCTTTTTGTTTTGATCATAGTTATTAGTATAAGAATTGTTAAATTATTTTTATATAAAATAATAAAATAAATAAAAAATATAAAAAATTAAACATTAATATTTAAATTTTTTTTTCAAATATGTAAAAAATAAAAAAAAAATAAAAAAATTTCTAATCCTCTCACTATTTTTTTAATACAACCTCCTCCATCTCAATCCTTCTTTCAACATGCATCTTAATCGCATCGTCTCTCCTAATCCATTCCCTCACTCGGCAGACAAACACAACAGTAAAATAACTCCCCCTCCGTCCTAATCCCATTCCATCCATTAGAATTTACAACCCAAAAACAAACGGGGCCTAAAAGAAGAACATTGCGTCTGCTCTGCGTTTCTCTTCAGAAACCAGAAAGATGAGAACTTGGTTCGTTCCTTCATCTATTGCTCCATGGTTGATTCGTACTCGCACAACCCATATATCTTTCTTCTCATCTTCGATCTCACACTCTCAACCCCCTACCTCGATTTCAAATCCAACCTCCAAACCCATCTCAGATTCTCAAATCTACTCATTGTCATTTTTATTTCTCGACAATCCCAACACAAACACTTCTTTTCCCAAGAAATCCCGTTCAGAAACTGGATTTTCTGCTTCCACGGAACCACCCAGGTGCGAATTCACCGAATCCATTTCACAAAAGAAGAGTCTTGAGCAAACCCATGTGATAAAAGTTCTGTTAAGCCAAAGGAACGACCCGGATTCAGCTTTTAATTACTTCAAATGGGCTGAGAAACAGCGCGGTTTTGCCCGTGGCATTGTTGGCGCCTTTTGTGTTTTGCTCTGCATTTTGGTGGGTTCACCCAACCATCATCAAATCGCTCGTAATATGCTTAATCGATACGTTTTGGGGGATTCAAGTCCCTCTTCTTGCATTCTTGTTGATCACTTGGTTGACTGCTCGAAAAGGTTTGAATTTGATTCAGATTCACGGATTTTTAATTATTTGTTGAATAGTTATGTTAGAGCTGGTAGATTCAACGATTCATTTGATTGTTTTGATAGAATGATTGAAAGCAATATAGAGCCATGGGTTATGTGTATAAATGTTTTTTTGACTGCACTGGTTAGGAAAAACATGATTGCAGAAGCGCGAGGTTTGTACAATAATGTAGTCTCGAGAGGAGTAAATTATGATTGTTGTACTGTAGAGACAATGATGCGTGCGTGTTTGAATGATGGAAAGGCTGATGAGGCTGAACGGTACTTTTGGGAAGCTAAGGCTAGCTTCATTAAGCTTGATGCAGCGAATTACAGTACTGCTATTCAGGCTGTTTGCAGAAAACCCAATTCAAATGTGGCATGTGAGTTGTTAAATGAGATGACGAAAATGGGGTGGGTTCCTTCAGTGGGCACATTTGCATGTATAATTGGAGCCTGTGTGAAGCAAGGGAACATGGTAGATGCTTTAAAGGTAAAGGACGAAATGGTTAGTAGTGGAAAGCCAATGAATTTGATTGTTGCTACAAGCCTGATGAAGGGATATTATATGGCGGGTGATTTGGATAGTGCTTTGAATTTGTTCGATAAGATTGTTCGTGATGGACTTGAGCCAAACATGGTCACTTACTCGGTTCTGATTGAAGGATGCTTTAGAGGTGGAAAAATGGAAAGGGCATCTGAGTTATGCACTCAAATGAAACTTGCAGGTATCCAGCCAAGTGTCTATATTGTGAATTCATTGATACGGGGATTTTTGGGAGTGCATCTGTGGGAAGAGGCATTCAAGCATTTTGATGAGGCGGTTGAGTGTGGTATTGCCAATGTATTTACATACAATAACATGATATGCTGGCTTTGCAAAGAGGGTAAGGTGGATGAAGCCTGCAGTGTATGGAAAAAGATGGTGAATGAGGGAGTGGAACCAAGTGTAGTTTCATACAACAACCTGATACTTGGTCACTGCAGAAAAGGGAATATGGACATGGCATCACGCCTATTTTCAGAGATGCTGGGAACAGGTTTGAAAGCTAATGTACTAACATATAGTATTTTGATTGATGGATATTTTAGAAAAGGTGAGACTGAACAAGCCCTTGGCATGTTTGATCAGATGGTGGACTTGGGAATTTCCCCTACTGACTTTACATTTAATTCATTTATCAATGGTTTGTGCAAAGTTGGCCGCACATCTGATGCAATGGATATGCTGAATAAATTTGTAGAGAAGGGTTTTATCCCAAATTGTATGTCTTACAACAGCATTATAGATGGTTTTATCAAGGAGGGTGACATCACCTCTGCATTGGCTGTTTATAGAGAGATGTGTGAATGTGGGGTTACCCCCAATGTTGTCACTTACACCAGTTTGATTCATGGGTTTTGCAAAAGCAATAATATTGATCTCGCTTTGAAAATGCGGGATGAGATGACAATGAAGGGTCTTCAATTGGATGTCACTGCATACGGTGTCCTCATTGATGGATTTTGCAAAAGAAGAGACATGGAAAACGCATGTGAACTCTTCAACGAACTCCTTGAAGTTGGTTTGTCTCCTAATGCAGTTGTCTATAGTAGTATGATCAGTGGCTTCAGAAATCTAAATAACATGGAAGAAGCACTTTCCTTGCATAAGAAAATGATCAATGAGGGAATCCCATGTAATTTGGCAACATACACCACATTAATTGATGGTTTGCTAAAACAGGGGAAAATACTTTTTGCATCAGAATTATACACCGATATGCTTTCCAGTGGCATTGTGCCTGATGAGGTCACATATACTGTCCTGGTACATGGTCTTTGTAATAAAGGGCATCTTGAGAATGCACACAAGGTATTGGAAGAGATGGATAAGAAGAGTATGGCTCCTAATGTTCTTATTTATAATACGTTGATTGCTGGGTACTTCAAGGAGGGGAATTTGCAAGAAGCTTTTAGATTGCATGATGAGATGCTTGACAGAGGTGTTGTACCTGATGATACAACTTATGATATTCTTGTAAGTGGAAAATTTAGAGGGAATAAATTCCATGTTGGTGCCTCAAGTGTCTAATAACCAGTAAAATGGTTATCATCTACAACCTACTACCAGAGTTTATTTAGTCTCTCAAAGGAGAAAATTATCTGCGGTTGTGATATTTGTCATTTTCATGTCTGCAGCTCTGTCTGAGGAGGTAACATTCTTTTGTCACAATCATGTAGTACTTTTGAATTTGTTGGCACACTGGTGGGTTGTACATGACTTGTGTCTCCGCTATTTTCTGCTTCTTTCTTCTAGGTTGAGTGCTTTTGTCCCTCCTTGGCTAATCAAGACCAAAAAACCAAAGATTGGCACATATACTTCCAACCTTAACTGGATCGTTTCAGTCCTTTAAAGGTATAAATCATAACTCCACTGCGTTTTTTCCATCTACAGTTCGTTAATGTGGTTGTTATGATTGTGTCCATTTATGATTTCTTCATTTTGGTGGAGGAAATGCTACTTTATTGCATAGTTGCTGGAATTGCCTACTAGGGTGACATTTCTGCTCTGGAACTGTGATTCCATGGTTTAGAGCTGGCAACAAGTTAGAACCATGTTCCCCTCGAGATAGAATCATGACTACGATTGGGATAGGACCTTTCCAAAGCCTTGGAAAGCGTGAATTTGATCTACAGTTCCTAATTTTTAAAGACGAATCCCAATTCCAGTTTCAATTCTTTTGTGCCAATCAGGACCTTAAATCCCATTGATTGGGTTACTGTTTTCTTCCCTGCCTAGACTTATTCACTTTTCTTTGATATTGCATTCATGTGTGCCTGAAATTTAGGTGGTGAATGGTCTATACCTGTAGTTACAAAATTGGCACCTTGTTTCTTTTTGCCTAACATGATATATTTTTTGGTGTTGATATTTTCTCTTCAGCGATGCTCTGTTTGGAATCTTATATTGGTTAATTAATGTCAGGCCCAAGGGTTTCCAGGACTTGCTCTGTTTTGCAAAATTCAAGGAAATGGATTACATCTGATGTTTTTGGTTTAGGGTTCTCCTCACCTTGAACTGCCCTTCTGAATTATCATGCTGCCATTTATCGGACACTCTCCTCCAGGTAAAACAAGGGCAAATAACCAGATTATTTATATATCTATTCTATTATATACAGCACACAATTCAAGAGCTTTGTCACAGTTTCTTGTTTTCCAAAATACTATGGGACTGTTAAAACTGCACATCGAGTAACTACTAAATAGTTTTCAAATTCAATCTCCATTTGTTAAACATTCTAAAAATTCTGATGTACAATTGCAAACGCTTGTAGATGTATGTATTTTATGCCTATGTGGGTGTTAGTTATCTATTTTCCTAAAAAGGTTGCCTCCCAGAAGATGGGATATGGGAAATTGTTGGCACTAAAATTTATCATCTCTGTCGAATAGCTACAATAAATACAGAGAGTTGATCCAAGGGATGATAGAGGTGAAAACCATAAGTTTCCGGTGGGAGATGGACCCTAAAATGTAGAGCTAAGTGACGAAATTAAAGGAACAGATGTAGCAGATTCAGTTTCTTCTGTCGATTCCTTTGATAACACAATGAGATGGGGCCTAACGTGGCTCAAGTGTCAAGTCATGAAATAAGGCACGCAGATGATGCAGGATACGTGATTTTTTTGCAGAGAAAAAGAGTGCTGCAGCAGAGGAGTAGTTACCAACAGTTGTGAAGATCGTGGGTAGTTATGCAAGAAGTGGGGGAAATTTGCTCCATGATGGGACACGTGGTAGCAGAGAAGCAACAAAGCCACGGCTGGAATTTCAAAGGAAAGAAGGGCAATCAAACACGCAACTCTTATGGAATTATGAGTAATTTAACTTAGTTAGCAATAGCTTCTGTATTTAGGAATAGTCTGTGTAGAATTTAGCCTCTGTGGCCAAGTTTCCCTCTGTCGATTGCCATGTACATTGAGCTTGTAATTTAATTCTTGTAATTAAGTGGCAAGCTTACTTGTTCTTCTATCGATCTTCATTTTATTCACATTTGTTTCTTCGCATTACAACCTCCACAGAGGTCTTTGAATCTGTCAAGGCATAAGACATTCAAACCGCAATTACTTCATTTGCTGTTGTTTGTGAAAGTTTGGTTTCTCTGTTGAATCTCGTCTGTCGATTTGGCTCTAACCAGATTTTTGCTAACATATTTTGGCACGCCCGGTGGGACCTGTCTAATTTGGAGTGATGGCTAGGAAGAAACAGCATGAAGTCTTTGAAGACCCTGAGAAAAGGGTTGAAGATGGAGAAGAGCTGGACGAAGGGCTTGAAGGAGTGCAAGAAAACCTAGCTGATGGCCATTCAGTGGCCAGGCAGAAAATAGGCCAAGGAAACGGCCAAAATATGGCCAGAAATGGCCAGTCTAGTTGCTCTCCTGTTGATCCAAGTAGGGCTTTTTTGTTGCATACTTAGCAAACAATTGGTTCCATGTCTGCGTATGAGAACCAAGTGATGATAGATGACTTGCTGGCTTTGTTTGAGAAAGCCAACATCAAACCAAGCCAATCAAGAAGGATTGGAGATGAAATTCAGGTAAGTAAAGCACAATTTATACCACTTATGACCTCTCAACAACATGAAAATGTAAATGAACCTGTGTCATTTTATAGACCTCCCACACTCCAAGAAAGATATGAGGAGGGTATGACCATAAATCCTGTGTTTGAGAGAGAGTACCCCACAAACTCAGTGTTTAATCATAACTTAAATATAAATAATATGGAAGTAAGACCTGGGGGGGCAACTAAGGCCACAAATGTATGGTACTCCTACATATGGTATTCCTGCATTTGATGGGCCTGGTTACCATGAACAAAGAAATAGGCTAATAAATCAAGCAAGGCCTCAGAATGTGCAGGAACATGTCATACAACAACCCTATTATGAACCTAACACTACAACAAAATTGACTTTTCACGGCACCACATCAACGACACGCAATAAATGCAAGCCGTAATTTCTCACTTTTACGACTTGCTTTTTTTGCATGTCGTAAATAATAGACTAACCACGATATGTCTATTGCGCAGGCCGTTAATGGTAAAAATGATAATTTTTTTACGGCTTGTATTGCGCGCTGTAATTAATAAAACTTTTTACGACATACATATAGCATGCCGTTAATACATTAGTATATACGACACACATCTGCCAGTCATTAAAAATAAGCCACTTTTTACGACTTACTATGTAGGTCGTGAATGGTATCCCAAAATACTTCTGGTGCCAAAACCCAATTTTTTTGCCGCCACTTATCAAAAAAAAAAATATTTAATTTATTTTTTTATTATCAAACAGACTGATACAAGTCAAAAAAAACAAAAAAAATACAGAGTTTCTAAGAAGAGAGGGAGACATAGGTGAAGGGGAAAGGTTTCTTCAAACATTTCTTCAATCGATTGAATCGGTGGAGATCCATTGACGTAGTCTGCTTCGACTTACTACGAGAAGAAAGGTCCATTGACGCAGTCTGCTTCGATTGCTTCGACTTGGACTTGGCTTCAATTTGTAATATGCTTCGACTGCTTCGACTTCGACTGGTAAGGCACTCTCTTTTCTCTTCCTTCTTCCTGAAACCCTTGTTTCGTCTCTCTCTCTCTCTCTCTCTGACTCTCTCTCTCTCTCTCGGTATATATATATATATATTTATATCCCTCTCCTCCCTTCTCTCCTCTCTTTTTCTGTTTGTTTTTATGCACTGTGGAATCTGTCCCTTTCTGTGCTTGAACTGATGGATGGATGAATGCATCTGCTATTTGTTTTTATATTGGGCGTTTGAGTTGTAAGAACTAGATTAATGTTGTAAGAGCTTTGAGCATTTGAATGAATATTTTATACCTATGTGAGCAGTGTACGTTGCATCTAGCTTTATATCTTAAGTGGCTAGCTTATTGGTTCTAGCAAAGGTTTTCTTGTCATAATGTCATTGCTGCACCATTATTTATTTATTCTTTTAATAATTTGCAGCAAAGGACTTGTTGCGTAATGTAGATGCTATGAATGTATGAACTGTTCTAGAGTGTTTGCAGGGCAGGATGCTTGACTCTGGACTTACAGCACTGTTTAACCCAAACAGATCTCATTAGTCATTATTTAAAATAAAATTTAAGTGCACAAATTCCAATCACAAAACACAATTTTCTCACATAAAGCATCATATTAAATAGTATCCAAATGTATCACTGAAAATTGAAAAAATTCATTCAACAATTAAGAGAAAATGGCATGAATCAATCATACCTATATAATTTAGCATAATCTCAATATTGGAATTGTCAGTAGGCTGCAATAACACATATGCCAGATTAGGGCACAAACACATTCTCATGAAACTTATCAAATTTCTTGCTCAAAGCCTTCATTCGCTTCACATATCCCCGCAACTGCCAGTCCAAGATGTCAGTCCACTGTATCCAAACTCCAATATTCAACACACTATTAAGCAAGAACAACTAATCTAGCATCTCTTGAACTTCTTCAAGAATCACAATAGATTTCTCATCTATGGATTCATTATAGTACTTTTTGCCCAATACAATTCTACTTATAAAGCTCTGTGCAACCTGCAAAAGATGATGTTATAGTATCGGATTTCTTAACAAAGCGAACCCGGTGGTGACCTATCAAATGGATCATTACACAATGTGATTAGTATCATGTCACATCATATAATGCCCAAATGCAATCACTAGTATTACTTAGATGGAACATACTACAAAGATTTTAACTCAATCAACTTGGACTAATACAAATCATGATTTTAAACATTGCCCTGATTAAAAGGTAAGGCATCCCATCTTTTATTGAACTCCAATAATTTATCCCCACCCTCCCAAAAAAAAAAAAAAAATGAAAAATGCACCAATGAAAGCAATTCTTTGTTTTTGTTGTCAACAAGTCAGCTTACTGATGTTACATGCAGGGCACCCTTCTTGTTTTTGTTGTCAACAAGTCAGATCACTGATGTTACATGCAGGTTTTGGATGGTCTAAGTTAGACATCTTGTCTTGACAATGGTTTTGGATGGTCTAAGTTAGATAAAATCCATAAGAACATCCAAAGATTTTCATTGATGTTTCAATGTAAATGACATAAATGTGACAGCAATTCAAAATCTAGACTCAATTTGCAGCTTCTTTCACTTCATAGGGTGGCCTAATTACCACAGATTGTGTTTGTGATCTTCTAATTGGCACAGACAAGGAAGATGTTCCTCAAGATTTTCTTGCTACTTGACAACATAATAGAAAACATTTCTGTTGCTTGATTAGAAATTAAAATCATATAAATCCCACAAAATCAAAGGGAGTTGCACTGTATATAGGGAAAAATACTAGGTTGTATAATTTCTTTGTGGAAAATGTGGAGCTTAGGATTGGTGATGGGAACAGGGTGAAATTTTGGGAAGACACTTGGAGTGGATCCTTAAGTCTTAAGTCTCAATTCCCTAGATTGTACCAGCTGACTTTAGACAAAGAGATCACTCTGAAATCGCAGATTTCTAGTCGGGACAGATTCAATAATTGGTGCTTTAATTTTAGAAGGCCCCTTCAGGAAAAAGACAAAGCAAGTTTGGAGAGTTATTTTCATCTTTGTGGTGTGGTCTCTGTGGTTATATGGAAATGATTGCATTTTTAATAATACTCAGCCTGATTTAGATGATTTGTGTGAGGTAATAAAAGTTAGAGTGGCCATGTGGGTGAAGTCTTATGAGTTGGGTTGTGTCTACTCCATTCAGGAGATTGTCTCAAATATTAAATGGGTGAGTCAACATCTTTACGGGTGAGCTCTGCTAATTTGTGGTGCTGCTAATTTGTTTCAGCTCTGCTGCTGTTGCTTTATTTTCTTAAGCTTGCTGTTCTGCTCTGACTTTGTTGCTCTGGATCTATTAATCTGTTGCTGTTGCTGTTACTTCATTCATGTGTGGTGCTGCTAATTTGTGTGAGCTCTGCTACTGGTTTGTTCTGGCTGTTGCTCTATTTTTCTTCAGCTTGCTGTTCTGATCTGACTCTATTGCTCTGGATCTGTTTATCTTTTGTTGTAGCTGTTACTGGGGCAGTTCAGTTGGGTCATTTGCTTTGTTACTTTGGTGTTGTAATCTGTTTGTTGTGTGGTGTTGTGGAGGTTGGTTTCTCATCAACTTCCTGGGATGCTAGCATATGATTGGGCGTGCGTTTGGGTGCCAACCTAGTTGGGATCCATTTGTTTGCTCTTATGCTTGTGCACCCTCTCTTGTTTTTGTTGTAATCTTTTCCATCAATAAAGTTTTCTTCTTATTTTAGGTTCTTTAAGTGTCTAGTGGCTAGCATTTAGCTGCCTGCTCATAGGCTTCTGGTTCTATCAAATACATGTTTTTTATAAGTAAATATTTCTGGTTTGATTAAACATATCATAACTTTACATCGCTGTGAATCACTTGATTATTCTGAAGGTGAACCTTATTGTGAATTCTGTTTTATATATATATATATATAATTTGCTGTGGCAATGTGCACCTGCACCTTATGAGCAAGTAGTTGCTTGTTTTCTACAAAGTGGGGGGAATTAGTTGCTGCCTAATGGACTTGCTTTTTTATATCATTTTCTGCTATGTCCTATGTGAAGTTATTAATAGTGTATGAAACTGGAAGTAGTGGCAAACCTGGTTTGGTTTCCCCTAATGTGTGAGTATGCCAACATAGGTTCTTTGATAATAATAATAAGGTTTACTTACCGTTGTACTAAAAATTAATGTTGTGGTAAAAGATTGGCTCTATTAGATTTTGGAAAAAAGTAACTTTTCTGTATCTTATTTCTTTCTTTCTTAGAAGATGATTGAATGATTTGGATAGTTGGTAGAACTTGAGTATTTTTATTTTTTATTTTTTAAGAGAAGGAAGCTGCCCCTTATTTTACCAAGATTTCAATACTATATTGTCCTTCTATCCAATTGCAAACCTTATCAATGTGATCATGGGTTTGGAGGATTACTCATAAACAACAAAACTCTATTTTTAATTGAAATTATCTTGCAAACTCGCACAGAAGCCTAACAAGAAACCAATTAGAGCTAATTCAGTTTACCAGAACTCTTGTATACGTTATTAGAAAGTCAAACGCTTAAGTTTTATCACAGTCTCGTAAACAAAGGTTCCCCTTCCCATATTACGGCTTTGTCCCATATATTCAAAATAAAAAAAATTCTCTGAAAAATGTGTATCATAGAGTCAATGGAGGATTTGGAATATTATATAGTGTCATCAAAAGGAACAATAGAATGTATTAACTGTCTTGAATAGAAAAAATAAAAATAAAAAATGTATTAACTGTCTAAGGCTTTGTGTTATCAATAATTTATTAGGGTTTACCGAGTATACAAGTCTTAACTAATCATGGGTAGTTCTCATCTGCAGGAACATTTTACCTTTTTCAAATCTTGTGGCTGATTTTGTATTTGGAATCTTGGAATGAACAATTGGTCCAAATGGGAATTTACTTAAAACCCCTATGCAAAGTCTCTCAAGTGAGTCCATATACGACTTGTGTGATGCACCTCAAATTTTACTGATTTTGAACTCCTAAAAATGTTGTCTTTCACACAAAAAAATTTCAGTATCCCCACCAAATAAAAATCTGTCATCTTGCCCCACCACTGCTGTCAAATTCATTAATTCTCAAAACCTTTTGATGAGACATAGAAAGTCAGATTATTGGAG
>NW_021024779.1:1236490-1304243 GCF_004153795.1 Camellia sinensis | reverse complement strand
CATTTGGTAAGATAATAACCGAATAATAAAAATTAATCAAGAGAAGGTTAAGAATTAATAGGAGATAAGAAGTTATAGTAAGAGCATTTCATAAGATAAAAAAATTTAAATAAAAAAGATAATATGTGATAGGAGAAAAAATGAGTAAATCAAAATAAGATTTAGATTATATGTTTTTGATAGATATATAAGATAACAAATCATATTTTTATCTAAATTTTAATTTATTTAATTTTTTGAAAATCAATTATTTAATCTTTTCATTATCTGTAGCCACGAAATAATCTTATCAATTTTTATATGTTTATTTATCTAAGTCATGAAATTATATTTTTTAAATAATTTTAAAAAAATTTTTAATCTTTATCTATAGTTTCTGAATAAATTTTATAAATTTAAAATTTATGAATTTTATAATGTTTTATCTATATGAATCTAAATTAAGTACGAAAATGAGGGGGGGGGGGGCAAAGAGAGTAAATTTTTGTTTTTTTTTAAAAAAAATCAATTATTTAATCTTTATCTTAATTTGTGGCCATGAAACTAATTTTTAAATAAGTTACTTATCAAACTTTTATTCTGTTTTATGTAGGGAAGAAATTTTTAATTAATCTATAGTTATGAAAATTAATTTTTTTAATTTAATTGTTTTATTTTTTATCTTTTATCGTAGATCTATAAAATCAAATTCTCAGTTTTTATATGTTTATCTATATGTTAAGAGATTTCTGGAATTCAATCTTTATCCAATCAAGTAATGAAAATTATTTTTAATTTTTAATTTTAATTAATCAACAAATAAAAAATGGAAGAAAATAAAAAACATGAAAGGCAATCAAAGAAAGTTGCCACGAGGAAAGAGAGTGTTCTTTAAAATTATAGAATTTAGGCAAATAAATATTTGAAGACTTTTTGACAAAACCACTACATTTAATTTTTATAAGTTATTTACTTCACTTTTACTTGTTTATGTATGGGAAGAAATTTCTTAAAATTATCTCATAAGTTATGAAATTATTTTTTTAAATTAATTGTTTTATTTTTTATCTTATCTGTGGATTTAAAATCAATTTCAGTTTTATATCGTTTATCTATATGGAGGATTTTGAAATTCAAATCTTTTCCATAAGTAATGAAATTTATTTTAATTTTAATTTTAATTAATACAACAAATAAAAATGAAGAAAATGAAAACATGAAAAGGCAATCAAAGAAAGCTTGCCACGTAGGACAAGAGAGTGTTAAAATTAATAAGATTTAGGAATAAATATTGGAGGCTTTTACAAAACAACTACATTTTGCTTATATATAATAGTATAGATACGCTAACTTTCCATGCATCCATTTCCAAACTTAATCCAAATGCCTAAATACATTGCTAATTCAATTCAAAATGCCCCAGTTCCAATCCCAAGCAATGCATTTTACCAACAAGTATGAAATTGGAAGCCAACATATAATAAGTGCCTATAAGGCTTACAAAGTTAACTTCCCAAGAACATCTCTGGTTTACACAAAATGAAGTTTCAACTCAACGGCAAATACAACGGCCTGGGCTTACCATTCAAACAAATAACAATAAAATAAAAATGGAGCCTCAGCTCCGAGTCTCCCCAGTTAGTGCCTTGCGAGGAGGAAATACATACCTGTTCCTAAAAATGGTTTTTCGCCCTTAATAGGGTGAGCCCACAGCCCAGTAGAGATATACACTCAACATATGGACCATAGAACAAGACTCAAAGAGGAGTATGCTCGTGCCCATGCTCAATGATAAAACAGTTTATCTCTCTTTTTTAAATCAATGCAATGCTGAGATTCAACAAATTGAATATAAAAATCATATTCATTTTAACCATATATGTTTACATGAAATACGAGATCTGTGAAATCTCTAGGTGAGTTGCCCTGCAAGTAAGGGCCCTACATGCAGCAACCGCTGTCATTTTACCAGATAAAACTGGAAGGCTTACGACAACCTACGGCGCAATTCCACACCCCCTACCCAGATTCACAAAGTATTCATCTTTTTCGGCAAATAGATACATTTCAAATATTTCTCAAACAGATACATTTCCAACTGAAACTGAATGTAATGCGCAGTGTCCAATGGCAACAATGAGGAATGTGGTTCAATTTTACCTAAGCTCTCATGCATTTCTACAACAATCATGGTCATCCTCCACCGATAGCCCCAAACAGATATTCTAAAACAGAATATTTCAACATTAAATTCCAAAAATTCTGTAAATAACATAATTTCCACTATCATCAATATGAAACAAACTACACTAGATTTCACATGACAAGTCTACGTCCGGCTAACCTCTTCAAGGTCCATTTCTAACCATTTGGTTTTATTGCAATCAGATACATTAAGCAAAAATAATTACCGTTAATGCCCACGAAAACATAATTTTCTTCCCAACTCATTCCAACAAAGCATTATTCAACTATGCACATCTCTATTTTTGATCAAAAGCCTCAAAGTTAAACCGTATTCCTTTGTTTCTTTAAAAATGCTCTTTTGGTCCGTAAAACGGTAAAATTTCAAAATTGAATTCGAAATCGAAGTCCGTTTTGTTCAAATTTAAAACTAGCTCTTTCGTAACCTTACAAACATATTCCAAGCTTACACTTTTGCAATTTGGACATCAACTCTTTATTTTTCTCAAAATTTTTCTTTTAGCAAATAAATCAACAATTTTCCAACAATTTAATTAATTATATACAACTCTAAAGCTCCGTATAATCAAAGTAAAAGTTACACTAAGAAGTGTAAATATAGCGATTCTCGGTTTACCCTTGTTGTATAGCTGATCCAGACTTGTGTCTGTAGATGTTGTAAGTTGACTATTATTGTTTGCATCCTCTTTACTTCATATTTTGACGTTACTGGATGTGTTGGGTGGTTTGTTTCAGGTTGGTTGAGTTTTAGAAACCAAAAACTGTTGCCCAGATTTTTCGGCCTGTCGCTCGAGCGTAGATGTTGGCCGCTCGAGCGTGGATACAGGCCGCCCGCCCCCCCATCCAGTATTTGTTGTGCAGTGTTGTACGCTCGAGCGTAGGTTGGGAGCTCGAGCGAGGTCTGGTTTCTGAAAGTGCTGAGGTCGAGTCAATTCCTGCGCCTCGAGCGGGAGTTGGTTCCCGCTCGAGCGTAAGTCTGTGAGTGGCCGCTCGACGGGGTGCTTTACGCTCGAGCGGGAGACTGGGTTAAATCCGAAATTGTGACTATTCATATATATATAATCACTTTTTGCTTTCTCTTCTCTCTCTTACTTTTCCTAAAAATCCCATTGTTTGAGCTCTCAACCATCTAGACTCTACCTTCTCTCTAGGTTTTGGATCTAGTAGGAGTGATTTGCTCATCTTGCTTTACGAAAAAGTTGTTGATCGTCGAGGGCTTCCTTTTGATCAGAAATTTCGAGGTTTGGCAGCATTTGGTTTGTCTTCATCTCCTTTGAGCTCCGGGTTTGAGTAGGGATAACCTACTCCTCTCTATGGGTTTTGTCCCTTTAATTTTGTATTTTGAGATGTTTGGGCTTTGTAGGGGGGGTTTGGTGAATTTTGTGAAAAGTTTGGGCTCTTCGTGTAATTTTACAAAAGTTGGGTTTAATCATAATAACCTAGAAATGCATGTTTAGCATGGAAAATAAAGATTATAAAATAAAATAAAAAATTATCGCTCTAAATGAGAATAGTATTAATAATGAAATAATAAAGGCTACATGGTAGAATGTAGCATAAAAATCTCACAAAATTAATTTTTTTCACTATATTTATAAAAGGTAATAGTTTGAGATTCTTTCTATTAGTTATTAAAAATAATTTGCATTAGATCATTGTTTTGTTTTTTTTTAAATTTTTTTATAAGGCTGTCATTCGTTATAGTTTTTCTTCAATCCCATCTTTAAATTCTCTCTTTGAAATTTTTGCCTTTTCAATAATTAAGTTTAGAATTAATTTCTTATCAAATTTGTTTTCTTGATCCTTATTTTATTGAAGGATCGAGACGAATAAAACTTTCATATAATATATGAAATTAATGAATATAATACAAAGATGAAAGGGAAGTACTACATATTTGTCAATATCTCTATGTTATTATTAGTTGATTTGCTAGATTATACTATCAATTTAGAGCCTATATGATTCAATTCAATGTTTATGACTTTATTTGTGTTTGACCATTTTTTCGTTGAGTAACTGATATAATTTTTTTTTTTGGTATATAATGATTAAAGCTATCATTTGTTATATTTTTTCAAGTACAATTCAAATAATTTTTTATCATTTTTTTATAAATAAAATGGATTAAAACTATTCTCTTATATAATTTTTATAATACTATGACATTCTTATCTTGATTAATTTTTTTAAAATGACGTAGGAACTATGCAAGTATTATTCAAACTATGGAGAATGATTTATACTTTGATATGATATGAGTGTGTCATTGATAGAGGAAATCAAAGATAGAGAGTTGCTAATATAATCAATTAATGATTTGTTTGAGAAGTTCTTTTTATTAGCAAGGCAACAAACTTAGATTAAATTTTTTTAAAAACTACTTATAAATTATAATTAAAAGTTGATATTTATTCATAATTTGATCCCACAATGATAATATACACCACTAATTTAAAAGTCCATGTAAATTTATATATATAGTATAGATATTATCAAGTGATCGTGATACTATTATTCTCAACAATTTTTATAATTAATAATTTCTTATGCATATCAAATTTTATTGTAAAATTTTGTGGGTTAATTATTGTTAACATCTACCTAGATGGCTTAATATTATGGCTTGTCGCTATTAAGATATAATTTAAGATTAAGATGATTTATTTATCACACAAAATATATATAGTCTATTTTTCCGTGCATCGCACGAGTTACCGCTAGTATATATATATATATGTGTGTGTGTGTGTGTGTTTGTCTATCAGGTGGGTTTTGTTGCATAAATAAATATACCCTGCCCAATTTTTTCAGGGCATTACAACTTGGTATCAGAGCTATCGGGTTTGAATACTTGGGGCTCGTGGGAAGTGGTTTTTACCACAGTGGGTTCATTTCGCTAGTGAGAAATGTTGCATATCTTATGTGCTATGTGATAACATGTTTATGTGACTATGTGGGTATAGGATTAAACTTCTGAGATTTGATTTGCGTCCATGAAATTCTTTGAGGTCCTTTTAAAAAAACACCTGATCAATGTTATTTCTATTTGGAAGCCATTGAATGTTTGTGGAACGAGTCAATATCTTGGAGGGGTAACTCGTATGTGCTCTATATGACTATGTGCTTATATGGTTTGCCTTATGTGATGTAGATACATGTGTAGGTTTATGTTTAATCCGTATGCAGCGTGTTAGAACTAGTGTGGAGTACTTACTTCTGAGCTAAATTATGTCTCTTATATAAGATGTCATAAAGCGGGAGAGGCCGTAATAGAGGCACTTGGGGTGCCTGGGATGTTCTCATGTAGGAAGATACCTTTTCCCCAGGAAGAAGGTGTAAGCTAGAGTAATATGGCGGGATGATTGGTCAAGATGTTGTCGAATTAGTATTAAAGCGTAGGTTAACCGATTTGTATGATTGTGGGTGTAAATGTGACCTTAAAAAGAGAGTTTGTGTTGTGTAGCGACTGGTTTGTTGTTATGAGGAGTTAATTATTTTTCAATTTTATATCAAGTTTGTAGAAGTGGACTAGATGTGAAAAAAAAAAAAAAAATATATATATATCTTAGAAGTAGAGTGAGTTAGAGATTAACCTTATTCTAATAGTTTGGTTTGGTTGTGACTTTAATAATGATTAAAGTGATCCAAGATAATATGCATTGGACTGTTGACATTAGAACATGTAAACCAGTTCTAAATTTTCTTGGGATAGACGAAGTTAATTATAGTTGGATTGTTTCACTTGCTTGATGGACTACTTGTGAGGTTAGTGATGGGCCTTTGGCCAATTATTTTGAATGTGTTTGGGAATAAACATGGTCTTAGCATGATAGAAATTATAGTGTGTAGTAAAAAATGTGTTTCTTAGAGAGTTTGTTTTATTCATAATTTTGCTGCTAATCCTAAGAGGGCAAATGAGATAAATAATTTTGAGATAGATTGGAATGAGATTAAATTTGATTTGGGTTACGCCATTTGATGGGATTATTAGTAGTAACAACATTGACTCGTGAGTCGATATTTTAGAACATGTAGGCGAGTTTCGAGTGCCTTTGAGATTGGTGGAGTCCATTGTCTCAAAGTTAGTTGTTGATTGTATCCAAGTGCAATAAGTGTTTAGGGATATGATGCAATTGATGTCTCGGGAGTTGTGTTAGCAAACCAATGTCTTTAAAGAAACTTTTGAAATGATCATGTAAGGATGTTGTGATTCTATGGAGATTATGATTAGGTGCCTTAAGATGGTTGATGTGACTATGATTTGAGTATTTTCATGAAAATTAGTGCTTGATCCATCGCGAGTGATTGATGTTAATTTTTATAGTTACTCTTACTTATGGATTAGAAATTGTGATTATGAGAAGTATATGTGAGCGTTTTGGGTTAAGTTTGGCGTGTGTAGTGACGGTGATTTTCATGCAATTGAAATGGAGGTTATTTTATATCCATTGTCCTTTAGCTATAAGATTGTTTTGTATCCTCGGTGTAAGAGTTGTGAACCCCTTATATTGATCCTTCGTTTTGCTATAGGTGTGGTGAGAATTTGTGCTATTGGTATGTTGATCTATTATTATTATTGAGTTTAATTTGGGTGTATTTGATCTTAAGTGGTAAGTGTTTTCTTAATTAAAATGTATTTAGTTTTGCCTAATAGAGGATGATTCCTTATTTTAATTTTGTTTCATCGTGTTTTGTGGTGATATTACCCTAGAAGAAGTTATTCGATATAACTCTCGTCAAGGAATAAATCAGTATGACGTACTTTTGTTATTTTATTGGTCTTGGAAACTGTTATGGGATGACTATTGTTGGCATAGAAAATTTCTTAGAGTGAATGAGTGGCTTTATAACTTGTGGTAGTATCTTTTAGAATTTGGGTGGAAGTGAGTTGGCTAAAGACTTCATAGAAGATTTCAAAGTAACTAAAACTAGTATTTGTTAGTGTAACGTTTTGTCTTGAGTTGTGTAGGCTTTTCGTGGTGGGTTTAATATGGTAGTTGGTGTTGTTATTTGTGACATAAGCAGTTATGAGGATTCAATTTTATTTTCTTTGTACCTTAGTAAGCTGTGGTGGATTACTTCTCGAGTTAAATTGTTTATTTTTCAGGTGTGGAGCAGATTTTGTAGTCATTGGATTGAAGAACTAAAAAGATTATTTTAATTAGAATTCTGAATCAGAAGTGTAGAATTATTTCTTTTGGCAAGGGATGTACATTGAATTTCCTTTGGAGAGATTTTATTGTAATTTGAGGTTAATTAATTTATTAACGATTTGGGATTCTAGAGTCGTTTCAGTGTCAATCTTTATAGGTGTCTCATTGTGATTGGTTCGGGATACTTCTAGGGTGAGAGATAGAATATTCCGTTAATTGGCCTCAATAGCGGTAATAATACTTGTCGATAAGTGAGTTGGTATAGTAAGAGTTGTTCAATTTGGGTTTGATCTCGTGGGTTATCATAATATTAGTGTGATGTAGAATGGTGTTGTAGCTTTGGAGTTATTGTCATGGCTTGGGTTTTAAAGAATGAGAATCGTGTTGGGAATACCTTAGTATTGTTAGAATGGGTATCTAATCTTGATAAATTCTACGTGGACTCAAAGTGCATTGTGTGAGCGTTTGGGTAAATTCTATGTTGGAGTGAAATTGTGTGGGTGGATGTAGACAAGTTTGTGTAAACTGTTAGTCGGTTCGTCGAATGAAAGAAATAGAGTGGATAGGTAAAAATAATAAAGAAATTGCTTGGTTGGGCAATTAAAGTTGTGGCTGAGAATTTTCGAGTAGTGTGTTTGGCATGATTGCATTATGTTTCATAAGAGTTGGTGGTTAGTGCTTTTGAAGAGTTATTATTTCGTTTTGTTAAGGTCTTGGAGTAGTGATAGTTATTTTGGCCTTGTGATGCATTCTACATTAGGCGATGGAGATAGTTCGTTGAAGTTGGGTTATCACAAATAAGGTATGGTGTCTTGGTATTTCGTGGAGTCGTTTTGCCAAAATTTTATTATGTTTAAGGGATTAGATCCTATTTTGTTGCTGTGGGATAACGATGTGGATAGAAGAATCACTTGATGGTTTATACTAGTAAGAGTTTTATAATCAATTGTTGTGCAAATGTCATGATTTGGTTTGTTACCAGTGTGACTTGTTGAGGCATATGTAGTAGTCAAAGATATTTTGTTGATACATCAGTAAGTACCTGAGTGAGTTTGTGGGTGACTGTAGAATGTATTACATTACTTGAGTTTAATTTCGAGGACAAAATTTTTTTAAGGAGGGTAGATTGTAATGACCTAAATTTGTTTTTTTAAATAGCCAGTGCATAACTTAATTGAGCAAATTTTCAAATTTGATTGCCGTGTAAATTCTGTGCAAAAGCAGTTCGGTTTTGTATTTTTTAAAAATAGTTCCCGACCTCAGAAAATTATGAAATTGTTATAGGTTGTTCCCATATGAGTCTGCACGTTCAATAAAAATTTCAGAATTTAATGATGAGTATTTATTTTATGAAAATTCACGGACTGATTGGTGTTCAGTTTAATTTATAGCAAAATTTAAATTAAGTTTTGGGTGTTCAGACCATGATTTGAGATAAATCAGTTGGGGATTTATTTTAAATTATTAAACTCCATTAATTTGGGACCCAATTGATTGAATTGTGACCCTTTAGTAACCATGTCATAGTGTTGTGGCTTTATTATTATTATTATTATTTGACTACCATAAAAGAGTTGTGGATATTTATAGTGTGTACTATTAAACGAAATATATTTTGTAGTGAAAAAATATTATATTTACTTTTGTCATTAAAGATGTTGAAATGTATTTTTAATTGATATATATATATATATATATATATGGTTATATATTTGTTTAGTTAAAACCAAAAAAAATAGAAAAAAGAAATATCTATAAATAGTAACCAAATAGATATTTTGTTCAACTTTTGGGAATTCTTGGAGTTCTTGCCCTGAGGAAACAAGAGAAAAGAGGTTCCAAGTTGGTTTTTCTTAAATTTGATCTAGTGTAAGTCATTTTTGACCACTAGTACTTTGGATCAAAACGTAGACGGCAAAAAAGGCATCGTTTGACTCCAAAAAAATTTAATTTCTGTTGCCGAAAAATTTGAAAGTTTCTTGGCTCGAGGTAGGGATTTTTCCTACACTTCTTTCTATACTTTTACTTGATTAGACGGAGCTTAGAGTTGTATATAATTTAATTAGAATGTTTGGAAAATTTGTGATTTATTTGCTTAAAAGAGAAATTTTGAGAAAAATAAAGAGTTGATACCCAAATTGCGAAAGTGTAAACTTGGAATATGTTTGTAAGGTTATGAAATAGCTATGTTTTAAATTTGAACAAAAACGGACTTCGATTCGATTAGTTTTGAAATTTTTACCATTTTGCGACCAAAAGAGCATTTTTAAAGAAAACAAAGGAATTACATTTAAGTTTTGGGGCTTTTGATCAAAATAGGATGTCATAGTTGAATAATGCTTGAAGAATGAGTTTGGGAAGAAAATGATATTTTCTTGGGCATTAACGGTATTATTTTGCTTAGTGTATCTGTTGGAATAAAACCGACACGGTTAGAAATGGACCTCGAGAGGTTACCTGAAGTGATTGTCATATGAAAACTAGTGTAGTTGTTCATATTTGATGATATATGGAATAGATTGTATTTATAGAAATTTTTAGAATTTAATTGTAGAAATATTTATTTAGAAATATCTGTTTTGGGCTATCGATAGAGGATAGCCATAATTGTTGTAGAAATGCATGATACTTAGGTAAATTGAACCACATTCCTTATTTGTTGCATTGGACATTGCATTACATTCATTTCATTGGAAATGTATCTATTTGCAAAAAAAAAAAAAAAAAAAAAATGAATACTTGGTGAATCTATGTAAAGGGGTGTGGAACCACGCGGTTAGGTAAAAATGACAGTGGCAGTGCAATAGGGCCTACTTGCAGACACTCACCTAGAGATTCACAAATCCCGTATTCATGTAACATATATGGTTTAAAATGGATATGATTTTATATCTGTTTTTGCATATCAGCATTGCATACTTTATAAAAAAGAGAGATAAATTGTTTTATCATGAACATGGCACGAGCATACTTCTCTTTAGTCTTGTCATGGTCCATATGTTGTGTAATATATCTCTACTGGGCTGTGTCTCACCCTATAAGGGAAACCATTTCAGGTACAAGTTATATGCCTCCGCCAAGGCACTAACTTGGGAGGACTCAGAGCTGAGGCTTCATTTTTGTTTTATTGTTATTTGTTGAATGTAAGCCCAGGACTGCATTTGCGTTGAGTTGAAACTCTATTTTGTGTAACTAAGAATGTTCTTGGATAAATTTGTAATCCTGTAGGGCACTTATTATATGTTTGGCTTCCATTTTATACTTGTTGTAAAATGCATGCTTGGGATTGGAACTGGGGCATTGAGATGTGAACAACATGTATTTGGCATTTGGGATTTAATGGAAATGGATGTATGGAATAGATAGCTATATATATGTGTGTTTGTCTATCAGGTGGGTTTTATTGCATAAATAGATATACCCTGCCCGATTTTTTCGGGGCGTTACAAAACATGGATGCAAAACATGGATATGATGACAAACATATACAAGATGTATATTTACAAAATACGGAAAGCAAAATAAAAGAACGAGATAGAAATAAATAGGGTGGAAAATTGTTACAACTTTAAAATATTACAAATTCGAATAAAGGAGAAGAGGAATAAAAATAATTACAACAAATTATGTCCTCAAAACTCTCTCTAATTAACAAAAAAAAAAAGTATAAACAGGAGCTTCAGGGGGCCTCGAAGACCATCGGAGACTATTTTACTCGACACTGGGAAACTGCTCTGTTCTGTCTAGGAGAGGTGGCTGGCCTTGCAAAAAAGGAGCTGGCCGGCCAAAAAGTTGGTCAGTCGGCCATTTAATTGGCCAGCAGGCCAATAAGGCTAGGCAAAGTGCCCCATTTTGTTCAAACACCAGTAAAATAAACGGGGAAATATGCAAGTGGCTCAGCTAACCACTTCCAGTTAGCTTACAACATGTTTTATAATTTGAAATTGAAGCTAGAAAAGCAATATAAGAAAGAAAATGAAAGAAAATACAAGAAAGTAAATGAAAATGAAAAATGTGCAAAATTCACCTTCCAAGGAAATGATTTGATTTCCAAACTTCCTTTTGATTACTCTCAAGCTTAGGAAGTGTGTTCTCTATTCTCAATTCTCAATTTTGAAATTCTAGTTGGAATGGTGTTTTTTGGTGGTTTATCAGTGTGTGTGGGGGAGAAGTTATACAACTATGTTTTTCTCTCAATTTGAACAGCACTCACTCTCTTTTGAATCAAGGCTCTTGAATATGGTTATCCCAGAATTTATGTGATGATTTTGATGTATGGAATACGAAATATCAGTGTATATTTGAAGAGATGGAAGTTTTGGTTCCAAGCTTCAAGTTCTCTCTTTCTCTCTCTATATCTCTCTCTATTCAATTCTCTTTTTTTCCATTCTGATCTCTCTCTATCTCTATAAGCAATCAGAGAGGATTGCTAAGTCAAGGAGGAGGGAAACAAGGTAGAAGAGAAAGGTGACAGGGTGACATAGGTCAAGGCTTTCGATGCCACCTTTTGGGTAAGAGACAAAGGCTCTTTTGACAATGGAGACCAAAGGAAGATAATGGAGGGTGAGGAGGTATGTATCTCGTGCATGACTATATCAAGAAAGATCTAGCATAGCATTTTCTATACACTTCTAGTAAGAATTCTGCCGAAACTACTTTGTTTCTGGGAAAACTAGCTGACCGGCCAAGTTCTTGGTTGGCCGGCCAAAACAATGGCCAAGGCCTGACTGATTTGCACAAAATAGGACTTTTTGATAGAATTATCATCTTTTCCTCCTATTTTAACACTGTTCTTTACTCAATTTCTCGAGAAAACGTTTCATTTTGAAGTCTAAAAGTGAGCCTCGAAACATTACAGAAATATTCAGAACGAAACGCGAAAAGAAAGTTTTTGAAAGAGAGTTTTAAGCGAGTCTTGAACACTTGGCCAAAACAGGCTTAGAGTTGAAAATGAAGGAAAAATTCCATCTTTCTTACTGAGAACATTGGGAAACACATTCCTGTTTTCCTCATCGGGTCATCGAAAAAAAGTGCTCAAGTCTTCAGGCCGGTCAAAATGGGGTGTTTACAGCTTGCAAAAAGTTAAACAAAGAAGAACCGAACCTTATGCTCCAAAAACATCCTCCATGCTTTCATCTCGGTGAAGGCACACTATCAGCTCTTGAAAAGTTGTTTTCGCACAGGGATGAGCATAAAGCCCACTAGAAATAATCTAAATAAATTGTATGAAGTTTGACATTATCACAAGGTGCAATGCACATGAAATGTCGCGCCAAAATTTAAATTTTCTCATTTCAAAATTTTCATGCCATGCACTTGTTTCAAGAATTGAAATCCACCAATTAATCATTTGATAAAATAAGGCTGGTAAATATGACACTGGAAACTCTAGGCTGATGTCTGCAAGTAGGCTCTCAAAGCACTACCAAAATCACTTTACAAGCTTTTAACTAGATGGAACTTGGTACCTAATTTGCGCCTATTTCGGACTTTCACCGCGGACGTCAAGCTAACTTAATTTACAATCAACTACACCCCCTAACCGAACTTACCAAGGTATTTACCCCATTAACTCAATACATTTCCAATATTTCCAATGAATCAATTTCGGAAGCCAATCACTCAAATTCAATGCGAAAATTAAATCATGAGATTATGTAATGATCAATGTTATGCATGAATTTGTAAATATTTCAATTTACCTAATTTGCATTTGAGTTGTACAACAATTAATACAACATTTCACTTGTTGCCAAAACAATTATCTCTAGTCAAAATATAAATTCCAAGAGACAATAAATAGTGCATAATCTCATATTTTCAATATATTCAAAATAGGAGTAAAAATCAAATGTTTCAACCTTCTCTTCCCCAACTCAACCAAAATTCATAATATTTCCAAAATTTTTAGGATTTCTCAACAACCAATCATTTATCCAAACTCAACTCAATCTAGCATTTTGACAAAATTAAGGGAATCCTCATTTAAAGACTAAAGTTACTCCTGGACCTAAAGTTACTCATGCTGTAGCATTATAAACTTCGGTGAATAGAGGATCTTGGTTTGGGTTTGCTATGTATGAGTTTGAGTATTCCCATAGATGGCTTAAATTGTGGGAAGGTGATTATGGAATACTTAGGATATTCTGAGCTATCACCTGAAACAAAAATAAACTCCAATCTGTGGTGTCAGAATTAGCACTCAAATGGGCAAGTTAGTTTTAGTAGAAAGATTGGCATTTTTTAGTTTCTTGAGGGGCAGTTAGCTATGGAGAGAGAGAGAGAGAGAGAGAGAGCAAGCGACTCTATTTTTTTCTTTGTCTGGTGTTTGGTATATGTATTTGAGCTGAGATACAGAAAAAAAAAAAATATATATATAATAAAATTAAACATAAAACTTAAATTAGGCAGTAATATTTTGTCTTACCACGACTAAATATTTTTTTGGTTAGCAAAAATTTATGTTTGTCGACCAAACTAGCTAGTCGCTAAATATTAAAATTCAAACTATGCTAGCTATTTGGTGATTAAATTTCTTTTAGTCGGCAAACATTAATATACCATGATTAAATATTTTTTGATTATTGAAAATTCATATGTGCCAACCAAATTAGGTAGTTGCCAAATATTAAAAATAAAATTATGTTAATTGTTTGGCGATTAAATTTTTTAGTCAGCAAAAATTAGTATACAATGACTAAATGTTCTGTTACATTTTGATTCTGAAGAAAATAAAGTGACTTGATACTTGGTTTGACGTTGTTCACAGACAAAGAGTTTTTCCTTTCTAGAGAAATATGGCTAACTATCGAAGGAGTGCCTTTGAATGCATGGAATATTGAGAATTTCAGAAATATTGGATAGTTTTGGGGCCAGGTGGTAGCCATTGATGAAAGAACCTCTCAAAGAAAACATCTTGAAAGGCATTGATTCACACCAAACCAAAACAACCAATTCATGTTTTTTGCAACCTCGAAGTCGGAAAATAGCTATGCAAAGTTGTCGTTTGATAATAATTTTTTTAGTTAGTTTTTTAACTTTTTGGTTATTTTAATTTTGGATTAAAAAGTTTGTTTGAGTTGACTTTTTAAATTTTTTTAACTTTTGTGAGAGAAAAAGTGAAACCATTATAATTTGGATGCGATATTTTAGCTTATTGATTTTTTTAATTTATTTTGTTTATTAGGTCTTGTTTAGGAATACGTTATTTTAATAATTTTTTAATTTTTTACGAAAGTTATGCAGAAAAATAGAGAGAGCGATATAACAACTTGTAATAATTTTTTGATTTTTTAGTTAAAAACGAAAGTTTCCACATTTAGCCCCAATTTTATTTTATTTATTTATTTATTTATTTATTTTTTTGTGGCCAAACAAAGCCAAAATTAGAGTTTCTGAAGCAGCCTACAAAAAACTGAACATTCTTGGTTCAAATGCTCCAATTCAAGATGAGTCTGAGAGCATTTCATGAATTGATCCTGTACATAAGGTTAGTAACGGAGCATGTGGTTCGAACCTCGCTGATGGAGTCGATGAAATTCTTTCTCAGACCAAAGAGGATACTGATGATGCGGCATCGATCAGCCAGATTGGTGACTCTTTTGAAGCCACATGTCCAGAAGACCGATCTCGTTTTAATTTTTCGAATGATGAGAATGTTGCGAGCGCTTGCACCTTAGTGGATGCATTTTGAAAGGGAGTCTTCTTCTCTCATGATCCCGAGTTCGATTGATTGGGCCTCCATTTTGAACTCGGTAAATGACCAAGTGTTTGTTAGGGCCGCCCCCAATTGAAAGCTCTTGAGCACGATTGGGTGGGTTGTATCCAAATCCAAAATATGATGATGGTCTCGTTTAATAACTTAATATTTAAGTTTAAAAGATAAAATATCATTAAAAAAATTAAAAGCTAACAATCTATATTAAAAGTAAAAATTTTTCTTTTTTCTTTACTTTTTACATATTTTTTTTAATAAAAAAAATTAAAAAGTCATTCTAAATATATTATTTTTTTTATCTCATATTTTAACCAAAAAAATAAAAGGAAAAAGGGCCATTAAAAGAAAGAAATTGTCCCACTTTTGAATTAAGGCTCCCACCGGAGTTTGTTAGCCTTCGAAAAGGCAGAAGGGAGAAATCACTTGATGTGGTGCATTCAGAACTTTTTGGTTCTTTTCAGCCTCTTCTTTATCCTATATTTTTTTTTATGTATTCCCATAGATGGCTTAAAACTCTTTATTTATTTATTTATTTATGTTAGAGCCGGTTATTAAATCTTTTCACCAAACATAATTTAAATTTTCTCGGGAGGTTGATTGTCATGTGGGCTTGTGACTCTTTTGTATTGGGGCCCGGTTGTTTTTACAATTGGATTGAGTGAGCTTTTGTTGGCGTGGGAACTAAGAAAATTTATATTTGTTTAATGATCACAGTTGGTGTTTTTGATATAGGAGTATTTTTTTTAAGGTCCCTGATATTATGATTTTATAATATAAAGGACATCAAATATTTTTATGATGTCTAAGGTCCCTTAACAGGATCCAGAGAAATTTCAGGCCTAGAGAAATTCTCTTCAGAGAAAATTGAAATCCAGAGAAATTTCAGTCCCAGAGAAATTCTCTCCAGAGAAAATTGAAATCCAGAGAAATTTAAGTTCCAGAGAAATTCTCTCCAGAGAAAATTGAAATCCAGAGAAATTTAAGTTCCAGAGAAATTCTCTCCAGAGAAAATTGAAATCCAGAGAAATTTAAGTTCCAGAGAAATTCTCTCCAGAGAAAATTGAAATCCAGAGAAATTTAAGTTCCAGAGAAATTCTCTCCAGAGAAAATTGAAATCCAGAGAAATTTCAGTCCCAGAGAAATTCTCTCCAGAGAAAATTGAAATCCAGAGAAATTTCAGTCCCAGAGAAATTCTCTCCAGAGAAAATTGAAATCCAGAGAAATTTCAGTCCCAGAGAAATTCTCTCCAGAGAAAATTGAAATCCAGAGAAATTTCAGTCCCAGAGAAATTCTCTCCAGAGAAAATTGAAATCCAGAGAAATTTCAGTCCCAGAGAAATTCTCTCCAGAGAAAATTGAAATCCAGAGAAATTTCAGTCCCAGAGAAATTCTCTCCAGAGAAAATTGAAATCCAGAGAAATTTCAGTCCCAGAGAAATTCTCTCCAGAGAAAATTGAAATCCAGAGAAATTTCAGTCCCAGAGAAATTCTCTCCAGAGAAAATTGAAATCCAGAGAAATTTCAGTCCCAGAGAAATTCTCTCCAGAGAAAATTGAAATCCAGAGAAATTTCAGTCCCAGAGAAATTCTCTCCAGAGAAAATTGAAATCCAGAGAAATTTCAGTCCCAGAGAAATTCTCTCCAGAGAAAATTGAAATCCAGAGAAATTTCAGTCCCAGAGAAATTCTCTCCAGAGAAAATTGAAATCCAGAGAAATTTCAGTCCCAGAGAAATTCTCTCCAGAGAAAATTGAAATCCAGAGAAATTTCAGTCCCAGAGAAATTCTCTCCAGAGAAAATTGAAATCCAGAGAAATTTCAGTCCCAGAGAAATTCTCTCCAGAGAAAATTGAAATCCAGAGAAATTTCAGTCCCAGAGAAATTCTCTCCAGAGAAAATTGAAATCCAGAGAAATTTCAGTCCCAGAGAAATTCTCTCCAGAGAAAATTGAAATCCAGAGAAATTTCAGTCCCAGAGAAATTCTCTCCAGAGAAAATTGAAATCCAGAGAAATTTCAGTCCCAGAGAAATTCTCTCCAGAGAAAATTGAAATCCAGAGAAATTTCAGTCCCAGAGAAATTCTCTCCAGAGAAAATTGAAATCCAGAGAAATTTCAGTCCCAGAGAAATTCTCTCCGAGATGCACAATAATATTTTTACCTCTATTCTCATGGGATTAGATATCAATACAACCTCTCATATGGGATTGTTAGTCCCTTGGAAGATTTTTATAGTCTCATGAGACTCTTAATCCAATGGTCACATTTAAAATAAACATGATTTTTTGAATCTCACCTCACGTCCAATACTATACCCTAACTCTAGAAACAAACAAGGCCTAGGGGGTGTTCAAATTACTCAGCGAACTAAAGAATCAACCAAATCAACCTCTTGGAGTTGGGTTGGATTGATTTTTGAATGCATTTGTTTGGTTCTAAGTCTTAAAGTCATCAAATTGATAGAATTGGATTGGTTCTTGTAACTAACTCAAGAACCGAACCTATATATATATATATATATATTTTAAAAAATTTATTTATATTGATATTTTTTAAATTAATTAGTCTATTACAATTCACTTGATTGCACTTAACAAATTTCACATACAATAATTATTACGTGAACGAAGGAAGTATTGGAAATTTGAGTTAAATTTCGTAGTTGACTTAATTTGTATTAATTGTATTAATGGATTTAATTTTTATTGATTATGTTTAAGCTAGAGTTGAATTTAATTTATATTGGCTTGCATTAAACAATTTTTTTGCTCTTTGTTTATGTTATGTTTAAATTTAAAAAAATTGTTTATTTTAATTATTTATTATTGATTGATTCACTTGTTATTTTTAATATAGTAGAACTGTGGTACTAACCCGAACTAACTTGAGCTACATTGGGTTGGGTTGGGTTGGTTGATTTGGTTCTAGATCTTAAAACTTGTAACAATCATAATTGGATTGGTTCTAAATTTAGTGTCAAACCAAATCAAACCAATCCATGAACACCCCTATTTTGTACTATAAAGGAAATTCTACACAAGAATGTCATTCTTCTTGAAGGAAGTTTATTTTCAGTTCAGTGTGTTTTTGTTAATTGTTGCTGCCCAAATAATGAGAGTGACAGAGCATTGCTTTGGAATGAGCTTCTATCCCTCAATGTAGTGTGTAAATTAGAAGAGCAATTGGTAGAGAAATAGAGTTGATTGGATGGGTTTCATATCATTTACTCTTGGTCAAATCCCTTCAGCTTCGCTCAATGGGGTCTCCCTTCATGTATCTCTAATCACTGTCCTATTCTCCTCGTGGATGAAAGTGTAGACTGGGGTCCAAAGCCTCTTTGATTCTTCGATGCTTGGCTTACTCACAAGTCTTTCTCTTTCTCTCTGGTTTTAAAAGAGTGGAAGTCAATTCTGGTTTTTGGTTGTGGTGGGTATGTGCTTCTCAAAAAGTTACAAGATCTGAAGAAGTGCATCAAAGAATGGAATTCAAATGTTTTGAGTAATGTCCACAACAAAGTCGAGTCTATTGAATCTCAAATTCACCAACTTGACCCCTCCATAGAAGAGTGTTTGAAAAAATGGTTTTATGGTGACTTTAATGGTGACTTTAATGTGAAATTAAAGTAGGTTCCAATTAATGGTTGATGTGAGATCAAATAAGTTTATATTCTTATAACAAGATTTTTACACCACAAAAAAAAAAAAAAAAAATGACTAAAAACCATAAAAAAAAAAAAAATGACAAAAAACTATTAAGAATTGAATGAAAATTTGCCTCATAAAGTTAGTCTCATTAATAAGGTAGTGAGAATAGTGTATAACTACCAATCCTATATTGATTGTAAATGAACACTTTGATGGGTATTTAAATCTCAAGATTTTAATAAAGGCATAAACCCTTTGGACTTAAGGCTTGGGTTAGGTTTGGGCTGGGCCGGATCGGTAGTCCACCAACCTAATCTTTTTTGGCCAAATTTGTTTGGTGGCTGCAGATATACACACATGTGCATATAGAGTGTATAACTCACACACTTATTCCCCGGCTACAGATATACACATGTGTATACAGAGTGTGTAACTCGAACATTTATTCCCCATTAGTTTTGTACATTACTCTATCAGTTTTGTAGGAGTAATGGGCTGCATTTGTTGCTAGCCGTCATGGTTGGAAGGCCCCTCCTCTCTCACCCATTGTGTATAAAAGGAGACAATCTTCCTTGGTTTCAACATAGAATTTTTGATTTCCATATTATACAGTTAGTCTGCTCAGATAATATATTCTTCTTGTGTGAGAGAGTGTTTGTCAGTTCGTCGGAGCTAACAGAAGGTGCTTTTGTGTTAGCGAGTTATAAACCGTCGTATCTTGGGAGACTGCCGCCTACATAGCTCTAGTAGCCATGGTGAACGAAGAATCTATTTTAAGGAGACTGCGGTATCATACAGGTTTTAGTTTGCTTCCTTTACTATTTTATCTCAGTGTTTGATTTTGTTAAATATTTATGTTCATCAAAATCACTATAAGAAATTAAGGTTTTAAAGACAATTTTTTAGGGACAAAAATAATTTGTTTGTAAAAATTATATTTTTAAGGACAAAATGAAAGAATTTTTTAAAAAATATATTTAATCATGTTATTATATTTTCTAGACAAATTTATTTGGTTGTAAAAGGATTAGTCACTTTTCCCTATAATTTTAGTTGGTCCCTAATAAACCTAAATCATATCCCTACAATTTTAATTGGTCCCTAATAAACATAAATCATATATTATTATATTTTATATATTAATTTTTGAACTCAATAGTCCAGACTATCAAAAACAAAAACAAAAAAAGGTTTCATCACTCACTCTCTCCCTCTCTCTTTCCTTCTCTCTCAAATCCCTAATTTCTTTCCATATATCTCTTCTCTACTAATTCATATGTCTCTTCTCTATGGATTCGATATATAGATCACTCCATTGCCGCCTCATCTCTCCTCGATTCTCCGATTTCCCGGTGAATCTTCAGTAACAATTCCGATCAGGTACTATATATTATAAACTTATTTGATAATTGAGTATCATATTTATGAATCGCCTATCATATATATTATAATCTTCTTATAATCGACTTATGAATGGGACTTAGAAAATGAAAATGGATATGATAATCAACTATCATGTATGTATCTGTATAATCGATTTGATGTAGTAATAGCCTCTTGGATGCTTTTAATATTCTGAGATTTGAGTGGAAAGTATCTTAGGGTTTCTATTTCAATGCATGATATATGGATGTAAAATTTGAAGTCAATTGTTTATAATTGTTATGTCAATATGGATTTGAGAACTAATATAGATACGTGGATGTAGCAATCTACATTTGCTACATTTACAGACCATTGAAATCTCTTATTTCATTCATGTAATGAAGAGGATCATATCCAATCTAGGCCTCAGTCTATCATAGATCATCCAACTAATGCTCTGTTCATGTGAAGCCATGATGGAGTGAGGGGAACAATTTCACATTCAACTCACCTTGAGTACTCTATCACTTGCAAATTATGGGTAATAATTTATGTCAAATGCAATATGAAGGTTAAACTTAGGATTTACAGTTCATTCTTTACAATTGGAGTAGACTACTTGTGCAGGTTACTGAAATCATGATGAAGGTTTTTTTTTTTTTTTTTTAAATTTTATTTCTTATGGCCTATTGAGAAAGAGACTTGCAATTTCTCAAAGAGTAATGAGTTTAAATTTGGAAATGGGAAAGAAAATATGGGAGCAGAGAACAATTAAATTTGATACTTGGATCAAATTGTTTTGTCATAGATATCCATAAAATTGTGCGGTCTCTAGAGTAATGTTAGGATTAACCAATTTTCTACTTTTTTACACTCGCATGGGTGTGCCTAATAAAACGTATACATTATTAGGTTAAACATATCTTTACTCTTGTTCAAGCCTAGAAACAAAGATTAGTGGAAAAAGGTCTTTTTGGTTTATCCCGTAAAAGCCATTTTTCTTTAGACCCCCATACCTCCATATTATAGTGAGTGAAAAGTCAGTGAAAGAAATCAAAATCTACTTCTGGTCTGAGGCAACCCATTTGCCTTGGCTTGGTTATTACTTGTAACGCCCCCTCAAAAAATATAATAAATCCAATTCATAAGCAGAAGAATAACAGAAATAAAATATTTTCATTTATCAGAGTTCGTATTACAAAAGATAACACATGCAATATACATTCATAAATGTACATCCTGAATCTATAGCATGCAATACCAGTTAATGATCAACAAAATAAGTGTCCTGCGGGCTTACATCTTTCCAAGTCATTGCTTGGTTACAACAAAAGAGAGTCATAAGCTCTTTACATATAAAACCCTAAGCTTGAACAAACATTAAAATACAAAATAACATGAAAACAGCCTTCGGCTCCAAGGTCCTCCCAAGCTACGTCCTTGGAGGAGGCATGCAACCGGTACCTAAAAATGGTTTCCCAAAGTAGGATGAGCCAAAGACCAGTAGAAACAATCTAATATAATATATGAGGTTTAACAAAGGTATAAGTACGATGTGCTTATGCAATGCTCGAAACAAATCATCCTCATTTATATTACCACAAGATACCTGCGGCTCGCCTTTTTCCGTGCCCCTCTTTTGGAAGGTTTGAAAAGAAGGGCCTCACAGTTCGGATTCCTGCGGTTCTGAATCTAGTCTCACAAGTGCAATGTGAAACTGATAATCACCAAAGAGTCCAAATCTGGGAAACCTTTTTTAGAAAATCGATTTTAAATCAAATAATGCCAAAATTGGACTGCTTTGCTAGATGCAGAGTCTCCACCCAAATATTTTATTTTTGGAGAAATTTAGGAAACCCTGACTCGTGCCAAAGGCCACGTGTTCGTCACCACCAAAGTTGCCTCGTCTCGAGAACTTGTGTACGAGAGGGAAAGGTCTTGAAATGAGCACCCCCACTCGCTCGATCAAAGATCGGCCTCTACTAATCATGATATGTTATTTTATAAACCTTATGTGTTCTTGTTCTGATTATTAGCTAACATTACTATGTGATGCGCACAAGCAAGTATAGACTAAATCACAGGAATTGGAACATTTCAAGTCATGTTTGTTTGCGAAAATGGTTTGAATTTGCCACCCTCAAGTGGGCTTAAAAGATTCGGATTTGCCACCTCTAGTGGGCTTAAAATAGGACTTGCCACAACAAAGTGGGCTTAAAACTCACATTTATTAAATTGTTCCAATTCAAACAACAAAGCCTTCATCCACAGGCATTCATGCAATTTATCAAATAAGCACATAGCCTCATGGCAAGCATGCTAAATATGGCAACATGGTAATCACACTCATGCAAGTATGCTAAAGCATAAAACTCACCGAGTACTTTGAGCCAGAATAAAAGCTAGTTAGAAAAATGCATGATCCTGTCTATGTTAAGTGCCTAATGCAATACATGCAATAATGCAACTAAATAGGCTCAGTTACTTAATCATGATATTTGCAACACTTTGATAGCATGCTTTGAAACACGTATTCAAAGAAGTATTTTTAAATTACAATGCAGTTTGAATGATGCGCCGAGCCTTGATGCATGCAAGACAAATGAATGGATGCAAACATGCAAGCATAAGGTATGCTAATTGAAAATGTCCCTAATCTAATCATCGAAAGCGATTAAATAAAAGGGAGAAAGACGTGGGGTTGAAAGACATGCGCACACGCACGCACACTTATTACAACATTACGCCTTCGCGAAGGAAGGTCCGAATGAATAAGCGAAAACTAACCAGTAACCTAGCTAA
Organism: Camellia sinensis; assembly: GCF_004153795.1. Taxonomy (NCBI): domain Eukaryota; kingdom Viridiplantae; phylum Streptophyta; class Magnoliopsida; order Ericales; family Theaceae; genus Camellia; species Camellia sinensis. Next base: position 1,281,383 of record NW_021024779.1, on the reverse strand, counting down.
GCTAATTAAAACTAATTAGGCTAAGCTAATTAAGCTAATTATTGCAACACTTGAATAAATAGCTAAACTAATTAAATAATTATTACACCACTTGAAATGAAATAATTAACTAACTATCTAAGCTAATTAAATATTACAACTCTAAATAATTAGCTACAACTAATTAAATATTACAACACAATTAAGTATGCTAATGAAACAATTAAATGCATTTGATACAAGCACCAAAGGAGATGAATGGAGGTAGCATGCACGTCGCCTGAAAACCACTCTGTTTGCTCAGCCACTGCCTCTGTTTCACTTTCAGCCACTGCCTCTATTTCTGCAAAACTGCATTGCTAGCCACACACCAAGGGCCGGCCGTGCATTGATTTGGTGCAAACTCTATTTTTGTGCTCTGAGGTGAAATCAGTGTAGATAGAGAATTTTTCAAGCTCTGTTTGCCCTTCCTCCTTTCTCTGTCATAGGAAGGCCTCAAGAGAAGGTTGGAATTGATTCCAAGACCATCAATGAGCGATATGATTGCTTGATGATCTCAAATTCAATTTTGGACAAAATTCAATAAATGTAATGCCAATGGACCACCCCTCCATTTTTTTCATGAAATGAACTCAAAAAGGGGAGTTGAGACGCTTCAAGGACATTAAAACACCATGGATTGATGCATGATGGCACTTGACACGAGAAGCTTGGCATAACGTCCAGCCAAGTTCAAGCTTTTCAAGCCATTTTCTTTAAGTGTGTTGAACTAAAATTTAAACCAATTTTATTAGGCCCTTGCCATTCTTTAATCCATTTGTCCAAATGTGATGTTAAGTCCTCTAATCAAGAAATATTTTCGAATAAGAGGTCTCTCTAAAAACATGAGAGAACGGCTACCCCGTTGGCAATGAATCTCCTAAGAGATTAAGCCATTAAGTATAGGCCATTCTTACATGTTTTGAGCAACCTCGATCGGTTGAAATCATTCTCAAATACAAGTGATAGATAGTTGATTGATTAGTTAGAGTGAGACTCTTAACATGGAAATAAAGCAAAGTAAAGCTTAGAACAATACAATATAAGCCATGTATGCAATTTATGAGACAACACATGAACTAACCAAAGCATGGAACAATTTTAAAGGCCATGACAACCCTAAAACAGCCTTTAAAAGGCTAAAAATAGTGCTGAAATTACACTACAAAAGCCAAAAAAAAGTAAGCAAAAGAGGGAGAGAACTATAGCTAGTAAGCAAGCTTAAGGAGGGGTGGCTAAATCCTCCACTTTTTGAACCTCAAAATCACATATTTTATCCTTTCAAAACTCTAAAAATTGGTTTGAATGCTAAAGAAAGAGATTAAAAAGGAGAAGAGCTTAGGTTATGAAATAAAGGTGTAGAAAGAGCAAACTCTTTCTACCCTTTTGGTAACCCTTCAAACTCAACTCCAACACCTCAAACAAACTCAAAAATAACCAAAACAACAAGAATGATGAAGTGAAGAACCAAAAATGAAAGCAAGGAACGAGAAAGCAAGCTTATACCTTTCAAGAAGTTAGCTTGCTTTTAGAGTTTCAAACTCAAATTCAATGCACGCTCAAGCTTGAATTACACTTCCTCAAGATCAACCAAAGCCTTAGGATGATCAAACAAGGATGTGTATGGTGTATAGTAGTGGTGTAAGGAAACTAGGTTAGCTCAAAGGATGCCTTGCAATGGAAGAAGGAGGAGGAGGGGCTCTCAAGGGTGTATATTTCTCTTCTAGATATTTGTTCAACCCCCAAAATAATCCCAGAGCTTCAGTTTTATAGAATTTGAGCTAAAAATGTGACAAATATCTTCAAAAATGGACAGCTGGCAGCCTCTCGCCCAGAACAGTGTTTATCGCCATCGAAGGCCGGCCGGCCATTCATAGCCACGGTCGGCCATCATCAATGCACGGTCGGGCATTAATGGCCTCCCCTGTTTTTTTTTGGTTTAACCTCAGCTCATGAAGGGAAAAGGTCCAAAAATAAGACTCACAGGTTTCAATAAGGTAAATGTCGAAGATGTGAGGTTAGTTCGGAAGCTTAATTGATTTCAAATCGCTGCGAATTCGTAATTCAACTTTCATCATTAAGTGCACTGAACCAAGTGTCCGAGTCTCGCGGGCAGTCAAAAGTGGGATGTCTACAGTTGCCCCTCTTTGACATAACTCGGAAGTCATGAAATGACGGGAGTGAATGTAAAAGCCCAAAGGCGACCCATTTTGACAAAGCCGCAAGACTTGGACCAGAAAGCAAGACATAAGTTGCAAAGGTTGCGCCCGCAGGCTGCCAACGTATCCCTTTGCAAGGAATTAAACCAGCGTAGTTCTGGGATAAGATGCAAGTGATATGCACGATGCAAAAACATAACTTATGATCATGCAATGAGGCCACAATGAAACATCTAGATGCAAATGTTATGCAAAGAAATGTGACATTCAAACAAACCGAAGTACGGTATAGGAACCTCAAACATAAACGGAAGTAAGTAAACACGCCACGCATGAGAATCACAAGACAAATCATATTTCATACAGAAATGATGCAAGAAAATTATGCAAACTTAGCTACACATCATGTAGGAGAGGCAAAGAAAAACATAACCATCGACGCACCCAAGATGTCAAACAAAGATCCTAACGCCTTGCACGCGGAAGAAGAGAATAGACAGTGTGAACCCCGGGATGCACCCGACTGTCCTGAACCAAAGGGAACAATGATTAACATTAGAACGCATCCAAATGCTTGTAACCAAAACAGGGAGTGGTATAAACACTGGAACATGTCCAAATGCTTTTAACCAAAACAGGGAGTGGTATAAACATCGGAACACGTCCAAATGCTTCTAACCAAAATAGGGAGTGGTATAAACATCGGAACACATCCAAATGCTTTTAACGAAAACAGGGAATGGTATAAACATCAGAACACATCCAAATGCTGTTAACGAAAACATGGAGTGGTATAAACATCGAAACTTTTCCAAATGCTTCTAACCAAAACAAGGTGTAAACCGAAGGACAGGAAAGACCTCACCTAGAACTTCTCTGAATGAACTGTACATACAATATTGTTTGTCTGTATTGTCTCTACTGAATGAACCGTACACACAATATCATTTGCATAAGAAAGATACTATAACAAGCATAACATAGTAAGAGTGCACGTTCTGTGCACGATGAATAACCATGACAAAATGTTAGAGGCATGTTTTATGCAAAGCATGCGAGAAACAAGACGGAAGCATATTCTATGCAACGAGAACCGGAGCATGTTCTATGCAACATCGGAATGCATACTCAATGCAATAGTAAAAAATGCATGTTCTATGCACGATCAGTAGCACAAAATGCATATCCTATGCAAGATTAGCAGATGCATGTTTTGTGCACGATAATTAACATGTTCTATTCAGGATAAACAAACCGAGATATGAGCATGTTCTATGTGTGAGACATGAGCATCTTCTATGCAAAATTGAATGTAGGTGCATATTCCATGCAACAAAGGAGAAGTGCACATTTCATGCCAAAATGGAGATGCGCATATTCTATGGCAAGACAAAAAATGCATATCCTAACACGTATATTCTATGAAAGCTTGAAAGCATATCCTATGAATGAGAGCGTTTTCTATGCAAACGAAAGAGAATCAAGCACATACTTTGAAAATCAAATATATACTAAGGACACACACATCATGCTCATACTGGCAATAGGGAAAGCTTGCATGCCATTTTAATTGCCATTTTGACGATCTTAGGATTGAAACGCATTCACACTTCAGAGAAATGGTGGGGCTCACGAAGGTACACTTAGAATGTAGACTTGGCATTTGTTGAGGCTTGAAATACATTAAAGTGCTCCACATTTCCCTCTTTTCTTTTGTTATCTTACCTCTTTTCTTTCTCCTCTATTTTTTCTTTTCCAGTTTTGCTTCCCCACTCAAAACCTCAAAATAAACCATAGATTAAGATTTCAAATAAGACCAGAATTATAACTCAAAATTTAAAATAGCGACAACCAGCAATACGCCACAAAACAAATTAACAAATTAGAAAGAAAGCAGCTGAAGCAAAATTAGAATCACCAAAGGCCGGCCGGGCCTTGGTGATGCACGGCCGAGCTTAGGCAGACCCGGCCGGCCTTCGACAACGGCAAAGGGGCAATTCGGTAAAACCGAACTCCTGGCTATTAATAACACCAAATAAATGCCATTTGGACCACAACCTAGGTCGAGAAAGCATCATCTTCCTTCTCTCTAGCTCCTCTCTCTTTAGATTTTCACCTCCCTTGAATTACCCAACAAATCTTGCGAATATTTTCTTGAAAACCCTCTTGATCCTCTAACTTTTGAACTGATTAAAACTTGTTTTGGTTGAAATTTTGAGTTCCCATTTGTTTTCACTCACTTTTTCACCCTTTTTCCCAAGCTTCATTGGCACCCCTTTGATTTTCCACAATTTCTTCATTCTCTCTCTCTCTTAGGATTTGGGAATTTTGGGAATTCATCCATTTTCACTCACCCCTTTCACTTTTCTTCAATTTTCCATGGCCAGTGACGAAATCCCCACTCCAGAACCTGCCATAGACGTTGGTACCGCCCTTGGTGCAGGCATGGAGGTGGAGGAAGCTGCTGCAATAGTCCCTCTTGCCGAGAGGCCTTTTGACGCGGCCACATACCGACCACGCACACATGTGCCACCTCCTGGCAGTATCCTGAGATTCGAGGGTTTCATTCCCAGGCTAGACGAGCATACCTTACTACGAGAGCCCATGGGGCATCTCTTTGCCGACGCTTCTACGGTACACAACTCCTCACCCTTTTCCTTTGTATTTTGCTTTACACACATGTTGAAACGTTAAACTTAATGAACAAATCACTTACTCATACTGCACATACACTGATAAAAAAATTCATTTGATAGGTGATCGCCAGGAGGGTAGGCGGCTACGACTCTATCTCTGGCCTCCGGCGCTGGTATAAGCGGCTTCCTATGGAGGTTCATTCTTTGGTGGATGCTGCCGGCTTCAGTCTCTTTTGTTTCGGAATCATAAAGATGAGAGCTGAGTCTTTGCTTTACGGGGCCCTGGTAGAGAGATGGTGGGACACCACTAGCTCATTCCACTTCTCTTCTACTGGGGAGATGACACTGACCCCGTATGATTTCTCGATGTTGACCGGTCTACGGGTCGGGGTTGGCGGCCTAGTTCCCTTTGATCTAGACATGACTGAGTGGAGAGACGCACAGCTCCAGTTTCTCGAGGCGATCCCAGACACCACTAGCCATGGGATGGTGCACTATAGCTGGTTTTATGACCATATCTCTGGTACACAGCCGGTTACTGTAGACAAGGTTGCTCAGTACACTCGTGGCTTTCTAACATATCTCCTCGGTACTACCAGTTTGCAAACAGGGAGAATACCGTAGGATTGTACATCATCGGGATGCTGGTACATCTTCCTCGGATAGCGGATTATGACTGGGGCAGCGTAGTTTTAGCCATCCTATAATGCTATATGAGCTCCGTTTCCCACTGCAAGGCAGATTCACTTGACGGCTACTGGAGGGTTTGGGAGCTATATCTTACACTCACCTTCCTGATGCACTTTATATTCTGTTCATTGTTGTATTTCTCGTTCATTTTGATCTGTTTTCTCATGCCATCTATCTGTCTTTGATTTGCAGCTTTGGGTCTATGCCTATTTTACTTCATTGGCCTCAGTTCCAGTGAGGTCGATCAAGTTGTTTGTACCATACTCTCGGTACTTCAACTTACGATTCGAGCAGTTTTGCCTTGTGGATCGCAACTTTCCATATTTTCTCCGTTTCTTTGACACTATCACAGCGGATCAAGTATTGCACTATTTTCTATATTATATGATCATTCTTATGCTGCTGTACTGTGGCACTGTACCACATTGCCATTCTCACATTGCACTGACTACGACACTGCACTGATTCTGACGTTGTACTGCCATTCTGACACTACACTGATTCTAACACCACACTGCACTGAGTCTGACACTGCACTGCTATTCTGACACTACACTGATTCTAACACCACACTGCACTGAGTCTGATACTGCACTGCCATTCTGACACTACACTGATTTCCTCAGGTCGACTGGCACCCTTGGACGGGCATTTCCCATGAGTCGAGGATGATCTATACCGCTGTCTGGCATGCTTCCATGCTGAGGATACTGTTTGAGGGCCCTTTTGGTTGAGCATACTACCTAGGAGAGAGATTCATCCTCCAGACTCGGGGTGTGGCTGACCCTGACGTTCCACATCCTCCTCTTGCCGGTATAAGGGTCGTAGATGATTTATAGGATGGCCCCAACCTGGACCGTCTGATGATAGGTGAGGACGGCGATCACCACCATGAGCCTGGCGACTTCATGACTTTCCCACGCACTCGGGTGATGGCTCCTCTTACCCCAGGCGTGGCTCATGCTATACCAGTGGTTGCTGCTGCTCCTGCTGCTGGAGTTGGTGATGTACCCATTGGAGGTGGGTTTGCCGTTGTTTCCATTCCTGGACTGCCTGTGCTTCCTACCGAGATTATGTACATGCGCCCAGATGGAGTGATTGAGCAGATCTCGCTCGAGCCCATTGAGGAGAGAGACCACAGGCTTGTGTTTGCCCCTAGCGTCGAGCAGGTATATTTTCATTTCATGCTAGTCCATGCTACACTTTAGCTTCTTAGCCATTAATGTGCACTGTTCAATTGCTTCTATATGCTTTTCTCAATTTCTCTCTTTGTTTTGCAGATTCCTCGACCATATGGTGACGAGCTCCTTCGGACGATTGACCGACTATTCATCATGGTATGGAGAAGGTAGACTGCCTTAGTCACCCATGGAATTGAGGTACATTCTGTGTGTAGCTTACTGTCATTACGATGTTATACACTCCAGGTCACTCTATTTGATATCTGATATTCTTTTCAGCTTGAGCCGATGCCAATAGTGCTTGTAGGACCTTCCGCAGTTGGTAGGCAGGGACGAGGCCCAGTGAGAGGCCGAGGAGGCGCTGATAGAGGGAGAGGCCGAGTGCGACAACGCTCTCCTTCCGAAGAATCTTTTGATGGGTCTACGACCCCAGAGGATAAGGGAGAGGAGATAGATCAACAGTCGAGTAGTCCCAGTGATGACAGCGATGCATCCCCTCCACAACCACGGAGGAAGAGAGCAAGGATGGGCTACTGATGGCGATGTTGATTTTGCTTTACTTTGCTTTTCTTTTTGTTTTGTTAGGTAGTTTATAAAAACTAGCTTCAGATTGTGCTTTTATTTTTCAAAAGCTTCCTTTATTTTGGTTGTATAAAACAAATGATCGGAGTTGGGCCCAACAGTTTATGGAAAGCAAGTTTTGTCGAATGGCTTCTTTGTTCAATGATAAACTGCATTACCTTTGCTTTTGCAACCTTTGGTACAGTAAATGCCTTACTCTCGGATTGATCCATGAACCGGATAATAACTTACAATTAATCAAAGCATAAAATACAACTCGATAACGAAAAATAAAATGAAAACAACCCGGAAAAGCCGACAAACACTTAACATAAGCAAAACAAGACCCATAAGCACAATTGTAAACCATCCATATAAAGGCCAAGCTTCATTGCAACAAACTTGCATTGGGCTAACATTGAGACCGGGCTAGGCCTCATTGATGCACGGCCGACCATCACTGATGCACGGCCGACCATTGGTGTGATATCGGTCAGTGCTGTCCAGGTGTCATTCTCAGCTGCTTCCCAAACTCTATAAATAAGACTCCCATGTTGCTTTCTGGCAAACACATAAATTCTTGATAGTTTACTCTCAAAATGGAGATATTATTCATCAACAGACTTCGAGAATGGATAGCCGCTTTGGATGGCTCAGAAAAAGTGAATTTTCATGGTTTCAGCCTCAATACCCTTTTCTCTTTGAGCCAAACTTCTCTTTGTTTCCAGTTCCTCTATGCCGCAGCTAGATGTTAGAATCTGATTACGTACGTCTTTAGCTTCGGGGGGCAAGAGATGTGCCCAACAATTAAAGAATTCCAAGTTTTGATGGAATCTCGACGCGACGAGGAAATGTTACCCCAGTCTCGTTTTGGTCACCTTTAAGTTTTGGGAAGGATGTGTGGGCTCACTTTACTCGATGCCCGATACTTGGTTCACAACAAATAGCTAGATATCCCCAGTCTAATTCATCGATTTTCTGGCGTTGGTGACCGCAGCGACCGTCTCTAGCAGAGCTTTCGGCAGCACGCCTTGTGTTTGTGTATGTTGGCTCACTTTCTTTTTGTCCTGGGTTTCGGTGGGTCTAGCATTCGCTTGATCGAAGTGGCAAAGGCTTGAAAGAGGGCAAGAGCTGCATTGGCTTAGCGTTGGCCGAGACTTTGATGGGCTTGGATGCCTTCCATCGGCGGGAAATGAACAAATTTGCAGGAAGTCCACTACTTTTGCAGGTAATGTTTCCCACCCTATCTCACATGTGTTTCTCACATTACTCATCACTCGGCACTCAGGCTTTGTTTTTCTCTCAAAACCCTTTATCACTTTTCTCTCGACATACACCTCTCTATTCTTTAATCTCTTTTTTCTTTCATCCCTTCCCAGATATGGATCATGGATAGGTTGAAGGTAGTGGACTCTTGCCCTGCACATTCAGTACGAGGCTATTTCTTTCGCCAACGATTAGTTGATTTCTCGAACGAAGGGTGGTGATACCATTGGATGTGTAATAGGTCTGCTGTCGACATTGCTTGGCGTTGCCTTTGGTTTGATTTTCCCGAGATTAGCTACAGCATTTCCCGGTAGCCCGACATTCAGTTGATTGGCCTGACACACTGTGTGTTCTACTTTCCATTCCGGTTCATGCGTCAGTTCAGACATAATCGGACTTGCCCAGAAGAGGGGTTAGAGTACCCGGCTTCATTTCCAATCTGAGGTTCACAATTGGCTCGATACCCCAATGTTTGGAGGACAAGAGAACTTCTGCCTCCTGCTTCTAGTTTCAGTTGCACCCTTTCTAGTGAATGCTTGGCTTGGCTTGAAGATGAGGTGCAAACCGGGTCTACTTTAGCATTTGAAGCTTCCACAAGCGCAGGGAGGGGACTCAAGAACACCTGACTCATCTGTGCTGCAAGTTTATTGCTTTGATCTAACTTTCAAGTTTTCCTTTTGAATGTAATAAAAAGGCAACTTTGATTTGCATCGAGAGCTGGAGAACTTTGTATTGAAATCAATTAAATTGAAGTTGTGAGTACTGAAAATTTTCCTTTTGGTCCAAAAAAAAAAAATGGTCGAAGTTGTAAAAAGATTAATTTGAACAAAATCAACTTTTATTAAAACTTTTCAAAACTATTTTCGATAAGGATCACAACTTGACACACAAGGAATCTATCCTCGAGGTGCATAACCTCGAATCCAACAAATGGAAAGTTGTCCCTTGTCTAAATTGCAATGCATTGTACTGTAATAAGCTTTTCTTTTAGGGAAAGGATCACAACCGAACTCTCGAGATACAGAAAAGACAAAGATGACCTAAACGATCTCATGGACAGGATAGTTGAGTTTGAAGTGTTTGTGGCTGAACTTCAGAATGAAGCTGCCTACGTATCCCGAAGATGGGAATCAAGCCTTATGTAGTTCAGTTCAGGTCCACTCGGGTATTAACACTCTCCTTTTGCGCTCTAACTTTTGCCAAGGCTGCCATTTCTGGGTTTTCAACCTTGGGAGCTTAATTTTTCTTATTTCAAATTTTTTGTGCTCTAACTTTTGTCTAGGTTGCCCTTTCTGGGTTTTCGGCCTAGCGAGTCACTCAAGGATAGTATTTCTTCAACTTGTCCATGTTGATTGGTTGGGAAACATCTAGGTCCATAAGAATGATAGCTCCACCCGACCAGATTGATTTGATGATGTAAGAACCAGTCTAATTGGGTCTGAACTTGCCCCTAGGGTCATGGATGGGAGCTCGATTGTTTTTGAGTACCAAATCCCCTTCCTTAAGATTTCGAGACTTAACCTTCTTGTTAAAAGCCCTGGCAATCCTACGTTGATAACCTTGAACATGGTACAGTGCTTTCAGCCTCCTCTCATCGAATAGCATCAGTTCTTCGAACCTGCTCTGCTGCCAGTCTGCTTCTGCTATTTGGCACTTAGCCATAACCCGTAGCAACAGAACTTCTATTTCAATCAGTAGAACAGCTTCCATCCTATAAACAAAAGAGTACAGAGCTGCCCCAGTAGATGTTCGAATTGAAGTTCGGTAGCCCCAGAGAACAAATGGCAATTTGTCTAGACAGTCCCTGTAAGTCCCAACTATTTTTTGCAAAATGTGTTTGATGTTCTTGTTGGTGGCCTCAACAGCTCCGTTGGTTTGCGGCCAATATGTGGATGACTTATGAAAAGCCACGTTGTATTCCTCCAACAAGTCGATCACTTCTCTCTTAAAATGGGAGCCATTGTTTGAAATGATCTCATTTGGGACCTCATAACGACAAATGATGTTATTCCTGATGAACTTGGCTACATGCAACACTTTTAGCACTGCACAAGATTGGGCTTCGACCCACCTTATAAAATAGTCTATTGCCACCAGGATATACTCATGCCTATTCAAGCCTTTCGGCGTAACTGCCCCAATAACATTAATTCGCCAGACAGAAAATGGCTATGGTGAAGTCATGTTGTACATCATCAACGGTGGGATATTCATGCGATTTGCATGAATTTGGCATTTGTGGTATCGCCAAAAAAAAACCGATACAATCCTCCTCCATGGTTGACCAGTAGTGGCCCTGCCTGAGAATCTTCCGAGCTAGCATTACTCCACTCATATGTGATCCACACTCTCCCTCGTGGATAGCCTCCGTTAGGCACTTCAACTTTTCTGCATCAACACACAGCTTGCGCATTCCCAGATGACCACATTTGTACAACTTACCCCCGTAGATGATAAACTAAGTAGCCATTCACCGTATTGCCCTTTTATCTTTGGCATTTGCCCTTAGTGGATAGGCTTCATTTTCCAAGAAGTTCCAGACATCATAATACCAGGGGTTTTGATCTTGCACTTCATCTATTGCGGCGATTAACTCATAGGCCTGCGCATATCTCTGTTCAATAATGATTGGACGCATCTAGACTCTAAAAGGAATGTCTATCATAGAAGATAGAGTTGATAAGGCGCCAGCGAACCTGTTGTTCTCTCTTAACAGATGTGTGCAGGTTAGCTTCTCAAACCTAGGAATTAGAACATCCAGGGTTTGGTGATAGATTTTCATCATTTCTTCCTTAACCTTCCAATCTCCTTTTGCTTGAGACACAACCAGGTTTGAGTCCCCAATAACGTCCAACCTTTTTGCCCCTAATTCCAGGGCGACTTCCAAACCAACGATACATGCCTCATATTCTGTTTCATTGTTGGATACTTTGAACCGAAGTTTAAAGGCTAAGGGTATGTGGGAGTTGTTGAGTGCTATCAGCAACACCCCTATCCCATATACATATTGGTTAGATGCTCCGTCAAAGTACATTGTCCAGATCTCTTCCTCGACCTGTAGAATAGCCTCATCTGGGAATAGGTATTCTACCTCTTCATCCCCTTCCACTAGGTGATCTACTAGGAACTTTGCTACTGCTCTCCCTTTGACAAACTTGCTAGTAACATATTTCAAATCAAATTCGGAGAGAAGAAGCAACAAACGGGCTAGCCTACCCGTAAGCGTTGGTTTCTCAAAGAGATATTTGATGGGATCTAATCTCAAAGCCAGAATTACAGAGTGAGCTAACAGGTAGTGCCTCAACTTCCTGGTGGCCCACACGAAGGCCAAGCAAGCCTTTTTTCCAGAGGGGTGTAACGGGTCTCATATTCCAACATCTTCTTACTCAAGTAATAAATGGTTTTCTCCACTTTATCCTCAAATTCCTGTGCAAGCATGTACCCATAGTCGTGTCGGTTACTGACAGATACGGAATCAATGGCTTCCCCGACTCTTGCAGCGACAACACGGGTGAGTTCTGAAGGTACTGCTTGATCTGCTCAAAAGTAACCTGGCATCGGTCATCCCATTGGAATTTCTTTCCTTTCTTCAGGAGACCAAATAACGGTTCACAAGTCAAGGCTAATTTTGCAATAAACTGTCTTATGAATTGCACTTTACCCAGAAAGCCTCACACCTCCTTTTTAGTCCTTGGTAAAGGCATTTCTAAGATGGCCTTGATTTTGAAAGGATCAACCTCGATGCTCCTCTGTGTAATCAAGAATCCCAGCATTTTCCCTGTTGTGATACCAAAAGTGCATTTCTGTGGATTCAGCCTCAGCTGATATTCTCTGATCCGTTGGAAGAATTTCTTCAAGGTGGTGTAGTGGCCTTCTCTTTCCTTGGACTTGACAATCATGTCGTCCACATACACCTCGACCTCTTTGTGAATCATATCATGTAGGATACTGGTTGCAGCTCGTTGATAGGTAGCCCTAGCTTTCTTCAGACTGAACTGCATCACCCTGTAGCAGTAGGTTCCCCATGTCGTGGTGAAGGCAGCCTTCTCTTTATCTTCGAGTGCCATCAAGATCTGGTTATACCCGAAAAATCCATCCATAAAAAAGAATAGTGCATGGCCTGTGTGAAGTCCACCAATTCGTCGATGTGCGACAAGGGAAAGTTGTCTTTTGGACTGGCTTTGTTCAGATCTCTGAAATCCACACACACTTGAATTCTGCCATCTTTCTTAGGCAGTGGAACAATGTTGGCCAACCAAGTTGGCTATTCAGATACTAGCAAGAAGCCTGCATCTATTTGCTTGGTGCCCTTTTCCTTAATCTTCAAAGCCCAATCCGGGCATACTTTTCAAAGCTTCTGCTTGACGGGTCAGGCCTCAGGGTTAAGAGGGATCTGATGCTGTACAATCTCAGGATCGATTCTAGGCATGTCTTCATAGGACCATGCGAAAACATCTTTGAAATCTTTTAATAAAGTGACTAAGCGCTCGCGCTCCTCCGAAGACAACGTGGGCCCAATTTGGACCAGACGTGGATCCTTTTTAGTACCCATATTAATTGAAATGATTTCATCAGCAAGGGGTTTTACAAACCTCTCATCCTCTTGATCAATCAAATGTTTCAAAACCAGAAGAATTCCTTCCTCGTTGTTTTTATCAAAATTTTGAAAGTCATGATCAATGCAATACACAAGAGGCACAGAGAAGTACTCAAAATCTGCCGCAACATTCTCATTCAACTGGTCCAGATCACCCGATTCCTTGGTTATAACCGACTCAAAAGAAAAGGAAAAAGATGACCTGGACAAAAGAACGGCATCCGGGTTATCAACACCAGGAATACTAGACTCCGACTTAGGAACTAGAATTTGATTCTGAACTTACAAACTCTGTGGAATTAGATTTTAACTCACGACCTGATTCAGAACTATTGGACGAAAAGCCCTCCTCTAGCTACTAAGTGAGAGATGGTGCATTAGATGCATCTAGAATACCACTGAAAGGGTCCACACCCAATTGATCTCCAATCATGGAAACGGTGAAGTCATCCCTTAAGCTCTCTGGTTTGATTTGAGGATTTGAAAAGAGACACGCCAGCGCTGCTCCTATCTCAACTTCATTGCCGTTGGACTTATCCTCTGTACTCTCTGTTCAACCTCAAGAGTTAATTCAGTCTGTTCTTCTGCGGCTTCATCCCCTTACAGCTGTAGGTCAAAGAAAATCTCAAAGCCGAGCAGACGCCGCTTCTCAAAGTTCAACCATGGCTCGGGAAAGTCGCAAAATGGGAAGTCTTCTCCTTCCCGGACAAAGCGGCCGTTCAGAGTTCCCTGAATTAGTCTATGCACTTGCTCATAGTGCTTCCCACTTTGCTTTGCTTTGGCTCTTCCTCTCATTTCCTTCCTTTTCTCACCTAGTCCTCTTTGGTAGGTGTGTAACCTAAACCAAATGTATGAGGGTTATGTGGCACTTCGGCCAGTGCAGTAACACCCTTCCGGCTGCTCTTTCCTAATCCTATCCTGGGTATATGTCGTACCTTGTTCATGAGGTAGACTGATTGAGTACTAACGTACAACCCCTCATCAATAGCCAAGATATTTTGCACCACCCGAGCCTCAGCAAAGGTAAAACCTGAAAGGAAAACATCCTCATCACCATGTACAATCTCCAGTACTGGTGTGGTGACCTCAGGCGGAGGATGTATAGATGAATTCCCAAACACAATGGCTACCCCCTTTCCAAGAGGGTATTTCAGCATCTGATAAAGAGTAGAAGAGACAACTTTCACTTGGTGCAGCCACGACTGTCCAAGGAGCAAGTTGAAAGTGGCCGAAACATCCAGGACGTGAAACTCAATATCCTGTTGCGCCGGGCCAACCTATGTTCTGATCTGAACTGTCCTCATCACCTCTCGATTTGTGCTGTCGTAAGCCCGGATCACCTGGGTTGTTGGTACAAAATTCGCTAGCTTCAAGCCAATAGCATAGGTAGTGCGAGACGGACATACATTAATTGTAGACCCAGTGTCCACCAATACAACCGGCACCCACTTCTCTCTACACTCAATTGAGTTGTATAAGGGTTTGTTATGCACAGCGCCCTCAGGCTGCAATTCCTTATTCGAGAAGGTCAAAGTAGGCGAAGCAGCCCCCAGAAAGACAAGTCCCACTAGTTGTTCGGGAGTTGTATCGATAGACAATTGGGCCTTATCCATTGCTGATAGGATGGCTTGCTTGTGCACCCGTGAACCCATGAGCAACCCCCAGATGGATATGTCCGCCTGGATCTTCTTTAGCTGCTTCAGTACAGCTTCTTCCTCTAACTGTTTATCCTTCTATTTTTCGGCCTCCTTATCCTTTCTGGATGCTTCTGGTTGGTCTAAGTGTGGGGGTTTGAAGTATCGCCCGCTTCTATTCATGTGATCTACGTCCTCAAAATACCAGGTGTCATCTGGTAGGTTTTGGCCCCAATCTTCGTCTGTATGGGCAAGATGCAGATCATTATTTTCCCACCAAACTCCTTCGGTAACCGATAGATAATTGTTCGGTTCCGTCGTAATTAGTCTCATATCAAAGTCATTCCCCGCAGGGTGCTTGACTTTTCCAGCTTCCTGAATGTTCTCATCCCTTTCCTGTTCAAACCGCTTCAGTGCGGCTTCTTGTTTAGTGTCCACAGTACTTATGACGCCCATTTCTTGAGTAGAATTCTTAATACCGGCGCTCTCCGGCAACTTCCCCTTGTCCACGACCGTTCCAACCCTTGTAGCAGTTCTTGCTTCTAGCTATTCTAGCCTTGGTTGAAACCCCTCATCTACATCAAGCTCGTCACTGAGCCACCCCGAATTGTCTGTCGACCAGTTCAGATCGAACCAGTTAATGTGCACATCTCCCGAATCTTGCTCATCAAAGAACTGCAGATTGTTGATGTCCTCCTCCAGGTCGGCTAAGTCATCCAATCCTTGGCTTGGTCCATCCTCCCAGATCACATTAACCTCTATTCCTGTCGGCAACTCCAACCTTGGTCTGGCCTAGTTGGTTGGCACAATATAGTGGTACGGGTTGTATTCCTCCTCAAAAAAATCCACAGAGCCCTCAGGCAGTAAATTGACATCCCCATTCTCCACCAAGGACATAATGCCTTCATCTACCATGGTTACCACCACAGGTTTGGGTTGGGATGTGGACATGTTCAACATGCACAAATCTGTGCTTTCTGGGATGAACATCGCCGGCTTAGGTACGTAAGAAGGGGTAATGTATTTACTAGGGTTGTAAGGGACGACCAGTGTATGGACATGGTTTATTTGCCGGGATAGAGGGGCTTGGTTATGTGATGGAAGGGGGTTTGTAGTGACGTTTGGCTTTTCAGGAGACGCTATCACTTTGTTGTTAATGAGATCCAGAATCTCATGATGAAGTCTAAAGCATTGGTCAGTATCGTGACCATGCTGTTGATGGAAGGCACAATACTTGGTCGGTTATGTTTCGGAGGGAGAGGGTCAGGCAATGGGCGTTGTTCTAACGGCTTCAGATGCCCTTTTCTAATCAGGACCCTCAGGGCCACAGATAAAGACATGTAGAGTGGGGTGAAAACCTTTTGGCCTTGGGGTTGATGGCTGGAAGTTGGGGAGGTTGCATTGGTTGTGCCGGCAAAGGGGTTGGTGGTTTTGGGTGTGGTGGTGACCATGCCCACCTCTGAAGGCCTTGTAGCTGCACTACTGCCAATAGTCGCATTGGAGCTGCGTGTAAAAGCCCTCTTGGGCTGCTCTTTCTTGTGGTCTATCAGACCTGCTTCATTGCATCCTCTATTTACATCCCTATTTTATAGAGGTCAGCAAATGTAGACAGAGGTAAGACTATCGTTTTCTATAACAGTCTTGGTCGCAGGTTGCGGACCACCATTCTAATCTGGTCCTTTTCAGCCAGTCGAGTGGTCATCATGGAGGCCTTGGCCCTCCATCGGGTTACAAAATCTAAGAAGCCCTCATTCGGCTCCTAGCGTGTTGCCTCGAGATCACGCGTTGTGACCTCAATCTGTGTGTTGTAGGAGTACTGCAGTATGAAGGACTTAGCCATTTCCTTCCAATTCCTTTTTATAGAGTCTTCCAGCTTGGCGTACCAAATGGCCGCGATACCTGATAGGGTCCGACCAAAGAGAGATAACTTCTATAGTCTAGATAGGCCCATCCGCCGTATAATGTCTGAAAATAGCCACAAGTGGACCATGGGATCACCCGAGCCATCAAAGCGGTCTATATGCGGCATTTTAAACCTATCTGGAGATATTATTGCCGAATCTGTATAGCCGTCCTCTATATCTGGGATCGAATTCATGCCATGTGCCCGCTTAAAGAGCTTTTCAAGCTTACTGACTTTCAAAGTGGTAGGGTTAACCTCAAATTCAAACGGCGCCTCTGTCGGGTAAGCCGGTGCTTTGGAAGTCTGAAGTGGGACTGGCTCTGCCGGAGTGTCCATATTTTCCTGGACATTAGTTGTAATCTCGGGTATTGGAACCATGACTGGGGGTGGAAGTGAAGCAGAAACTACTGCTTGTTATGGTTTTTGTTGCTGCAACCTAGCGATCAACTCAACCTGCTGGGCTACTGTAGACAACCCATTTTTGACCGCCCTTAAGACTTGGGCGCCACAGGTTGATCACTCGAGGATGAAGGTTATGTTATGCAAAGGTTCGATTTCTTCAGCAATGAGAGCTTCAAATCCCAACCTTACACCCCATTTTGGACCAAAACTATTTTGACCAAAAAGATTTTAGATCTTAAAACCCCCCTTTTCAAAATATCTTTGAAAAAGTTCCTACGATGTTCCGAGGCTCAAATTTCATTAAATGTTGCGCTTTTTGGTAAAACGAGCAAGGATGAAGTGGAAATAAATGAAAGAGAGATGAACTCTTTGAAAAAATCTTTAAAACATCTTGTTTAGAGGTTTAGAGTTGAAGAAAAATAAGAGCGGAGAGAAGAAAACTAACTGAGGAGAAGTTGGCCATGAATCCGGTTATGACAGAAACTGAGCAGTCTTCACTAAAATGAGCATATCTTTTTGCACACTTGGAATTTTGATGTGAGGCCGCCACCATTGGAAATAAGACTTTCGGCGCTTCAGTTTAGACTGAAGAATTACCGACAAAGGAGTCCAGATGAAGGAGATATGCCCATTTGAAGTTGGTTTTGGAGAGCAGATTTTTCTGCTGGCCATTGGTGAAGAGTGCCGGCCATGGATGATGCAACATTGATACATGAAAGACATTATAGATTCGTTTGAATCCTAATGGCAAAGCAACTTTATAAGCAATTGGACCAAGTTTTTCCAGAATCTGAAACAGCCCAATGTAACGGGGTGACAATTTTCCTTTCTTACCAAATCTTACTTGGCCTTTCATCGGTGTCACACGAATAAACACATGATCACCGACATCATACTCAAGTGGTCTTTTTCAAACATCTGCATAGTTCTTTTGTCGACTCTGAGCCATCTTGAGCCTTTGCTAAATAACTTTAATCTTCTCAGAAGCGTCTTGCACAATTTCAGGCCCAAGCAAAGCTCTATCCCCAACTTTTGTCCAACAAATTGGTGATCTACACTTTCTACCATATAAAGCCTCGTATGGTGCCATACCGATGCTGGAGTGGAAGCTGTTATTGTACGCAAATTCTGCTAGTGGCAAATAATCTTCCCAACTCTCCTGAAAATCCAAGGCACACATTCTTAGCATATCTTCCAATGTCTGTATTGTCCATTCTGATTGTCCGTCTATTTGTAGGTGGAATGCAGTACTAAACCTCAATTCTATGCCCATAGCCTTTTGCAAACTTTTCCACAATCTAGATACAAACTTCGGATCCCTATCCAAGAAAATAGATACCGAAACTCCGTGTAAACAAACAATCTCATCAACATAGATAGTAGCCAGTCTATAGACATCAAATGTAGTTCTGATAGGTAGAAATTGTGCAGATTTGGTCAACCTGTCAACTACAATCCAAATAGAATCCATACCTCGAGGAGTTTGGGGTAGACCAACAACAAAATCCATAGTCACATGCTCCCACTTCCATTCAGGAATAGGGAGATGTTGAAGTAGACAACTCGGTTTTTGATGTTCAACTTTAACTTGCTGACACTAAAGGCACTTGGACACATATTCTGCGATTTCTTTTTTCATTTTGGGCCACCAATAACTTTGCTTCAAATCCTAATACATTTTGTTGTTACCCGGATGCATAGCAAATACTGATTTATTCGCTTCTTCTAGAATACTTTTCTTTAATTCGGGAAGGTTTGGAACACACAATCTGTCTTGAAATATCAGCACTTCATTTACCATGGATTCGTTTCAAATTCATCAACTATCTTTTTAAGGAATTCATCCTCCTTTTGTTTCTGTTTAATCTCCTCAAAGATTGCTGGTTCAGCCGAAATAATGGCTATCAATCCGCCCTGTTCACACAATACCACTTCAATCACAAACTTTTCGAAATCTTGCAAGATCTCTTTCTGTTCAGTAAGCAAACAAGCCATATTCCCTATCGATTTTCTACTTAAGGCATCAGTAACTGTATTGGCTTTCCTGGGGTGATATTGAATCTCAAGGTCGTAATCTTTTATCAATTCAAGCCATCTCCTCTGTCGCATATTTAGCTCTTTCTCTGTAAAGAAGTACTTCAGGCTTTTGTGATCCATGTAGACTTCACATTTTGCCCCACATAAGTAATGCCGCCAGATTTTCAAAGTGAATACAACTGCGGCCAATTCCAGATCACGTGCTGGGTGGTTTTTCTCATGTGGTCTCAGCTGCCAAGAGGCGTAGGCAATTACCCTTCCATTCTGCATTAGTACACAACCCAAACCTTTATAAGATGTACCACTGAAAATTACAAAGTTTTCTGTATTGGTGGTCAATGTCAACACTGGTGCAGTGGTCAGTCTCGTTTTCAGTTCATGAAAGACAGATTCTCTGTCGTTATTCCATTCGAACGGTTCCCTTTGCGTGTCAGTTGGGTAAGTGACACAACAATTTTTGAAAAGTCCTTCACAAATCTCCTATAGTACCCAGCTAAGCCTATGAAACTGCGGACTTCTGTTATGTTAGTTGGTGTAGGCCAATTTACAGTTGCCTCTATCTTCTGCGGGTCTACTGAAATTCCCTCCTTGTTGATAACATGCCCTAAGAAAATAACCTCATCCAACCAAAATTCACATTTCTTTAGTTTGGCAAACAATTTTTTTTCTCTAAGTGTTTGTAAAATAGTCCTCAGGTGTTGTTCATGTTCAAGTCTACTCCTTGAGTATATCAAAATATCATCAATGAAAACCACAACAAATTCATCAAGGTAGGTCTTAAAAATTCGATTCATTAAGTCCATAATGCTACAGGAGCATTTGTCACCCCAAATGGTATAATGAGAAATTCATAATGGCCATACCTAGTTCGAAACGCAGTTTTCTCAACATCCTTTGTTTTCACCTTCAACTGGTGGTATCCGGATCTCAAATCAATTTTGGAAAACACTTGTGTTCCCTGCAACTGGTCAAACAAGTCATCAATACGAGGTAAGGGATATTTATTCTTTATTGTCACCTTGTTCAGCTCTCGATAATCAACGCACAAGCGCAAGGTTCCATCTTTCTTTTTCACAAATAACACCGGTGCACCCCATGTTGAAGTACTGGGTTGTATAAACCCTTTATCAAGTAAGTCTTGCAACTGTTCTTTTAATTCTTTCATTTCAGCAGTAGCCATTCTGTAGGGGGTTTTAGAAATAGGCTGAGTGCCTGGCACAATTTCAATAGTAAACTCTATCTCCCTGTCCACCAATTCCCTTGGTAATTCATTTGGAAACACATCTAGAAATTCTCTAACAATAGGAATACTGTTTAGTTCAACATTCACAGATTGTTCAGATAGCACACAACACAAATAACCCTGGCACCCTTTTCTGATCAATTTACATGCTTTCATTGCAGATATCAAGTAAGGTGGAGGCACTACCCTGTTACCCACAAACACAATTTCTTTTTGTTCTGGTGGTTTAAATACAACCCGTTTCGTTACACAATCAATGGTGGCACAGTATTTAGTTAACCAATCCATGCCCAGAATTACATCAAAGGGTCTAAAGTTTAACGGCAATAAGTCTACATACAGAATAGCATTCCTAATACGCATGTCACAAAACCGATATACAGATGCACACAATATGGATTCCCCAGATGGAGCACACACACATAGTGAATATGGTAATGGTTCTAGAGACCTACTCAGTCTAGATGCAAATGCACAAGTTACGAAAGAGTGCATTCATTCGGAGTCAATTAGCACAAAAGCATCCTGATTACATATATAGGTAGTACTTGAGACAACGACTGCAGCATTCCGTGTGTCGCCCGGAACCAGCGTAAAAACTCTACCTTGCCTCACGGTATCTCCGGTGGTAGTAGATCTCGTCGTATTTCCAAGTTTAGGAATTGATGTGGTGGAGCTAACTTCCTGCTGTTCTGATTACAATCTCTGGCCATATGCCCCGTTTTTGCACACTTGAAGCAAGCTCCTGACACACGATAACAAACTCCACGATGCCTTTTACTACAAATGTTGCACATTAGAGATGTATCTCAGGAAGAATTAGAAATACTTGAGGAGCCTGTATTTTGCTTATTTGATAATTTCTTCTTTGAAAAGAAGCCTTGCCTTTTACTACCTTTCCAGTTAGTTGTTGTTTTGGTCAGTCTGGCTATGTTAGTCTTTGACATTATGGTCCGGTCTAGCACTCCAATATAGGTTTCCAGCTTGAGGACATTTGCTTTCTCTAAAATGTCATTTTAAAGCCCGCCTTCACAATGCCTCGCTTTCTTATAGTCGGTATTGATCACATGTGGTGCAAACTTGGCCAATTCAGTGAATTTGGCCTCATACTCAGCTACTGTCATGTTGTCCTGTTTCAATTCCATGAACTCCGATACTTTCCTGTCACAGACACAATGAGGGAAGTACTTATCATAGAAAACATCCAAGAATTTTTCCCAGCCAATATCCTTATGATTTTCACGCATTAACATCCACCATATTCTTGCTTCATCTTCTAGCATGAAGGTAGCTGAAAGCACTTTCTGTGTCTCTGACCAAGGAAGCACCTCAAACAGCTTTTCAATGCCAAGAACCCTTGCTTCGGCTTTTAACGGATCTAATCCCCCATGAAACTGTGGTGGTTTCATTTTCTTAAACTCTTTGGTGAGAGCGATTATTCGGTCATCATTCTGTAAGTCTAGCACAGGGGGTGCCGTAGGTGGAGGTGGAGGATATGGTTGTTGCCACTGTTGTTGTTGCCTCAGTGTTTCAACCATTTCATGAATCAATCTTTCCATCCTATCCATTCTGGCAGTAGAGGATTCCTCAATCTCATCACCTCTTGTTCTCACCATCTGATTAAACTTGCATTATTCTTTATACAAAAGTTTCACAAGTATGCATATACTAAGGAGTATACATATTCTCATATCTCGCAATGCAAGTAAATCACAAACATATATCACATAATCATCTATCTCGAAGCATTTAGGCACGTTCTCAATGTTTACAAATTCCTACTTATCACATGAATGCATCCTAGACCTTTTCTAGATGCATATTGCCCTTTTAGACAAGTGTGTGAGTTATTAACTCGTGCTCTGATACCACTCTGTCATGACCCGAACCTGCCCCCATGGGTTAAGGTCATAACTGGCCAGTAACCAGGAGATTACCTTCGGTCTCAAACCAAATTAGGTATACTTTGACAGAGTTAAGGGGCCAAAACCGAAGCAACTTAAAACATTTGTCCACAGAGCTGTGCTTACATGGCACATCATAACATTTCACATATATTCATTAATAACCCACACCAAAAAAAAAAGTTTAACACATAGCTTTACACAACAGGATCATTCAAGTCATGGTCAGCCAATCAAAAGCTTATATACAACCGTAAACCAAAGTTCTCGCCAACATAATAGAATATAACAAAAGAACAAAGGGCAAAAACAAGTCTCGTGCGTGAGACGTATGGGCTGACTCCTCAAAACTTGACTACTTCACACTTGCTTCATTGGCATTGGGTTTGGATATTGCTTGGCTCACCTACAATCACATGAGTGAGAGTGAGCGAAAGCCCAGTGAATAATATCAAGCGGAGAAGGTATATGAACGGTATTTAGAAGAAAATACATCAGACGACCTTGGGCGCAATTCATATTTCTATCTAATATATCAAATGAATAGTGATCCAAGCATATCAAACGGCCTCAGGCCCAATTCATTCACGTCAAACGGCCTTTGGCCCAATCGTTCATGTCCGACGGCCTTTGGCCCAATTACTCATGTCTGACGGCCTTTGGCCTAATTATTCATGTCCGACAGCCTTCGACCCATTCATTCATGCCAAACGGCCCTTGGCCCAATCATTTATGTCAGACGGCCCTTGGCCCAATCATTCATGTCAGATGGGCTTTGACCCAATCGTTCATACCCGACGACCTTCGGCCCATTCATTCATGTCACACGGCCTTTGGCCAAATCATTCATGTCCAACGGCCTTTGGCCCAATTATTCATGTCCGACAGCCTTCGGCCCATTCATTCATGTCAAATGACCTTTGGCCCAATCATTTATATCAGACGGCCTTTGGCCAAATCGTATGGTATAACAATATTTGTCCACAATTGAAACAAACTTATGAACTCAAATAGGAGTAAGTAATTGGACAAATAATATACTTTAAAATATCTTTACTAAGATATTACTCACAGTGATCTGCCGGATGGTTTTCCCTTGTGCCTGACCTTACACATTTCATGAACATAATGGGTCACGAACGATTCAATCCGTTCTTAATTCATACATCCTTCTTAGGCTTCTTTCTTATTCTTTTAACTCATTTACAATGCTTAATATATGCCTAAGAGTACTTAGAAATGAAAGAGAACGGAAAATGAAACACAAAATATCTTTACAAAATTTCTGAAATAGGGCCCCCCACTCAAGCGTGGCTTTGGCCGCTCAAGTGGATCCATTGGGTCTGCAAAAATACTAGTTGCCTCATTTTTACACTCGAGCGTGACTTCGGACGCTCGAGCTGAAAGTCAAACTACAGGGCTTGACACTCGAGCGTAAATCTCCCCGCTCGAGTGGACATCCATGTCTGCAAAAGTTCTGGGAGTTAGCATTTTACGCTTGAGCTGGGAATTCTCCGCTCGAGCGGGCTTGACGAATTCTAGGTTTTCCAGAATTCCATTTGAAGTTCAAATCAAAATCCCAAGTGTCCAATTCATGTACAAAACATTCAAATATGCAGGTACACTCCCAAAACATACATTTAAAGATGACTTGCAACCATAGCTCAAAATTCCATGGGTTTAACAACTTTCAAACCCTACATTTTATATATACACAAATCATGTTTGTAATTAGCATGAACAAGCACCAAAGCTTAGAATTAAGCTCCAATAAGTGGAAATTCTTGCATGCATGTATCAAACAACCCTCAAAACAACATGATCAACATGCTTTACATCTAAACATGCAAAATTATGGTCAATCCTTACATACATGCATCCATTGATCTCAAATTTATCAAGCTTAGCTTAATTCATGTATCTAGCTTTTTATACAACTCAAATTACAGTTTTTGATCACAATCTAACTTTGATTCCACAAAATTACAAACTCAACGCTATGAATTCATGTTCAATTGCTCACCTAGGAGCTCCAATCACCCAAATTCTGGCTAGATCTTTGAGTTTAGCTTCCAATCCTCAAGCTTTGAGCCAACATTCATAATTTGAGCCCACATTCGTCATGTGAGCCCCTCTCTCTCTCTAGAGTCGTCTCCCCCTCTCTCTCTAGAGTACATTTCAGATTTTGGGTTCACAAAATGAGGGACTTAAGTGTATATTGGCCTATTTATAGGCGTGCTTAATCATATTGATTAAGTTTAAGTAATAGCACTCTAATTAATCATTCTGAATCTAATTATTTTGATCCAAATCAATTTCTAATTAAATTTCACCATAGGCTCTAAAATTTATGCCAATTACAATGGCGTAGTCAATTTCGTTTTCTGTAGCCGATAAGGCCTTGAATTTAAATTCTAAAGCAGAAAATTAGACAGATTTTCCTACGGTGAACATATAGAAATTCAAAATCACATATAATCATATAAATAACACTCAAAATCATATTAAACACATAATCACAATCCTAAATAAGATCAATTCGCATAATACGGAATATGGTTATCACAGTCTTCCCTCCTTTAGGAAGTTTGGTCCTCCAAACTTATTTTACCTTCGTCGGGAAACAAATGTGGATAGCTTAGTCGCATTTCATCCTCTTTTTCCCACGTAGCATCCAGCCCATAGTGTTTTTTCCATTCCACTTTCACCATCGGGGTGGACTTGCTTCTTAACTATTTCACTTGCCGGTCAATGATTCGCTCCGGCCATTCCGCGTATTCCATATTTTCATCAAGAGCTATCCGGTGATAATCAATCACATGAAATAGATCCCAAAGATAATCCCTCAACATCGATACATGAAACACATTGTGGATTCGTTCGAATCCCTGTGGAAAAGCAACTCTATAAGCAACTGGACCAAGTTTTTCCAGAATCTGAAACGGCCCAATGTAACGAGGCGACAATTTCCCTTTCTTACCAAATCTTTCTTGGCCTTTCATTGGTATCACAGGAATAAACACATGATCACCGACCTCGTACTCAAGTCGTCTTCTTCAAACATCTGCATAGTTCTTTTGTCGACTCTGAGCCGTCTTGAGTCTTTGCTAAATAACTTTAATCTTCTCAGAAGCGTCTTGTACAATTTCAGGCCCAAGCAAAGCTCTATCCCCAACTTTTGTCCAACAAATTGGTGATCTACACTTTCTACCATAAAAAGCCTCGTATGGTGCCATACAGATGCTGGAGTGGAAGCCGTTATTGTACGCAAATTCTGCTGGTGGCAAATAATCTTCCCAACTCTCCTGAAAATCCAAGGCACACATTCTTAGCATATCTTCGAAGGTCTGGATTATTCGTTCTGATTGCCCGTTTGTTTGTGGATGGAATGAGGTACTAAACCTCAATTCTATGCCCATAGCTTTTTGCAAACTTTTCCACAATCTAGATACAAACTTCAGATCCCTATCCGAGACCATAGATACCGAAACTCCATGTAAACGAACAATCTCATCAGCATAGATAGTAGCCAGTCTATAGACATCAAATGTAGTTCTGACAGGTAGAAATTGTGCAGATTTAGTCAACCTGTCAACTACAATCCAAATAGAATCCATACCTCGAGGAGTTTGGGGTAGACCAACAACAAAATCCATAGTCACATGCTCCCACTTCCATTCAGGAATAGGGAGATGTTGAAGTAGACAACTCGGTTTTTGATGTTCAACTTTAACTTGCTGACACTAAAGGCACTTGGACACATATTCTGCGATTTCTTTTTTCATTTTGGGCCACCAATAACTTTGCTTCAAATCCTAATACATTTTGTTGTTACCCGGATGCATAGCAAATACTGATTTATTGGCTTTTTCTAGAATGCTTTTCTTTAATTCGGGAAGGTTTGGAACACACAATCTGTCTTGAAATATCAACACTTCATTTACCATGGATTCGTTTCAAATTCATCAACTATCTTTTTAAGGAATTCATCCTCCTTTTGTTTCTGTTTAATCTCCTCAAAGATTGCTGGTTCAGCCGAAATAACGGCTATCAATCCGCCCTGTTCACACAATACCACTTCAATCTCGGACTTTTCGAAATCTTGCAAGATCTCTTTCTGTTTAGTAAGCTAACAAGCCATATTTCCCATCGATTTTCTACTTAAGGCATCAGCAACTGTATTGGCTTTCCCAGGGTGATATTGAATCTCAAGGTCTTAGCCATATTTCCCATCGATTTTCTACTTAAGGCATCAGCAACTGTATTGGCTTTCCCAGGGTGATATTGAATCTCAAGGTCTTAATCTTTTATCAATTCAAGCCATCTTCTCTGTCGCATATTTAGCTCTTTCTGTGTAAAGAAGCACTTCAGACTTTTGTGATCTGTGTAGACTTCACATTTTGCCCCATATAAGTAATGCCGTCAGATTTTCAAAGCGAATACAACTGCGGCCAATTCTGAATCATGTGTTGGGTAGTTTTTCTCATGTGGTCTCAGCTGCCGAGAGGCGTAGACAATTACCCTTCCATTTTGCATTAGTACACAACCCAAACCTTTATAAGATGCATCACTGAAAATTACAAAGTTTTCTGTACTTGTGGGCAATGTCAACACTGGTGCAGTGGTCAGTCTCGTTTTCAGTTCATGAAAGACAGATTCTCTATCGTTATTCCATTCAAACGGCTGCCCTTTGCGTGTCAATTGGGTAAGCGGCATAACTATTTTTGAAAAGTCCTTCACAAATCTCCTATAGTACCCAACTAAGCCCATGAAACTGCGGACTTCTGTTACATTAGTCGGTGTAGGCCAATTTACAATTGCCTCTATCTTCTGCGAGTCTACTGAAATTCCCTCCTTGTTGACAACATGCCCTAAGAAAATAACCTCATCCAACCAAAATTCATGTTTCTTTAGTTTGGAAAATAATTTCTTTTCTCTAAGTGTTTGCAAAATAGTCCTCAGGTGTTGTTCATGTTCAAGTCTATTCCTTGAGTACATCAAAATATCATCAATGAAAACTATAACAAATTCATCAAGGTAGGTCTTAAAAATTCGATTCATTAAGTCCGTAAATGCTACAGGAGCATTTGTCACCCCAAATGGTATAACGAGAAATTCATAATGGCCATACCTAGTTCGAAACGCAGTTTTCTCAACATCCTCTGTTTTCACCTTCAACTGGTGGTATCCGGATCTCAAATCAATTTTGGAAAACACTTGTGTTCCCTACAACTGGTCAAACAAGTCATCAATACGAGGTAAGGGATATTTATTCTTTATTGTCATCTTGTTCAGCTCTCGATAATCAATGCACAAGCGTAAGGTTCCGTCTTTCTTTTTCACAAATAACACCAGTGCACCCCATAGTGAAGTACTGGGTCGTATAAACCCTTTATCAAGTAAGTCTTGCAACTGTTCTTTTAATTCTTTCATTTCAGCAGTAGCCATTCTGTAAGGGGTTTTAGAAATAGGCTGAGTGCCTGACACAGTTTCAATAGTAAACTCTATCTCCCTGTCCACCAATTCCCCTGGTAATTCATTTGGAAACACATCTAGAAATTCTCTAACAATAGGAATACTATTCAGTTCAACATTCACAGATTGTTCAGATAGCACACAACACAAATAACCCTGGTACCCTTTCCTGATCAATTTACATGCTTTCATTGCAGATATCAAGTAAGGTGGAGGCACTACCCCGTTACGCACAAACACAATTTCTTCTTGTTCCGGTGGTTTAAATACAACCCGTTTCATTACACAATCAATGGTGGCACAGTATTTAGTTAACCAATCCATGCCCAGAATTACATCAAAGGGTCTAAAATTCAAGGGCAATAAGGCTACATACAGAATAACATTCCTAATACGCATGTCACAAAACTGATATACAGATGCACACAATACGGATTCCCCAGATGGAGTACACACACACATAGCAAATATGGTAATGGTTCTAGAGGCCTACTCAGTCTAGATGCAAATGCACAAGTTACGAAAGAGTGCGTTGATCCGGAGTCAATTAGCACAAAAGCGTCCTGATTACATAAATCGATAGTACCTGAGACAACGGCTGCAGCATTCCGTGTATCGCCCAAAACAAGCGCAAAAACTCTCACTTACCTCGTGGTATCTCTGGTGGTAGTAGATCTCGTAGTATTTCCCGGTTTCGGAATTGATGTGGTGGAACTAGCAGCTAACTTCCTGCTGTTCTAATTACAATCTCTGGTCATATGCGTCGTTTTTCCGCACATAAAACAAGCTCTTGACACACGATAACAAACTCCACGATGCCTTTTACTACAAATGTTGCACATTGGAGATGTATCTCGGGAAGAATTAGAAATACTTGAGGAGCCCGTATTCTGCTTCTTTGAAAATTTCTTCTTTGAAAAGAAGCCTTGCCTTTTACTACCTTTCCAGTTAGTTGTTGTTTTGGTCTGTCTGGCTATGTTAGCCTCTGACATTATGGCCCGGTCGAGCAGTCCAATATAGGTTTCCAGCTTAAGGGCATTTGCTCTCTCTAAAATGTCATTTTGAAGCCCACCTTTAAAATGCCTCGCTTTCTTATAGTCGGTATCGATCACATGTGGTGCAAAACCTGACCAATTCAGTGAATTTGGCCTCATACTCAGCTACGGTCATGTTGTCCTATTTCAATTCCATGAACTCCGATACTTTCCTGTCACGGACACATTGAGGGAAGTACTTATCGTAGAAAACTTCCAAGAATTTTGCCCAGCCAATATCCTTATGATTTTCACGCATTAACATCCACCATCTTCTTGCTTCATGTTCTAGCATGAAGGTAGCTAAAAGCACTTTTTGTGTCTCTGAACAAGGAAACACCTCAAACAACTTTTCAATGCCAGGAACCCATGATTCAACTTTTAATGGATCTGATGCCCCATGAAATTGTGGTGGTTTCATTTCTTAAACTCTTTGGTGAGAGCGATTATCCGGTAATCATATCGTAAGTCTAGCACAGGGGGTACCGGAGGTGGAGGTGGTGGATGTGGTTGTTGCCACTGTTGTTGTTGCCTCAGTGTTTCAACCAATTCATGAATCAATCTTTCCATCCTATCCATTCCGGCAGTAGAGGATTCCTCAATCTCATCACCTCTTGTTCTCACCATCTGATTAAACTTGCATTATTCTTTATACAAAAGTTTCACAAGTATGCATATACTAAGGAGTATACATATTCTCATATCTCGCAATGGAAGTAAATCACAAACATATATCACACAATCATCTATCTCGAAGCATTTAGGCATGTTCTCAATGTTTACAAATTCCTACTTATCACATGAATGCATCCTAGACCTTTTCTAGATGCATATTGCCCTTTTAGACAAGTGTGTGAGTTATTAACTCGTGCTCTGATACCACTCTGTCATGACCCGAACCTGCCCCCATGGGTTAAGGTCATAACTGGCCAGTAACCAGGAGATTACCTTCGGTCTCAAACCAAATTAGGTATACTTTGACAGAGTTAAGGGGCCAAAACCGAAGCAACTTAAAACATTTGTCCACAGAGCTGTGCTTACATGGCACATCATAACATTTCACATATATTCATTAATAACCCACACCAAAAAAAAAAAGTTTAACACATAGCTTTACACAACAGGATCATTTAAGTCATGGTCAGCCAATCACAAGCTTATATACAACTGTAAACCAAAGTTCTCGCCAACATAATAGAATATAACAAAAGAACAAAGGGCGAAAACAAATCTCGTGCATGAGACGTATGGGCTGACTCCTCAAAACTTGACTACTTCACACCTGCTTCACTGGCGCTGGGTTTGGATATTGCTTGGCTCACCTACAATCACATGAGTGAAAGTGAGCGAAAGCCCAGTGAATAATATCAACCGGAGAAGGTACATGAATGGTATTTAGAACAAAATACATCAGACGGCCTTGGGCCCAATTCATATTTCTATCTAATATATCAAATGACTAGTGATCCAAGCATATCAAACGGCCTCAGGCACAATTCATTCACGTCAAACGGCCTTTGGCCCAATCGTTCATGTCCGACGGCCTTTGGCCCAATTACTCATGTCCAACGGCCTTTGGCTCAGTTATTCATGTCCGACAGCCTTCGATCCATTCATTCATGCCAAACGACCCTTGGCCCAATCATTCATGTCATACAGCCTTTGGCCCAATCATTCATATCCGACGGCCTTCGGCCCATTCATTCATGTCACACGGCCTTTGGCCCAATCATTTATGTCCGTTGGCCTTTGGCCTAATTATTCATGTCCGACAGCCTTCGACCCATTCATTCATGTCAAACGGCCTTTGGCCCACTCATTCATGTCAGACGACCTTTGGCCCAATCGTATGGTATAACAAATATTTGTCCACAATTCAAACAAACTTATGAACTCTAATAGGAGTAAGTAATTGGACAAATAACATACTTTAAAATCTCTTTACTAAGATATTACTCACAGTGATCTGCCGGATGGTTTGCACTTGTGCTTGACCCTACATATTTCATGAACATAATAGGTCACAAACGATTTAATCCGTTCTTAATTCATACATCCCTCTTAGGCTTCTTTCTTATTCTTTTAACTCATTTACAATGCTTAATATATGCCTAAGAGTACTTAGAAATGAAAGAGAATGGAAAATGAAACACAAAACATCTTTACAAAATTTCTGAAATAGGGCTCCCCGCTCGAATGGACCCATTGGGTTTGCAAAAATACTGGTTGCCTCATTTTTACGCTCGAGCGTGACTTCGGACGCTTGAGCTGAAAGTCAAACTACATGGCTTGACGCTCGAGCGTAAACCTCCCCGCTCGAGCGGACATCCATGTTTGTAAAAGTTCTGGGAGTTAACATTTTACGCTCGAGCTGGGAATTCTCCGCTCGAGCGGGCTTGACGAATTCTGGGTTTTCCAGAATTTCATTTGAAGTTCAAATCAAAATCCCAAGGGTCCAATTCATGTACAAAACACTCAAATATGCGGGTACACTCCCAAAACATACATTTAAAGATGACTTGCAACCATAGCTTAAAATTCCATGGGTTTAACAACTTTCAAACCCTACATTTTATATATACACAAATCATGTTTGTAATTAGCATGAACAAGCACCAAAGCTTAGAATTAAGCTCCAATAAGTGGAAATTCTTGCATGCATGTATCAAACAACCCTCAAAATAAGATGATCAACATGCCTTACATCTAAACATGCAAAATTATGGTCAATCCTTACATGCATGCATCCATTGATCTCAAATTTATCAAGCTTAGCTTAATTCATGTATCTAACTTTTTATACTACTCAAATTACACTTTTTGACCACAATCTAACTCTGATTCCACAAAATTACAAACTCAAAGCTATGAATTCATGTTCAATTACTCACCTAGGAGCTCCAATCACCCAAATTCTAGCTAGATCTTCGAGTTTAGCTTCCAATCCTCAAGCTTTGAGCCAACATTCATAATTTGAGCCCCTCTCACTCTAGAGCCGTCTCCTCCTCTGTCTCTAGAGTACATTTCAGATTTTGGGTTCACAAAATGAGGGACTTAGGTGTATATTGGCCTATTTATAGGCGTGCTTAATCATATTGATTCAGTTTAAGTAATGGTACTCTAATTAATCATTTTGAATCTAATTATTTTGATCCAAATCAATTTCTAATTAAATTTCACCATAGGCTCTAAAATTTACGCCAATTACAATGGCGTAGCCAATTTCATTTTCTGTAGCCGATAAGGCCTTGAATTTAAATTCTAAAGCAGAAAATCAGACAGATTTTCCTGCGGTGAACAGATAGAAATTCAAAATCACATATAATCATATAAATAACACTCAAAATCATATTAAACACATAATCACAATCCTAAATAAGAGCAATTAGCATAGTACGGAATAGGGTTATCACACCTTCACCAGTGGCAAGGCAAAGAAAGGCCATACAAGGCTCATCGGTTCCACTGTTCCAGTATTTACCAACTAAATCACCTTTGTTCAGAGCAGGAGCATCTACCTCTATCATGCGCAACCTTGAACAAATCTAGAGGATTTGCTGATCTGTTTTTAGCAATCAGTAGATTCGCTGCATCAAGATATGGCTAGGGAAGCCGAGATATTGTAGAACATGATATTCAACTTTACGGACCTCCATGACATTGGGATTCAAATCAAGGATACCATCCGACAAGGGCACATTGTGGAAAGTAATGAGTTTATGAGGAAGAATGTTGTTCATACTTTCGATGCTACTACCAGTGGTAGTGCAGTTATTAAATGCTTAGAAGAAGTAAACACTGCCACCGTGCCTATCAAAAACTTTCCTCCCAATAATAGCCAAAAGCCAACCACTTCAACTCGGCCTCAAGCTCGAAATTTCCATCCTCTTTACATGAGTCTCTCTCAAGCTTTGAGAATAATGCAAGAAAAAGGGTACCTAGAACTTCTAGAACCCCGACCCCTTCCAAATCCTCTTCCACCAAGATATGACCTAGCTAAATCTATGCCTATCATCAAGAACACGGTCATGATACAAACCGTTGCATCCACCTCCATCATAAGATTAAGGATCTTATTGACGAAGAGATCATGGCTCCACCCAAAGGACCTCAGGCCATCACTAACCCATCACCTCTACACCTCGACCTACTCCATGCATTGCCATCTACCTACGACCCCATTATATACATCACCCCAGCTCGTTTATCCAAGCCTAAGGTGTTTATTCCAGTCAGCATGGAATTATGCATGATGGATGCACTCAAACCCCAATCATATCAAACCCATGAACCCACTACTTCTGAGCTAGTGAGCATGATTGAAGATTTGCAAAGAACCGTGGCAGATTTAGCCTTTGGAATTTTGGCTCCATCATTGACCACATCATGGGCCAAAAATTTCAATCCAAAAGGCTCCTCAATCTTAGGGCGAGCTGCAATTGAAAAGGTCTAACCTGAAACCATCTCAGATCTAGGTGGTGGCATGTCGACAACAACTGGGCTCCACTCTAATATAATGACCCAATCCCATGGCAAAGTGGAGGCAAATGGCAAGAACAAGGTATGGGCAAGCATTGGTCCCTGTGAACATCTTCAGTGGGTTGTTGAGGCTTTAAAGGCTGAAGGATTGAACAAACAGCAAATGCTCGCAATTGTTGCAAAGACTGTGGATGACACTTTTGCCACCCAGGATGAGAGCATTCTGAATCAAGGGTCAATCCGGGAAAAGAGATGTCGTACTAGAAACACCTCCTTTAGCTCCAATCCTACACTCGGAAGAGATTATCAAACCCAGTCAGCACCTGCCAACCCCTTTGCTGGTATATTTGATACAACCTCACAAACCTCAAGCCATCAGGCCCGAGGCCAGAGGGTCTTCGCCCCACTCCACATGAACTTATCTGAAGCTTTTCAAATCCTTATAAGACAAGGCCATCTCAAACCCTTTGAGCCTCGGCCTCTCCCGGATCCTTTTTCGGCCAAGCATAATGCGGCCACGTGTTGTGCCTTCCATTAAAAACCTGGTCATGTCACTAACAGTTGTTTTCGTCTTTTCCATGAAATGCAAGATCTGATTGACAGCAAGGTCATCACCACACCAAGTCCTACAAAGTCTATCGGCATCGAATCGATGAACTTGGGAGATAATGTGACTATGTGATCGGGGAGGAACCACCTGCTGATGGCGCTCAGTTTACTCCATATATGGGGATGGCACGCACTGTTTTTAGCATTTTGCGAGTGCTGTTTACTTTAGTTTTTCACTTAGGTATGGGGTAAGTCTTGCCATGTTGTTTTGAGTCAATCTTGTTGGGTCAGAGGTGGGTGATTTTGAGGGTGTTACCTCGGACATCACTATTTTTTTTTGTGTTTGTCTTTTCTAATCTTTTTCATTTGCATCTATTTATGCCATTGAGCCAGTTGCGCCAGAAAATCTGAATGAAACGGCATTACATTTTCACCTACTTTTTCTGTGCCTTTAAGTCATTGCATTGACCTAAGTTTTTTTAAAATTTTCTAACGTTATGATGAAAACAAAGAAGAAGGAATTCCTTGGGATTTGCAAAAATTTGATCAACTGAGAGGAAGAGAGGCATTTTAAGCCCTTAATGAATGAGATCATGTTCGTTATTGTGAGTACTGAGAAGGATCCTGGCTTGATCTAGATTGGTTCTTCATTGTCTTCGACGAGAGCGACTAATCGCTTTATTAAAAGATAACAAAAAATGTTTTGCGTGGTTCTGCGAAGACATGTGTGGAATCGCTCTCGAGATTGTACAGCATAGGATCACTCTCATGCCTCAAGACTCGACCCCTTTTGCTTTCAAACCTTGAACTTTGATTCAGAATGTTCAACAATCAACCACAATATGGGGCTTGCATGGCCAGATTTGAAGCAGCGGCTTGCATAGCTAGATTTGAAGCAGCCCTTGAACTAGGGGCAATAAGGTCATATGACATCGAAGGTGGCTCGCCAGGCCAGATTTGAGGCAGCCCTTAAAACTAGGGGCAAGAAGGTCAGATGTGATCAAAGGAAGCTTGTAAAGTTGGAAAAGAAGTATCCTCTTGAACTGGGGGCAAAAATGTCAGATGTGCTTAAAGATTCAAAAGATGGGTCATTCCGCAAACAAATGAAGACTGGCAAGAAAGCCAAATTCCAGCAGCTAGAAGAAGAAAATTTATTGTTAAAGGACAATCGAGTTCCTATCCACAACACTAGGGGCAATTCAGACCCGATTGGATGGACTCCTACATCATTAGCGAATAGCAGCCATTCTCTTGGATTCAGAAGGCATAGAGATCCTAAGGCCAATCAACATG
Organism: Camellia sinensis; assembly: GCF_004153795.1. Classification (NCBI taxonomy): domain Eukaryota; kingdom Viridiplantae; phylum Streptophyta; class Magnoliopsida; order Ericales; family Theaceae; genus Camellia; species Camellia sinensis. The sequence goes on along the minus strand of NW_021024779.1, from coordinate 1,246,322 downwards.
GACAAGTTAAGCTTTCTATCCTTAAGAGGCTTGCTGGGTCGAAAACCCGGAAGGGTGACCCAGGCAAAAGTTAGAGAAAATGAAAAAGAAAAAAACAAGAAGAATAGAAATGAAAAAAAGAAAAAAAGAAGATGAGAACAAAAAGAAAAGAAGAAAAGAAAAGAAAAACAGGGCTTTCAAGGTTGAAAACCCGAAAGGGCGGCCTTGGCAAAAGTTAGAGCACAAAAGGAGAGTGTCAACACCTGAGTGAACCTCAACCTCGAAACTACATGTGGCTTGATTCCCATCTTTGGGATATATAAGCAACTTCATCCTGAAGTTTGGCCCCAATCATTTTCAGCCTGCTTGGCTCATCCATGTTGATTGGCTTATCCTTGTTCAAACTCGACTATGTTATTCATGTGCAAATTGGCTAATCTTCGTTCAAAATCGGGTGTCCTATTTTGTTAAAAGGATTCAGCTGCAAGACAATTCTAGTTCAGATTTGAGATTGTGTATCTCAAGAGTAAATTCCATGTTGGTCAAGCAGTGGCCATTTGCAAAAACAGTTTTGACGATTTTTAATGAGGCTGACTAATTTTCTCAAAAATTACTCTATTTTTCCAAAACTGCTCTATTTTTCCAAAACTGGACCTTTTCTTGGATCCAAAAAAGGAAAAATTTCAGTGCTCACAACCTGAATTGCATGATTTCAAATCAAAAAATCGAACAAGCTTGTTAATCTAACTCTCATATTGGTCAAAATTGTTTTAGCAGAAAGCCAAAAAACAAAAAATGGTCAAAATGATGAACTAGGGGCAGAGTTGAGTTAGGTTTCATGTCTTTTTCCCATTATCAACGTATTTTCCAGAAAGGGTACAACTGAAGCTAACAGTAGAAGGCCAAAAGCTCTTTCATCCTTCGAGCAATGAGGTACCAAGCCAAGTGCGAAGCATGAACTGAAAATGGAGCTAGATGTCTGGTTTCTCTCATCTAGACGAGCACACCCAAATTGGTGTCTGTAGACACCCCATTTTTGACCGACCTTAAGACTCAGACGTCATCGATTGAGCGCTCGGTGATGGCGCATGTTGTGCTCGTTTCGAGTTTCTGGAGTTTTGCCTGAGAGCCTTGCCTCCGGGCCTCTAAACTCTTTGTGCTTTGGCTCGGTTTGTGGACCGAACCTTGTTTCTCTTGCCTAGAGGGAGGGAGTGGTCTTGTAGACCATCTCTTTGTAGTTGTAGACCACTTTTTCTGGTCGTAGGCTACTTTTTCCATTTGGAGACTAGTTTCTGATTTTTAGAGCCTTCGGCCGTGCGGCTTGTCTCAGGACCGCTTAACATTCTCCGTTTGGCGTGGTTTTTGAACTACGCCTTGTTGCCTTTGCCTAGAGGAACACTGTGGTCCGGGAGACCACTTTTGTGGTTGCATACCACTTTTGATGCTCGCCAGCTAGTTTTCGGGGCTTTCGGGCGCGTGCTTTGCCTCCTCATTTCTCATTTTGCATCCTTTTTGGTTTGTTTTTGGTAAAAACCTTGTTTTCATAGTTGGGATGGTGGTACAAGGGTGGGAGACCAGTATTTCCCCTTGGAGACCACTTTTCCTCCTACCAGCCAGTTTTCTAGTCGGATAACTAGCTTTCTTGGTCTTTGGACCATCTTTTCTAGTCGACCACCATACCACCACCTTGCATTCAGTGTGTAGACCTCTCCCACCCATGGCCAACCAGTTTTTATTCTGGGAGACCACTTAAAGTGGTCGGCAGACCACTTAAAGTGGTCGGCCGAGCACTTTAAGTAGAAGGCTGAGCACTTCAAGTGGTTGGCTACTTTTTGGCACCTTTTTGGAGATATTTTCCTCCAACTGGCACAGCCAGAGGGCACCAGAGCCATCCTCCATACAGGTGTATAGAGGGATTGGTTTGAGCCTTAGCTTCTTGGAGAAGCTTTGCCTTTTGTTCTCTATAAGAGGGAGGCTCCTCCTCCCTCCTCTAGGTTCAAAAAATTAGGGTTTGAGTGACAGATATAGCTTTGTATCTATCTTGCCTTGGTTCTTCATTTTGTGCCTTAAAAGTGTAGTTTTGTCTCACTTTAACACACAAACACACACTCAAACACCATCCTTTGGTTGCTGAGGTGCTAAGGGGTTGTTTTTAGAGTTCTTGGATTGGTTTTGGTTCAAAAAGTGTGCTGGAGTTGCAGTTGTAAAGAGGATCTTCAAGGGTGAGTTTCTAACACTTAAATCCCCCATTCTTACTTAAGCTTTTAGCCCTTCTTACATGCTGTTTTGAGCTTAACTTCCTACAGTAAAAAGTTATGTTTTTTTGTGCTTTGGATCTTTATTTAAGGTCACTTTTTCGTTGGGGGTGAGCTACCCCCTCTTGGGCATTGTTAGGCCTTGTTTTGAGCCATCCCTTTAGGCTCTTGTTACAACCTTTGCATGAACTTTCTACCACTGAAATCCAGAGAATTTTCAGTGGTGGAAAGGTGGTTTTGGAGTCTTAAATAGGAGAGGGTCATCCCTTCCCCTTGTATTGTGTTTACTTGCTTTGAATTCCTCATGTGTGAGCATGTTTGTTAAGCTTGTGTTAGCTTGTTCTTAGCATGTATTTGGGGTTATTTTTCTGTGGCATACCACTGTTTTTGGTGGTCTTGATCATCCCTTGCATGCATAATACACTTGTAGTGTAAATCTCTTAAACTAGCTTTGTATGCTTCATGAAGTAGCATGTCATTCTAGCTTTTTTTAAGTCCATTTCAGCATGTCTTTGGTGTTTTTTTAAAATGTCATACTTCTGTTAGGGTTTGGTTTGGTCACCTCTTGCATTCTCCATGCACTTGTAGTGCATTTCCATGAAATAGCCTAACATGCATCATGCTTTGACATGTCATTTGAGCATGCTTTTGACTTAGCTCTGAGAAGATTTTGTTCATGTTTTAGCATGTTTAAGGGCTGATTTATGTTGTCTTGGTTATGCATGACTTGCTTTGTATAGCCTTGGTTCAATCTAGCTTGTTAGCTTTGTGTATTGAGTCCTCTAGCATGCATTACTTGGACTATTGTAATGATTTGGCATCATTCATAATGTGATTTCAGTTCATGTTTCATGTTATTGTATTCACATTTGTCACTTATTCAATGCGTTGGAGGGTTTGTCCCTTTATGCCTTAACATGAATCATTGCGTATGCCTTCATGCCTAAGCTTTCGAGCTATCATTTCAGTGTTTATTTGGGGTTAATATGCCATGATATAACTCTGATTTTTGTTGGTTAAGTCATTCCATGCTTGGTCTTAATAGGTGTAGTGTAACTCACCTTATTTGCCTTGTATGCATCATGTCTTATGCCCTTCATGATAGCATGTCTTGGCTTACTTCCATGCATGTTTTAGACTCATTTTGACATGTTCTAGGACTGTTTTGGGTTCCTTAGCCATATGCTTCATGTTTTGTATACTTGTAGTACAAATACTCTTGCTTGCTTTAAGCTTTGGGTACCATAGCATGCTTCATTTGGGTTGTGTACATGATTTGGCATCATCTAACATGACATTTCAGAGCCCATAGCACTACCATGTTCCCACTTCATTCATGCTTTAAGTGCCTTTGAGTGTTGTGCATTGTTGCCTAGTTTGTGGCTTAGCTTGTATGCTCGCATGCCTAGGCTTTTGAGCCCTCATCTTAGCATGTTTAGGTCCTTGTTTTGACCTATTTAGACTCTGTCCATGATTGGTTCACTCATTTGTGCCATATATTGCATGTTCCTTGTGTAGTCCCTTTAACGACCTTGTGCCCTAGGCTCTCTTGCATGCTTTACTTGTATTGTTTAAATGATTTGGCATCATTTCTTACATCATTTCAGTACACTTCGTGTTGTTACACTTCCACTTTTGTCACTCTTTGAGCATTCTTGAGAGTTGTGCTCTTAAGCCTCTTCGATGGGCCATTGCATGTGCATGCTTGTATATGCTTTATGTACCTTCATTTTATCACCAATGGCAACTGATTTGGGCATGACTGAGGTCCACCTCTTTTGGTTTAAGTCTATTGAGCATGCTATGTATATTGCATTGACTATGTCATATTGTTCATTGCATTACGTATGCTATCTTACATTGCATTGTGCATGCCATGTGGTCATTTGCATTGTGTATGCCAAGTTGTAGCATTGCATTGTGTGTGCATGTGTTAGCATTGTTGGCATGTCATTAGCTTTGTTAAGTTAATCATATCACATTGCATTGTGTATGCCATGCTTGTTTTGCATTTGTGTTTGGAATAGGTGTTAGTCCAAACACGGGAAACGAGGGACATTTCATACTTGAAGTGATGAAACGTGCCTTAATTCTCGGTCACCGATGCTCTCGATCATACATGATAGAGTTTTAGGCCTTATGTGTTTATGTGTGCATTCATTTTCATATTGAATTGTGCAACTTCGCCTCTCGGCCATCATGCATTAAAATGCGCGATTGGTGGCTCGACAGTCGAGAACTACACTCCCTTGAGTTCATGACATGATAGGGAGGGTGGTTGTGCACACATATCTTGCAAATACATTGCTATGCCCTTTCTTGCTCCCTGTTGTGGCAAACTGGGATTCAGCAGTAACAACTGGTCGGCTAGCCAGAAAAACTAGCTGGCCGACCACTTTTTTTGGCTTTCAACAAAGAAAGTGGTTGACAGGTGGCTGCAGACACCAAAAGTGGTCAGCCACCCTCCCACAGGTTTCCCAAGGTGAAGTTTCAGCTTTTTGGAGCTTGGTGCAAGTTTCAGAGAACAGTTGCAAACAGAGGCAAATCGGGGCATCGCGCTGGATTTCCGAACGAGGCGACCGGGCATGCATGCACTCCTTTACCTCTGAGGCTCCTGTTATTATTGCTTTACTTAGCTAGTTTATGCTTTGGTTTGTACTTTTAATAGTTAATGCGTTTAGCTACTTAATTTGTTTTGTAATAATTAGTTAACTAGGATTAGTTAATTAATTTGTTGTGTAATAATTAGTTTAATTAGCTTATATTAGCTAGTTAGCTTCTTATTCGGTCCCTCCGTCGAGAGGGCCAATTGTTGTAATAAGCGTGCGTGTGTGTGATGCATGTCTTCCAACCCCCATTTCTTTCTCCCTTTTACTTAACTGCTTACGATGGTTAGTTTTAGGGCATATTTTGTTTAGCATACCTTATGCTCGCATGTTTGCATCATTCATCTGTATTGCATGCACCGAGCTCGGCGCATCATACTAACTGCATTGTATTTCAATTCCAATTTGAATACATGTACCAAGTTACATTTCACATGACATCTTAGAGTAGCCGAGCCTATTTGAGTTGCATTTTCGCATGTGTTGCATTAGCCATCTTAACATGAACTAGGATCATGCATGATTTCAAACTAGTTCTCTGTTTTGGCTCGGAGTACACTGTGAGTGTTTACGCTTTAGCATACTGCATGTGTGTTAATGTTGCCATGAAAGCATGCTTTCCATGGGGCTAATTGCTTGTTTGCCATGACTACCTGAATGCTTGTGGGTGAAGGTTGGATTACTTGAATTGGAACAATTCATTGAAATCCATGTTTTAGCCTACTTGTGAGTAGCAAACTTCAAATCATTTTCAAACAAACGGATATGCAATGTTTTGTTCCAACTTAGGCGATCTAGTCTATACTTGTATGATGTGCACATCACATAGTAAATTCTAGGTTAATAACCGGAATAAGAGCACATGTGTTTTCAAAAACAAAATATCATGTTAGTAAAGGCCGATCTTTTGATCGGGCGAGCGGGGGTGCTCATTGCATGACCTTCCCCTCTCGTACCCAAGTTCCCGAGCCGAGGCAACTTTGGTGATGACGGACACGTAGCTTTCGGCACGAGTCAGGGTTTCCTAAATTCCCCCAAAATAAAATATTTAGGTAGCGACTCTGTATCTAGCAAAGTAGTCCATGTTTGGCACTTCTTTATAAAAATCAGTTTTCCAAAACGATTTGTCGGATTTGGACTCTTTGGTGATTTATTGATCTCGCATCACACATTGTGAGATTAGATTCAGAACCGTGACATTGAGTCCGAACTGTAGTAGCTCAGAACAAAATGAGATTCGCGCCCCTCGCAGTCGCAAATATCGAAGAGTTCCCGGGAGCGCGTCTACAGTGTCTGACCCAGAATGAGGACGTAGAAAACGCAGTTTATCAGACCAATCAATTGCATATCTGGCCAGTGGGACATGTTGTAACTCATCTCGGTCAAGCTAAGCCAAGAGTGTTGTCAACCAATATCAAATGCTGATCTATCGTATATCCAGTCACGCAACACAACCCCTCTGTGGGAAAACTCACTAGTTATGAGCAAAAGAAGGAGAATCTAGTAGAATACTAGGGGCAAGAGCCCACAACTTCCTGCTTATCCATTAACCACCCAGGGAAGGGATAAAAAAATAAAAGAGATTAAAGAATAAATAGATGTGCGCTGAGAGAAAAAGTGAGGAAAGGGCTTTTTCAGAGAAATAGAGATTGAGTGCCGGAGTGATGTGAGAATCACGAATAAGAAAGGGTGGGAAACAATATTCGGAGAAATAGGCTCCTCGTGAATTGAGAGGTCTCCCACTGATGGATAGCAGAATGTCCGAGTGTTGTGTTTTTTTGTTTATCTCGATTCTTGTTTTGAGTCATTTGATATGTTTAGGTTGTTTTGCCTTTGTTTTTCCTTTGTTAAGTCATTTTGACTGTGGGCGGTCATAGGCTCAGTACCCGGTTGAGAACTCATTTCTCAATTTCAATTTCAAAAACAAATCATTTTGTGCTCAGAGTGCTGTGTCGTTCTCCGCATATATGCAAAATAGAATTCCTTCTTTCATAAACTACAGGGTTCAACCCAGGTCATGTGAGAACAATAAAAAAATGATCTATTTGAAGCTATATGGGTTCCATACTGCAAAACAAAAGAAAAGAGGAAAAATTGAGACATCTGAGTTTGTTTCAACTTCAGAAAGTTCCGAGACTACATTCCAGGTGCACCTTCTCAGGCCTCGCCATTTCTCTGGAGTATGAGTGTACCTCGACCATGAGTTCAAGTCTGCTTCCAGTCAGAATGGCAATCCAAGCAGCATCCATGGTTTTCACATGCAGATGTTACCTCTCACCAATATGAACAGGATTTATCCTTTTTTTGAGTTGAGCATGTTGAAAAGTCCGTTGAGTGATAAAACAGAGGCACCAAAGTACATATTTGCTTCCCTTCTATTGCATAGAATGTGCACTTTCATATATACTTCTGTTGTATGCATGCTGCGCATCGTTTATGATTCATGCATAGAATATGCTTTCAATATTGCATAGAACATGCCTCTAATCATGCATAGAATATGCTTTCTATTTTGCATAGAACATGCTTTCACTGTTGCATAGAATATGCTCTTGTTTCATGCAGAGAACATGCTTTCACTGTTGCATAGAATATGCTCTTGTTTCATGCATAGAACATGCTTTCAATTAACATCATGCATCGGTTGTTTGTCTTGCATGGAACATGCATTGATTTGTAAACCTTGCTCATTTGTTCATTCTGTGCATCTACTGCACAATAATCTCACTCGATACAATTATCATACAATCATTCACACTCGCACTATTTTGTGCACTTTGTATCACACTTGCACTATTTTGTGCAGGTTACACTCGCGCTTTCTTGCGCATCACACTGCCTTGTGCATTTCATTATATGCTCGTATCTTTTGCATAGAAAATGCTCCCACACTTGCATAGAAAATGCTCATATCTTTTGCATAGAAAATGCTCTCATTTTGCATAGAACATGATTCGCACTTTTTTGTGCACCCTGCACTTGTTTATGCATTGCATCGCACTGTCTTGTGCATCTATATAGCACTGTCTTGGGCATCTATATGGCACTGTCTTGCATCGCACTGTCTTGTGCACTCACCCCGTCTAGGAGATCTTAAAATCCTGCATTTATACTCGTGCTTTCTTGCGCATCGCACTTTCTTGTGCAATTTACATTGGCACTCTCTTGTGCATCGCACTGTCTTGTGCACTCACCTGGTCTAGGAGACCTTAAAATCCTACATTTACACTCACGCTTTCTTGTGCATCTCACTTTCTTGTGCATTTGAATTTACACTTGTGCTTTCTGCCGCATCTCACTTTCTTGTGCAATTTATATTTGCACTCTCTTGTGAAGCACACTGTCTTGTGCACTCACCCGGTCTAGGAGACCTTAAAATCCTACATTTACACTCATGTTTTCTTGTGCATCTCACTTTCTTGTGCATTTGAATTTACACTTGTGCTTTCTTGCGCATCTCACTTTCTTATGCAATTTATATTTGCACTCTCTTGTGAAGCACACTGTCTTGTGCACTCACACGCTTTCTTGCGCATCGCTCTTTCTTGTGCAATTTACATTCGTACTATCTTGTGCATCGCACTGTCTTGTGCACTCACCAGGTCTGGGAGACCTTAAAATCCTGCATTTACACTTGCGCTGTCTTGCGCATTGCACTTTATTGTGCATTTGAATTTACACTTGTGCTTTCTTGCGCATCGCACTTGCTTGTGCAATTTACATTCACACTCCCTTGTGCATCGCACTGTCTTGTGCACTCACCCAGTCTAGGAGACCTTAAAATCCTGCATTTACACTCACGTTTTCTTGCGCATCGCACTTTCTCGTGCATTTGAATTTACATTCGAGCTTTCTTGCGCATTGCATTTTCTTGTGCAATTTACATTCGCGCTATTTTGCGCATGGCACTCTCGTGTGCACTCCTCGGTCTGGGAGACCTTAAATCCTACATCATGATTTGCTCTGTCTTGTGCACTCCTCGGTCTAGGAGACCTTCAATCTTGCATCTTGCATCGCACTGTATTGTGTATTTAACCCATATCGCATTGTCTTGTGCACACCTGCATCGCACTGTCTTGTGCACTCCTCGGTCTAGGAGACCTTTACTTCATTTTTGAACCAAAGCTTAGGAAGAGCAAATGAATACTGTTAATGTATATATTAGATTTAGATTTATAGATTTATACTTATCTCCTTGTATTGTAGATATAGCTTATCTCTATCTCTCTCTATCTCTATCTCCATGTATCTCTATCCCCTTCCATACTTATCTAGGTTTGTGCCTATAAATACAGGCTCTCCTATTGTATTTTATTCATTCAATATAATACATATACACATTTTCCATATTTTTTTCTACCATTTTAACATGGTATTAGAGCTCTAGGTTCTACATTTATAGCCTTTTTTTTTTTTTATGCTTAGTCCCGTACACAGTGGGACTACAGCATTCATTCCATCACCCATACCCTATTTTATCTTTGATCCGACATTGCTTCATCATTATTTTCAGAAGATTCCAGTGGTTATAATCACAAGCCTATGACACCATAATATTCGTCTCTTCCAGACGATTCTAGAGCCACCAACCACGCTTCCAAACAAGCTCAAACGTGCTCTCATGCGCCACTTATTGCTCGGTGCGTCATTCACAACGCCACCAGTATCTACACGCACCGGTTGCCTGATGATCACATGTGTAGACACCCCATTTTTGACCGACCTTGAGACTCAGACGTCACCAGTTGAGCGCTTGGTGATATTGCATAAATGTGCTCGTTCAGAAGTTTCAGAGTCTTGGCCGTGAGCCCTGCCTCCGGACTTCCGAACCCTCTTCTGTGCCTAGCCTCGGTTTGCGAACCAGACTCGGTTTTCTCTGTTTCTTTTCCTGAGGGGAGGGAGAGGCCCCGTAGACCATCTCTCAATGTCCGTAGGCTACTTTTTGTGGCCGTAGGCCATTTTGCCCATTTCGGAGCCCGGTTCCCGATTTTT
>NW_021024779.1:1191405-1234425 GCF_004153795.1 Camellia sinensis | reverse complement strand
TGCTTATGTGATATATCTGCCTGAATGCCTGTGGGTGAAGGTTGGGTTATTTGGATTGGAATAAATCATCAACTGTTTGTTTTAAGCCCACTAGATAGTGGCAAAACCATCTTTTCTAAGCCCACCTGCGGGTGGCAAAATCTGCATTTTAAGCCTACTTGCGAGTAGCAAACCATCTTTCAAATAAACAAGCATGAAATGTTTTGTTCCAAATTCGGGCGACCCAGTCTATACTTATATGCTGTGTGCATCACATAGTAACCTAGGCTAATAACCGGAATAAGGATACACAAAGTTTTCAAAAATAGATATCATGGTTAGTAGAGGCCGATCTTTGATCGGGTGAGCGGGGGTGCTCACGAAGTGACCTTCCCCAATCGTACCCAAGTTCCCGAGCCGAGGCAACTTTGGTGATGACGGACACGTGGCCTTAGGCAACGAGTCAGGGTTTCCTAAATTTCCCAAAATAAAATATTTAGGTGGCGACTTTGTATCTGGCAAAGTAGTCCATGTTTGGCGTTTTTTTCAAAATCTGTTTTCTCAAAACGATTTGCCGGATTTGGACCCTTTGGTTCAGATTTAGAATCGTGACAAATTTGAGAGTCCTGAGCTGTAGTGACCCCAAAATGAACAGAACGGGAGCTCGTTCCTCCCGGGGCGTTCGGGGACGTCTACAACATGCCACGCGTCTGTCACGCATGTGTCTCTACCCTTCCGTCGTTGCTAACATCAGCCTCAAGCACATTAGCACTACAGTATACTGCACGCCTACTGCTATTGTGTGTCGCGTATCCTCCTGCTAACATGCGTCACATATTTGCTAACGCCTCTGCTGCTATTGTGCACCGCGCACCCTCCTGTTAACGTGAGCCGCGCACTTGCTGACGTCATCCAGTCCCTGCTGACATCATCTTTGTACACCAGACCTCTTTCCTAGCTATTTTCGACCTTTCGGACACTCCGGTACGCTCTGTTTTGCTAATTTTTGCTCCTATAGCACTGTTTTTCTCTATTTTACTTCACCAAACCACTATTATGGATCGTCATGATGCTTCTCATCGAATCTTTGTTATCCTGGACAGCTCCAACTATGTGTTGTGGGTCCTAGCCATGTCCGGTTTTCTGAAAGGAAAGAAACTTAGGTGCATTATAACTGGGGATGTGGTTCAACCAATGAAAGAGGTTCATGAAACAGTTGGCACTTATGCAGACTGTTTAGAGGACTAGGACAGTAGGAATTGCCAGATCATTACTTGGCTTGGGAATACTTTTGTTACCTCTATTAGTTTACAATTTGGTCATTTTCAACTTGACACCGTGACTGCTCCTGCCAAAGACATTTGGGATTTTTTGACAGAACGTTATCAGACTACTAGTCTTGCTCATCCGTATTAGCTTCAAAGTCAACTTCATCGCCTACATCAAGAGCTTGGTTAGTCTATTGATGATTTCCTCTCTCAGATATATTCTGTCTGGAACCAGCTCGCTCTCTCTGAACCTACTTGGCCTCATATTGAAGATGCTACTTTATTCACTCAGTATCGTAATCATCAATGATTGGTTCAGTTTCTCATGGCTTTCACTACCTATTTGAGCCTATGCATGCATCTCTGCTTCATCGCACTCCATTGCCCACTCTTGAGCAGGAAATTTCTGAGTTATTATCTGAGGAGACTCGTCTTGGCCCTCTGAAGACTCATCATGCGGATGTAGTTCTTGTCACTCCCTAATCACTGAGTTCCTCTGCACTAACCACCCAGTGGCCCACAACTTGCAATTATTGTCAGAATCGAGGCCTTCCTTCTATTCATCTTCTGCTTCATTGCCCAGTCAGATCATGTCGGTACTGCAACAAGATTAGTCCTGGTCATCTGCAGCAAGATTGTTTTCACAATCCAGACTGCTCATCTACTACTCGTGGAACTTTCTCACGAGCTCGTTCACAACGTCTCAGGAATCAGTCTAGATCTCTGCCTGCTCATCGCACTACTACTGCTGCCCTTAAGGAATTTTTTGAGCCTTTAGATCCAACCACTCTTGTATTTTCCCTAACTGATGTTGAAGCCATGTTCAAACAGTTTCTTACCACCTCTGGTACTTTCATTCTACTGCTCTAGTTGTGACTTCAAGTACATCTTCCTGGTATTTTGACTTAGCCTATTGCAATCATATGACTTCTAGTTCTACCCTATTTTCTTTTATTTCTTCCTTTCCTTATATTCCCACAATTCATACTGCTGATGGTTCTCTTATGTCTGTAAGTCATATTCGTTCTGTTTCCGCCTCTCATCTATCTTTATCAAATGTTTATCTTATTCATGCTCTCACTTTAACTCTTATTTCTATTAGTCAATTATGCGAGCTTGGTCTAACTATCACATTTTCTACTAATGGTTGTTTGGTATAGGACCCTCAGACGGGACAGACTCTTGGGATCGACTGTAAGCATGGACGTCTCTATGAGCTCATTCATCTTCATGTTCCCGACTCTACCCTGATAGCTACTCCTACATCTGCTTCCAGTATGTCTCCTTTTAATATTTGGCACTGTCGTTTAGTACATATTTCTGTTAGTTGTTTAAAATCTTTAGTTTTTACTAGCCAGTTAGGTCATGTCATTCTCGATACTTTGGATTGTTTATCTTGTCAACTTGCAAAACAACCTGCTTTATCATTTAATGCAAGTACTTATGTTTCTCATGCACCATTTAATCTTATACATTATGATATTTGGGGACCATCACCTACTACCACTATGGGGGGATCACATTACTTTGTTGTCTTTGTTGATGATTTTTCACGTTTTACATGGTTATTTCTCATGAAAAGTCGATCAAAACTCAAACAGCTTTATTACGATTTTGCAAACATGGTCCAAACCCAATTTTCTAAAACCATTAAAAATTTTCAATTTGATAATGCTATGGAATATAGGGATCTTGACTTTCTCTCATTCCTTCAGCGTCACGGTACTCAGCCTCATCATTCTTATGCTGGCACATCCTAACAAAATGGTCGTGCTGAATGGAATCATAGGCATATTCTTGACACTACTCGAGCCATTCTTATCTCTTCCTCGTGTCCTGAATATTTTTTAGGGAAAGCTGCTCTTACTGCTGTCTACACTATCAATTATGTTCCCACTCCTATCCATAACCAAACTCCTTACACACGTTTACATGGCACTAGTCCTCCATACACAAATCTTCGGGTTTTTGGGTCTGCATGCTTTGTTCTCCTCCAACCTCATGAACACACCAAACTTGAACACTGTTCTCGTCTTTGTTGCTTTCTTGGGTATGGAATTGAACATAAAGGCTATCATTGTTGGGATCCTATCTCTAAACGTCTTCGCGTCTCTCGTCATGTGGTTTCTAGGAGCATAAAATGTTTTCATCCTTATCCTCGTTCCACTTATCATCATTTTCTACTTCCATATTTCTTTCTACCATTCTAGCGATGAAAAGTAGGTAAAAGAAAACCTATATCTAGGCCTTTGGGACCTAAACATGTGTGATGACTCTCTCTTTTCTCATATAGGCCTTTAATCAGCCAGTGATTGTTTTTTAAACCATGGACCACATAATAATACAGAAGAACATCTTTGAATATAAGATCCAAACAAGGCAGATATAGTCGGTGATACTCCACGAATTATTTTTTTTAGGGTATCACTTATTTATAATTTCTACTTTATTTAATATTTTTATTATGGAAAATTTCATATAGATGCATTTGTGGATATGAATCATGTAAGAATTTGTAATTCTGGTTAGATTTTCCATAGAAAAGAAGTAGAGGGTAGTACTACATGGTTTGGGTGTTTGTGTAAGGAAGTAGGAAGTAGCTTTTTGAGTTGACCTTTGTATTCGAAAAAGCTGTGTATGCAGAATTCGTAGAATCCCTATATTAATGCTTAATCTGATGTTTCTTTTTCTTTGATGATATGGTCTGATCTAATAATAATATGCTTGATTTGATTATATTTGTGTTATTTGGAAATGTAGATGCCAATTCGATTGATTGCATTGTTAAATTTATTTTGATTCGCTTGTTTTATTAGAGTCAAAAATTGTAGCACAATATTTCCTATTTTTAGTATATCCTATTTTTTAAGCTTTTACTCTTCTTTTTTCTTTTTTCTTTTTTCTCTCTCTTTCTTCTTTAGTTCTTTTGCACCATGGATAGGAGTTGGATGCAACTTCATAATAGAAGGCCGCCTCAGTACATTGATGAGGGTGAGGGAATTTATCTTGTTTGCTCTTGATCATATGAAACTAGGGGCAGATAAGATTTGGTGTCCATATTATAGATGCAACAACCATATTCAAAAAGCCATAGATGAAGTTGAAATTCATTTGTATGCATATGGGGTGGTAACGAGTTACACTAGGTGGATGTATCATGGGGAAGGTTTTGAATTGAATGACAATAATGACTCACAAAATGAAGATGACGAATATCTCTACAATGTGACAGAGAAGTCAAATAGCCCCAATACTGAGGTACGAGAAGTTATTCATGACATACGAAGTGGAACAACCACATTTGGCTATATGGGAGAAGCATCTAGTAGTCGTAATCTTGACTTACATAGTAGTTGTGGTGGAGAAACAAATAAATTTGCAAGATTAATGGGGGATGCGGAGCAAGATTTGTATCCGAATTGCCAACGATTCTCCAAACTATCATTCATGGTTAAGGTGCTACATCTGAAGATATTTAATAGATGGAGCAAAAAATCACTCACAATGTTACTAGAATTGTTGAATGAGGCATTTCCCATTGGTGAAACGCTTCCATGCTCTTACAATGAGGCTAAACAAATAATTCAAGATTTGGGCCTTGACTATCAAAAAATACATGTATGCAAGAACGATTGTGTACTTTTTTGGAAGGAGTACGAAAATGAAGATGAGTGTCCTACTTCCAAAGTGCCAAGATACAAAGTTCGTAAAGGTAAAGGTAAAGGTAAAGGTAAAGGTAAAGGTAAAAAGATCCCTCACAAGGTTCTGCCATACTTTCCTTTAAAACCAAGGCTACAAAGGCTATTCATATCAAGGAAGACGGCTACTGATATGAACTGGCACAAGGATAAACGTGTAGAGGATGAAAATGTATTGCGTCATCTAGCTGACTCTGAAGCGTGGAAAGACTTTGACAAAAAGCACATGAGTCATTCGCCAAAGATCCTCGTAACGCTATGCACGGACTAGGTAGCGATAATTTTAACTCGTTTGGAAACATGAATAACTCATATAGCATATGGCCGATTTTTCTTGTCTCATACAATTTACCACCATGGAAATGTATGAAGGATCCATTTTTTGTGATGCCTTTGCTTATTCTTGGGCGTAGGGCTCTCGGGTTTGACACTGATGTGTTTTTACAGCCATTAATACATGAGTTAAAGGATTTATGGGAGGTAGGGTTAGAGACATATTATGCATCAAATGGCCAGCATTTTCAATTGCGTGCCACATTGTTCTAGACCATCAACGATTTCCCTGCATATGGTAACCTATCTGGTTGGAGCACCAAAGGGAAATTGTCTTGTCCTTCATGTAATGAGGATGCATCTCACCAATACTTGCATCATTGGAAAAAAACTTGTTACACGGGACATCATCGTTTTTTGCCGCATAATCATGTATAACGAAAAAGTAAGGCATTCAATGCTGAGCCAGAGTGCAGATCGGAACCCAAGTTATTTTTTGAGGAGGAGGTTTTGGGACAATTGGAGTATCTTGACTCAACAGTATTTGGGAAGAGAGATGAACATAGGAAGAAGCGAAAACGTTCTCCTCAATATTTAAATTGGACAAGGAGAAGCATATTATTTAAGTTGCCTTATTGGAAAACCCTCAAAGTTCACCACAACCTCGATGTTATGCACATTGAAAAGAATGTATGCAATAGTGTGATAGGAACATTGATGAACGTTGATGGAAAAACCAAGGACTCATACAAGGCTTGTCTTGATATAGTGGCTATGGGTATAAGGCCTGAATTACACCCGGGGCAAGTAGATGGAAAAACTTTCCTACCCACTCCTTGCTTCATGCTCTCTCCAACTGAAAAAGAAGTTTTTGTGAATTCTTGAGTACAGTTAAGTTGCCAGATGGCTATGCATCAAACATATCACATTGTGTGAGCACTAGTGATTGTCGAATTACAGGGTTGAAAAACCATGATTGCCATGTTATCTTGCAAAGATTGCTTCCTGTTGCCCTACGTGGATGTTTGAAAAGGAAGTGAGCAAGGCTTTAATTGAGCTTTTCTTGTTCTTTAAGGAGTTATCGGCAAAAACATTAAGAGTTGAGGTCTTAGAACAACTTGAGAAAGATATTGTTTTAATTTCGTGCAAGCTTGAGAAGATATTTCCACCATCGTTTTTCGATATCATGATCCATTTATGCGTACACTTATCACATAAAGCAATCCTTACAGGATCGGTGCAATACCGATGGATGTATGCATTTGAGAGGTGCATACATATTCTTAAGGGCTATGTGCGTAACAAAGCCCGTCTAGAAGGCTTTATTGCTAAAGGTTACATTGATAATGAGGCTCTTACCGTTTGCTCTATGTACTTCAACGAAGTTGAGACAAAATTTAATAGACCAGAGCAGAATTATGCTGGGCCTATTAAAGCTACACAAGATGGAAATATTTTTGTATTTAAACAAAAAGTACGTGGAATAGGAGCTGCAGTTAATGATGTGTTGAATTTAAAAGATTTGAAGAAAGCTCGATGGTATGAATTGAATAATTGTGATGAAGTTCAACTGTATGTGAGGTAAGTAAACCACCATATGATTATATTTACTAGAAAAATTTTCTTTTTAAATTCTACTACTTTCACGACTATATGTTTCGAATAATGTTGTGTAATAATTTATAGGGAATATATGGATGAACTTGAGAGACAAGGTTTGACGAATGTCCAAGAGAGGCTTGAATCAGAGTTCCATACATGGTTTCTAAAATATGTAACGGCTATAAATTTTTAACCTTATTTGTGTGTTTAAAAATGTAGTCAAGTATATGCTAATGCATTTCACATCATAAATGGAATTAGGTCACAAAGCAACAACTTGAAGGGACCATGGACGCTTCCAAATCAGCTTATGAACCTAGCTCGAGGTCTTGATTGTCGAGTGACACGATACAGTGGTTGAATTATCAATGGGACCAGATTTCACACTCAAGATTGTGACATGAACTGAAAAACTCAAAATAGTGGTGTGGTTGTCATGGGTGACCATAAAGGAGAAGCTATTGATTTTTATGCAGTTGTTAGAGATATAGTCGAGTTGAAATATCTAGGGAGAAATCGGGTGTTCCTCTTTAAGTGTGATTGTTGGGATGTTGGCAATGAAAAAAATGGAATGAAATTTGATGATTATAAATATATTAGTTTGAATGTTACGAGAACTTGGTACAAGGATGAATTGTTTGTGCTAGCATGCCAAGTTGTACAAGTGTTTTATATGAAGGACATGAAATTTGGCAACAATTATCGAGTTGTACAAAGAATAATACCTCGGGCAATATATGACATTCTAGTGAAAGGGGATGAACATGAAGAGAAAGACAAAGAGGAAGAAAAAGAAATTGATGAACCATACCAAGAATTTGAATCATTTGGTCTTGGAAATGTAGTGCACATGGATGATCAACCCATAGAATTATGCAAAGAAGACATGGAAATGATATGTGTTGATATTGATGGCGATTTCCATGAGGAGAAACTTGAAGATAATGAAGTCAATGATGATATGATTGATTATGATAGTGATGATAGTCAATAAAATTTGCTACTATTTAATTTTCCATGACTTTACAGTTGCTTTTGAAATTCTGAATATATTGTTTGATTTCATTGGAAATGCCCCTTTTTTCTATGGTTAGATTGATGAAATGATGCTAAGTTTTTTAACATCACATGCAATGCCTCCTTACAAAGGGTTCTAGTTTGATTGTTATAATTCATTTGTTATTAACAATGAAATAAAGAATTATGGAAGATTTGGATTTATTTTTAGCAACAATTATAGAAAAGAAAACAAGAAATCCAGAGTTAAGTTGTTTCTCCAAGGTCACTAACGAAAAACCGCATTTAGAAGCCCATTTATTACACAATTTAGACAAAAATGGAATTGTGCTAACTACTCTGTGGATCTGCTTCCTGCAATAAGCTCTACTTTCATTGGGGTTTCCTAGAGCTACTTGCTTCTCATTAATTCATTCTATTATAAGATTTACATGTTCTTCGTCTTGTTCTTGGTGTAATTGTTGTTTGTGTTCGTTGTTATAAAGCCCTAGATGGTGTCCATCTCAGAGTGATTTTTATCGGATATTTTTATATCTGTGCTTGATATCTGACTTTCACTAGTAATGGATTTGTGGAAGCAATGAATATCCTACATTGTTCTAACTAAAGTTGGTTTTGTCAATTTGGTTGCGCTGCACTGGGTGGGCAGGTTATGTGTACAGAATACCTTGAAGAAAGAAAAGGTTTGATCCAAGCATTTGCACAAGGACTCGAAATTCTTTGATCGTCCCGACGTAACCTAAGTTTTCCTTCTCTCTCTCTTTACACAATACACCACATCTTCTTGCTCCTGCTCTATTTCTTGGATTCAAGGATAGACATATGGGGGCTAATCTTCATTGCTTAAATTTTGTTTTCCAGTTATCTCCTGAATGATGCTACGGTTCATGCATTTTATCTTTTCCCATTCTTCCTACATTGGGGCTTTCAGATTTTGGAGGAGCCATTTCAAGTTTATTTGATTCTTTAAAATTTTAAAGTTTTCTTTGGAATATTTTGTATCTATGTTTTGCTTTATGCTTCAAATTGTACATTGGGTTGTGATAAATGAAAGAATGCACTGCATCCATTAAATGAAAGACACAAAATGCACTGATTTTGCGGTTCATGCTTCTTCAATTTGTTATGAAGAAGCATGTTTGTGAATTGGAGAAGAGCTTTTCTCCAGTCCACCATTCATTTAGAGACCTCTATGCATAGATCTTGCATAAAAAATAATAGATTGATCCAATAATAATGAACACATCATTTCATCACATGTGTATGAAAAAAATTGGACGAAAAGTATGCGTTAATAAACAACATTCATTTTTATTTTTCTTTGGAGATAATTGTGATATATCATGTGGCTACAAATGTAGGATCAATCTTTTTTTATTTTGTTTTTTGGTATGCATGATCTATGCACAGATGCCTCTAAAATAATTGGATTGAATCATGAAAGTGGGCCCGTAGTGGGTTCACGAGGCCAGACTACACGAAATTTTGTCATTTGATAAAAATTCTATAGCTGCCCATGTTTTATGTCACACCCTGATTTTTATTACTCGGATTCCATTACCAAACCATTATTATAGATTCAATTTTAGAGATAACGTGCGGAAACTCTTTACATTTACAAGAACATATGAATAAAGATTCTTTCATCCGAATATAATATGAGTGCAATAGGAGTAATAATTAAATAAATTGCCCGTAGGCTTACATCTTCTAAATGAAGAGAAAGGGTTGAACCCTTTTACATTGATGGCATTCCGCCGACAAATAAAAGGCCCCGTGGCCAACAAATAAAGAAGATCCATGACCTTGAAACACTTCTCGATGTTCACTTGAAAAAGGATTAGCAAAGTGGGATGAACATAAAGTCAAGTAAGGATCGCAACATGATCCTAAACAATAACAACATACAGATAGCTATGATCATGAATGCTAGTCTCATACTATATAAATAATGTGACGATTTATACAGAAATGTATGTATATAAGAACTTTTCTCAAAATAATTCATTTCATTTAATAATGTAAGCAATTCACTTTTCTTTCTTCTTGTTACCTTTTTCCAAAATTCATATGACAATAACAAATTCCTGAAAACAATTTCACCAAGCCCATTACATTTTCTCCCACTTCCTGGACTTACACCTGATTTGCCTTTTCAAAACATGTTCACAAGCATCCGATGTCCTTCACATTTTTCACAATCTCAGTACAGTACTTACGTCCATTTCCAACACATTCATATCTATAAATGTACACCTTTAGTACAAAAGGAAACAACAAGAAACCAACAACTATCCACTTAACAAATGAGGCAACTCGGCCTTCTAGAACCATAACCATCATAACCCATAATATACCCAGATACACTGAGACAATAGTGATAAATAAGTTATGCTCTACCTGCCTTAAGCACGATAAGCCAAGGACACACCTTTCCATAACGAAATGCCAATTTACCAGACTCCGGCTGGAAGGTAATGGTACCTCTGCCAAGTTCTCCAAGCGCTAGCTGGAAGGTACTGGTACCTCTCATTCTAAGCGCAGCCAATTCTCCAGACACTAACTAGAAGGTAATGGTATGTCTCATTCTCAGCGTAGTATACGTTACCAATCATCACAACATGACAAAAGTACAACCACCAAGTGTAATGCATACACATAAACTGTTCGACACAACAATGTCATCTTCCACCGATGACCAAGAACAAAACCTCTAAATGTATGTATTCAACACACATATTATAATAATTCAACTCTCATGAGATATTAAATCCAACAACAATAATAGTAAAATAAAATATTCATAATCCAATCCTCAAGCTAATTTCAGAAATTCACATATGATTTCATCCTTTCTTTTCAAAAATCATTTCTCTTATTTTCCAAGTCAACATACTCCTTCCTTTATCCCAATCCATTCTTTTTATTTTCATAAAACTACATCCATGGGTATCAAAGCCACAACCCAACTCAACTTAATATATTCAATTCAAAATAATTCCAATGCCATAGTTAATTCTCTCTTTCAGCTATTAACACATTTACACAAACCATAACAACAATTTACAAACATTATTCAACTTTACCCCTTTTAATTCACCAAGGCAAAACATTAAATTAGGGCTTTTTCTTCTTTCAACATACACATGCTAGATTACTCCCCAATTAACCCAAACAACAATCAATTTAACAATCTCATTCCCAAATGACAAACCCTAGATCCCCTTTCATGGCTTTAAAAGAAATCCATAACGTATATGATTTTTATGCAATAAAATCTTCCACATATCTATCTATAGATGAGGTATTGAAAAGGAGTAAAGAAATCCCTACCTCAATATTCGAGGCCCAAGATTTGAAGCTAAAGATGAAGACCCAACTTGAAACTCCAATGAAATCGCAAAACAATCGGTAAAAGTCTTGACCTATGCTTGCTCTTCAAATTCTTGAAAGATTTGGGGTGAATCTTGGGTAAATAAAAGAGAAATCAAGAGGTTGGAAGGTTGGGGTTTCGGGTTTGGAGGATAGGAGGAGAAGAGAGGGAGAAAAAATAGAGTTTTAGGGCCAAAAAGTCACTTTATAATGTCTGTTAACAACATGGTCACTTACGTGAAGGAAGCTTGGCTCTAGCGTAGAAAAGAAGCTCCCAGAATCTCTAGAAATCGTGCAGTTTGCTCGAGCGAGCATGCTTCCAGCATAGAAATGCAAAATTCAAACATGTATAACTCTCTCGTCCAGACTCCGTTTAGGGTCGTTTTTGTGTCCAAATTGAAGCCCCGAAAGTAAACTTTCCAATGGTTCTGGCCTCACATCAAGATTCAAAGTATGGAGAGATAAAATGATAAAAGAGTGAAAACTACTCAACAACAATCATCCGAATTTGAAGTTTCTAATTCAATCTCACCCAACTACTATTGTAATACCTCAACCAAGGCTCAAATATCAACTAAGAATGTTCTCAATTAAGGTAATTGAGGAGTCAAATTATAGCTTCATTATAACAGGAAGCACAGAGTGCTACATTTTAAGTATTTGAGATACTGTTAAGTTCTTATTATTTTGATATGGATACCTTGAGTTTTTATCCTTTTAATATTGATAGTCACTGCTATGATATGGTCAATTCATAACTGATACGATTAATTTGGCTACAATGAAATTATTTTTTGAAGCTAATAATTTCATTATTGTGTTTCTCGACACTTAATTCTTGATAAATGCCCTCCATACAGTAACATTTAAGAAATCCCCATATGAAATTGCATCATAAAAAGATGAGGCAAGTTGAAACATTTATTATTATGAAATAGACAAGGAGAATAACGCCACAATGCACAAAAGTGAATGTGGGTCTCAAAATAATGTTTATGATTTGGTTTTTTGGTACTTTGCGTATCACTTGTGGTCTCTGCATTTGAAATAGTTGAGCTGAATTATTATGTCTGTTGAATTTTCAGGGGCGACCAAAGGGTGTCACTCCAAAATTCAGCTTGGCACCTCTTGTGCCCAGGCTGTCTGAACTTCCTGGCATTCAGGTATATTTTTTTAAATAAATATAAAGTAAGTTTGCCAGTATCAAATGTCGTGGCTGAGTTGTGGGTGGTCTCATTTTGATTTTAAAAGATCCAACACAAGTCACAGATGATTTTAAAAGATTTGTACTTGGTCTCATTTTGATAACCAATAACAAATTTTCAACACAAGGGTGTTAAAGTAATGTGAAAGTATATACTGTCTATTAATATATATATGCATAAGTATATATGCAGTGTAGAAATATATGGTATATATATTAATATATCTGCATAAGTATATATGCAGTGCAGAAATATATTATATATATACCCTCAGCTTCTAAATAGGTATGTCCACAAGAGGCAGAGGACGAGCAGGGTATGTAGCTAGACCCCATGTGCCTACACGCCATGCACCTACACCCCATACGCCTACACCCCATGCATCTACTAAATCAGTTCGCTCATCCATTCAATCAATACCTGGACCCCATGCATCCATTAAATCAGTTCGATCATCTACGTTGCACCCATTTACATCAGAGTCGGTACATGAAGTTACGTCACAAGTTTCACACTCGGACACTTCTAGCACACATTGTAGCACTTATGCTTTGAAAATATTTTAAGTTTATGTTTTGTTTTGGTTGGTGGTCTCTTCTTTTCAATCTAAATATTAACATGATACTTTTTCATTGTTTCTAGGAGGCACATCCAAGGGTAAGAGAGGACGTGGGAAGTCACGAAGCCTCAAATTGGCCAAGCTAAAAATCAAGAGGTGCGACTGCCTATTCAGATTTGTAAGGTTAGTGGACAACCATATGGTGAAGCATCTGAAAAATTTACTAGTGAATTAGGGATTGTCCCTAGGCAATTTGCCCCACAAAATGTGCCATCGAGGATTGATATTAGCGAAGAGGATAAAGAAACATTGATTGCATAACGTTAGGTAAGTGGTACAACTGCTGAGATTTAGATTTCCTCTTCCCAAATTATTTTATGGACGGTTGTTTCCCTTATAAATTTCCTCTTCCCAAATTATTTCATCAAGCATTTTGATAGCACTGTTTGTACCATTTATTTGTTTCTGGCACAATAATTAACAAGCACCATAAATAACTTTGAGGGAGCACAGTTTTGCTCAGTTGAAACTAGAAAGCTTAATCGGCTGTTGTTCCCATCTGCATCTTCTACATGAATTTATTATATATATATATATATATATGTATGTATGTCTATATATATATACTATGAGATGTGCGGCCTTCTTACCTTTTATGTTTCCACTAGTTGTGTGTTCTCATCTACCAGAAGACACCATTGTTTGCTATCCTCCCGTACTGGAGCTATATGTGTCCTTTTCAGTGGGAACATAATCTTTACAAAGATAAAATCTTAAGAAATGAAGAAATTAAATTGGTAAAATGAACTTGGGCGGAGGAGACTTTTACTTTGCCTTTTAGCTTTTTATTATTTTATCTATATATCATAACTCTTTTTTAATGTGCTTTAATTTTTTCTTGTTTGGTATGATAGAAAGGTTTTAAGTTTACCAATGAACCCTAAGCTATCAAATCTATCCTCAATATGATGCACAACCGGCATAAGAGCTATCGCCATGACCTACGAAAACGCTTTAGAAGTTTCCATACAATGGAATCTGCCCTTGCAGATCCACCTGAAAATATGGAAAAAGAGGTGTGGAGGTTCTTGGGCGAAAAATGGTCTGACAAGGACTATAAGGTAACTTTGTCAATCTTGTCTCATTTTCTATCAAACATGGTGGTTTAAATATGAAATGCTCTAATTCTTTGTACAAATGCTGTGGTTTTAATTCTATTTTTCCAAGCTAACAACCCAAAGAATTGGACTTTGGGTAGGATGTACTTAACCCAAATCAACCTGCTTGTATTCAAAATAGGATCAGCACTAGCAATACACAATTTCAACCTGCTATCTCCAATTCTATATTCCCAGTAGATGAGAAATGTTTAATAATAAAAGAAACACATTTTGCTCTGACTTAAGCATTTAATAATAGGTGAGATGTGGCAAGAATAAGTTGAAGCGGGAGAAGTTGAAAGTCCTCCACACTGTTGGCTCGAAGGCCTTCAGAAGAGTGCAATATGATGAGGTATTAATCATAGAATCTATGATTTTTGTTTTTGCAATTGTAATTGAACAACGTAATCTATATTGATGTTTAATGTGTGCTATAAACGACATAGCGAGACTGTGCCACCGGAGAGAAACTTGGACTTGTTGAGTTGTACAAAAAGACGTATTTTAGTGAGAAAAAAGAGGCATGGGTGCATGCTGATGTTGAGATTAGACATATAAGACATCAATCTTTATGTACTTTCGTTCCTTATATCCTTAATAAAATGTGGATGGATACTTAGTTTTATCTCAACAAATGATTATTGTAGTACAAGCTTGAAAAGCAACAGGACAAAGCTATTGAAGATGGATCTGGCCCGCTATCCGATGAGCAACTTTCTACTGAGGTATTTAGACAAAAAGTAGGGTATATACGAGGCTTAGGGCGTGGTCGAAAACCAAGTACAACATTATCTAGAAAACGTACCCGTGCCCAACTCGAGAGGGATAATGAGGCTACTACAAGCGAGGCTGAAGAGCAACGAAGAATCAATGAGGAGCTGGTAGGAAGAATTCAAATCTTGGAGTCCTATCGCATGGAATACAATGCCAAAGTCGACTTCTTGATGAAGCAGATCAGTCGAAGAGGACCCTCTACTGATTCTTCTTAGTAAGTCATCTTTTCAAAATGTTTGAGTAATTGATATTTGTTTCATTCAATAAATCTGATAAATCTTAGGATATTAATATGATTGGATTACAAGTATATGCTAATACGGGTTATACATATATATTTGCATAAAACATTCTCCTTTTCGTCTATATATATTTGTATAATTACACTTTTCGTAGGAGTTATTCCTTTTAATTACTGTTCTACAAGGAATTGTTTTCATTGGGAGTAATGTTTGTAATTGAACTTTAGATTAGTGGAATGCTGAAATTAGGAGTTTAGTACATCTAACTTGGAGGTAGTTTAAGTTTCTTCTCCAATTGGAGGCAGCTGATATGCGAGGTCATTACTTCAAAATGGAGTATGTTATGCACCTCCCTATGGTTGCTGGTGCCATGATCGACTCAGGCGATATATCATTAATAGCAATGAACTTGCTTGTTATAATATTGGTTTAATTTACTGACGTCGTTTTGGAAAACTGATTTTTAAGAAAGAAGAGCCAAACATGGACTGCTTTGCCAGATATAGAGTCGCCACCTAAATGTTTTATTTTGGAAAAATTTAGGAAATCCTGACTCGTTGCCTAAGGCCACGTGTCCGTCATCACCAAAGTTGCATCGGCTCGGGAACTTGGGTACGATTAGGGAAGGTCAGCTCTGAGCACCCCCGCTCGCCCGATCGAAGATCGGCCACTACTAAACATGATATCTCGTTTTTGAAAATACATGCGTTCTTATTCCGGTTAATTAGCTAGAATTACTATGTAATGCGCACAGCAAAACAAGTATAGACTAGATCACCAAATTTGGAACAAAGCATTGCATATCCGTTTGTTTGGAAAATGGTTTGAAGTTTGCTACTCGTAAGTAGGCTAAAATGCGGATTTGATGAATTGTTCCAATTCAAGTAATCCAACCTTCACCCACAGGCATTCAGGCAGTTATATCACATAAGCAAATAACCTCATGGCAAGCATGTTATCACGGCAATACTCAAACTCATGTAAAATGCTAAAGCGTAAACACTTACAGTGTACTCCAAGCCAAAACAGAGAACTAGTTAGTAATCAATGCATGATCCTAGTTCATGTGAAAATGGCTAATGCAACACATACATAATGCAACTTAGAAATAGGCTCGGCTATTCTAAAATGGCATTTGAGATGCAACAATCGATACATGTATTCAACTTGGAGTTGAAATACGATGCAGTTTGTATGATGCGCCGAGCCCGGTGCATGCAAGATAGATGAATGTATGCAAACATGCAGGCATGAGGATGCTAGACAGATGGACGGATGCAAACATGCAAAGCATAAGTATGCTAATTAAAAACGACCTAGAACTAACCAATGAAAGCAGGTAAGTAAAAGGGAGAAAGAAATGGAGGTTGGAAGACATGCACACACGCATGCACACTCATTACAAACTTCTCCCTCTCGACGAAGGGTCCGAATAAATAATACATGCCAACTAATTAACTAACTAACAAGCTAATTAATTATTACATAACTGAATTGAATAACTGGCTACAACTAATTATTACAAAACTTAATTAATTAACAAATTAACTAATTACAAATTGAAATGCAATAAAAAAAAGCTGCTCTGGCTCTGTTCATAGAAGCAGAAGGATATGCATGCTCGCATTCGGCTTCTCGCCTCGAAATACCTTCCGGTTGCTCTCTTGAGGCTTTGCTGGCAAGGTGTGTTCCAGTGCTTGTTGCTGAAACTTACCAAAACACTGTTGGGGAATTCACCAGTGGCCTGCCAGCCATGAATGGAGATCTGCCGGCCAACAACAAGGCACTGCCGGCCAAGGATGAAAAGGTGCCAGCCAAGGATGAAAGGCTGCCGGCCACTGGTGTGCTGTGACACCAAACTGCAACAAAGCACAAAATAGAGAAAAGGGAGGGTCTCCTAAGGGTATGTATGCACTATGCCACCCCATATCACCTCAAAACATCAAGGGAGAGGCATAGTTGGATCCATGACCATCAATCACGCAAAGATCCAACTTTTGCAAATCAATATGAAATGAATGCACAAATAAACACATAAAGCCTAAAACTCTATCATGGATAATCAAGAGCGTCGGCGACCGAGAATTGAGACAAGTTTCATCACTTGAAGTATGAAATGTCCCTCATTCCTCGTACTCGGATTAACACTTAATCCAAACAACAATGCAACAAAAGCATGGCAAACATGCAATATGACTTAAGCATGCAACAAGCATATAAGCATGATATGAGGTAACAACCTTGGACAACATGATAAAATGCAACATGAACATGCAAACATACAAGGTATGTAAAGCTGGACACGTATGCAACAACATAAAAGATGAGACAAACATGCGACAACATGGTAAGATGGGCTTACACTAAAGATGGACAGCTCTCAAGTAGGCCCAAATCAGTGGCCATAAGTGTTGAAATGGCATGAAAATGTACAAATAAACATGCATGCCCAAAGGGCCCAAGAATTAAGGCACAATGACACAACTCTCAAACATGAGCAACGAGTGACAATCATGATAATATGGCAATGAGGTAAGCTCTGAAATCATGCAAGGAGTGATGCCAAATGAACTAAACAATGCAAGCATAGCATGTTAGGATGCTGAAAGTACAAAGCCAACAAAGGGACTTAAGCCATGGCCATACAAGGTAAGCCGCAAAGGGCCAAGGGGACCTAAAACAATCCTAAGGCAGGTCCAAACAAGACCAAAAACAAGCTCAAAGCTAGCCAACATAGGCTAGAACACAAGGCTAAAAACATGGAGCATGCAAGGCTATAAAGAGGCAATGCACTACACCTATTGAAACCAAACATGGCATGACTTGGACAACACAAAACAGAGTTACATCATGGTATAACAAGACCAAAAATGCACTGAAATGATGAGCCAAAGGCTTAGGCTGAAAGGCATGCACACAAGTTCCTTCTTGAGGCATAAAGAGCCAAGCCTTCAAGGCATTAAAAGCACGTCAAATGCAAGTATATGACTACATTTCATGGACTGCAATAGCATTTGAAATGATGACAAAGCATGCAAACATCACATGTATGGCATGGTAGCCTAAGCATTTACACTATAGCTATAGAAAACATGAGTGATATGGCCATGACAGCCCAAAACAGTCCTAGAACAGCCCAAAATAAGCATAAAATCATGCTGGAGCAAAGCCAAAATATGCTAGGATGATGAGTCAAAACATGATGCACAAAAGGCTAGTAAGCAAGGTTTGTTCTACAACTATATGGAGCATGCAAAAGATGACTAAACCAGCTATGGACGGAGTCATGACATGCCAAATGATGACCAAATACATGCTGAAATAGGCTCAACATAAGCTAGGATGACATGCTAAAGCAAGAAGCACATAAAGCTAGTTTATGGGATTTACACTACAAGTGTATTGCACATGCATGGAGTGACAAAACCAACCCAAAATAGATCTATGGCATGGTAAAACATCACCAAAAATCTACTGAAATGAACTCAACACAGGCTAAGCAAACATGCTACTTTGATGAGCTATAAATGAGATTACACTACACATAGAAGATGCATGCAAAATATGACCAAACCAGCCATGGACAGACTTAAGGCAGGTCCTAAAAGTCACAAAAAAGTGCCTGAACCAAGCCTCAAAAATACATAGAGGCAAGCTCCTTTGAAAGGCCAAATATGCAAGCAAACAAAAACCAAAATAGAGGGGGCCACCCCCTCTGATTTGGGCCCTCAAAACCACATGCCTACCACTGAAAATCCACTGGATTTGAGTGGTTAGGAGGCCAAACCAAGGCTAGCTCGGAGGCCTTAAGGCATGGCCCATAACAAGGCCAAACAAGGCCTATAAGAGGGTTCAAGACCCTCAACAGCAGAAGGACCTTAAACAACCAGCAAAAGGACCTTAAATACAAGACTTTTTTCAGTTAAAAGCAAGGCCTAAAACAAAATGCAAGGATGGCCAAAATGAGGTAGAAGAAGATGCTAAAAAGGGGAAGAAACTTACCCTTGAAGATCCACTTCAAAACCAGTAACCTCAGGGGCCAAGAACCAGCTTTCAAAGCTCAAGAAACCCTCCTAAGAACCTTAGTCCAATGGTGGTGGTGTATCTCTATGTGTTGTAGTGTAATAATGCATGGAGAATGGACTTCAATGCACAAATGAGCAACAATATATATAGAGAGAGATATTTCTTCTCCAAAATGCTCAACCTCTGATAAGGAGAGAGGCTCTCTCCTTATATGGAAGGAAAACATTGCAAAGCTTCTTCAAGAAACTTGGCAAGAGCTTCATCCCTTCATACACGTGTATAGAGGGCAGATGAAAGGATTACAACTGGCTCAAAAGATCTGGAGTGAAACCTGCTGAGGCTGGGATGCTGCCGGCCATCAGGGATGGCTGGCAGTGGCTCACTGATGACCGACAAGCACAATAAATGGCCGGCAGCAACAAATTGGTGGCCGGTAGGACCAAAAGGTGGCCGACAGTGCACCAACAAACACATTCTAAAAGGACCAAGTCATGGTCCAAGAATAGGGCAGAAATGATACAAGGTCTGGAAAGCTCGAACCTGTGACGTTCCGCTGCGAAAGTTCAATACCCGATGAGCAATCGAACTTGTGTTCGGATGTACCTGCAAGCACAACCGAGTCTTGAGGACGGTCAAAAATGGGGTGTCTATAGTTGCCCCTCTTTGACAGAACTCGAAAGTCACAAAGTGACGGGAGTGAGTGTCAAAGCCCAGAGACGACCCATTTTTAATAAGGCTGAAGACTCAGGCAGACAATCAATGTAAGCATGCAGAGATGCGCCCGTAGGCTATGGCATAATGCAAATGATATGCAAGATTCAAGAGCATAACTTATGATTATGCAAAGGAAGACTATAATGAAGCAGTTATGCCAAATAAATGCAACATTTTAAGCGAATAAGAAACAGTCTTACATATTCCGACAGAAAGAATGTAAGAAAATTATGCAATTCTCACCACGTCTATCGTGGAGTGCATACAATACTGTCCGGTTCGTCTGGTCGTGCCGACTCCAAATGAATCGTACATACAATATCGTGCCTGTAAAAGAAAGAAACTCAACAGGTACAATATCGTTAGAATCATGCATAACAATGTAAGTGAGATGCGCATGACAACGCAAGTGGAGTGGTGCAAAACAATGCAATCCTGTGGGTGCGAGACAACGTGGATGAAACATGCGTAACAGCGCAAATTAAATAAATGCGTAACAGCGCAAGATATAGCAAAGTGCATAACAGCGCAAGTAAAGTGGTGTGTGCGTGACAGCGCGAGTAAAACATAGCATGCGTAACAGCATAAAGTAAAGAAAAGTGCGTAACAGCGCACATAACCTGCGTAACAACGCAAGATAAAGCAAGTAAAACATGTAGAACATGCGTAACAGCGCAAGTTAAAGAAATAAAACAAGTTAACATGCGTAACAACGCAAGTAAAAGAAGTTGAACATGCGTAACAGCGCACGTAACCTGTGTAATAGGGCAAGATAAAGATAAAACATGCGTAACAGCGCAAGATAAGAAAAAGTGCGTAACAACGCACATAACTTGCGTAACAGCGCAAGATAAAGCAAGTAAAACATGCATAACAACGCAAGTTAAGAAAGTAGAACATGCGTAACAACGTAGGTAGAACAAGTAAAACATGCGATATAGCGCGGGTAAATAGGTAAACATGCGTAACAGCGCAGGTACAAGAAAATATGTGCGTAACAGCGCACATAACCTGCGTAACAGCACAGGATAGAATAAGAAGGTGCGTAACAGCGCACATAACCTGCATAATAGCGCAAGTTAGGATAAAAAGTGCGTAACAGCGCACAATAACCTGCGTAACAGCGCAAGTTAGAATAAGAAATTGCGTAACAGGGCTCAATAACCTGCATAACAGCGCAAGTTAGAATAAGAAGGTACGTAACAGCGCACAATAACCTGTGTAACAGTGCAAGTTAGAATAAGAAATTACGTAACAGCGCACAACAACCTGCGTAGCAGCGCGGGTAAAGGAGTAAACATGCGTAACAACACAGGTTAGGAAAATAAAGCATGCCTAACAGCGCAGGTAAGAAATGAAACATGCGTAATAGCGCAAGATAAGTAAAGGTGCGAAACAACGCAAAATAACAAACGTAACAGTGCAAGTTAAATAAGGAGTGAACAATGCAATGCACTAACAAGTGCAGATATGGTACGCAAAATAGCGCGAGCAATGCACTAACAGGTGCAGGTAAGGTGCGCAAAATAGCGTGAACAATGCACTAACAGGTGTAGGTAAGGTGCGCAAAATAGCGCGATGCAATGCACTAACAGGTGCAGGTGGGTGTGCAAAATAGCGTGATAAGGGCGACAAATTCCAACCATGCTGAGGAGGTCCAAAAACAAACAATTAGGAGCGTATACAGCGCAACCTGAGATAAATTTCAAACACACTGCAATCGTGTGAGGAAGAAACAAAACTCTAACCACGCCGAATTCGTGAGAAGAGGTGTAAAAACAAACAATCAGGAGCGTATACAGCGCAACTTGAGATAAACTCCAAACACGCTGAAATCGTGTGAGGAAGAAACAAAACTCTAACCACGCTGAATTCGTGAAAAGAGGTCTAAAAACAAACAATCAGAAGTGTATACAGCGCAACCTGAGATAAATTCCAAACACGCTGAAATCGTGTGAGGAAGGGGAGAAAAAGAAACACAGGGGCGTATCCCCGCTGTTTCGGAATGGTACAAGCATTGAAACGTATTCCAAATGCTCTAAACCAGAGAAGGAGAAACAAAGGGATACAACCCTATGTTTCAAAAAAGGAGAAGAGACATAGGGACGCATCCCCGTGTCTAGGACAAAGAAAAACCTCTCTCAGCGTAGCAAACGCGAGAGGGAAAAGAGAAAATCTCTCAGCGTAGCACACGCGAGAGAAGAAAGAGAAACCTCTCAGCGTAGCACACGCGAGAGGGAAAAGAGAGAATCTCTCAACGTAGTATACGCGAGAGAGGAAAGGTAAACCTCTCAGCGTAGCACACGTGAGAGGGAAAAGGGAAAATCTCTCAGCGTAGTACACGCGAGAGCGGAAAGGGAAACCTCTCAGCGTAGCAAACGCGAGAGGGAAAAGAGAAAATCTCTCAGCGTAGCACACGCGAGAGAAGAAAGAGAAACCTCTCAGCGTAGCACACGCGAGAGGGAAAAGAGAGAATCTCTCAGCGTAGTACATGCGAGAGAGGAAAGGTAAACCTCTCAGCGTAGCACACGCGAGAAGGAAAAAAGAATCTCTCAGCATAGTACACGCGAGAGAGGAAAGAGAAACTCTCAGCGTAGCACACACGAGAGGGAAAAGAGAAAATCTCTCAGCGTAGTACACGCGAGAGGGGAAAGGTAAACCTCTCAGCAAAGCACACGTGAGAGGGAAAAGAGAAAATCCATCAGCGTAGTACAGGTGAGAGGAAAGGGAAACCTCTCAGCGTATCACACGCGAGTGGGAAAAGAGAAAATCTCTCAGCGTAGTACACGCGAGAGAGGAAAGGTATCAGTCAAACTGAACCGGTACTTCTCTAAATGAACGGTACATACAATACCGTGCATGAACGAGAAAGGATTTTGATAGGTAGAATGCAATACAATGCATGATGTTTAAGGAATGCAATAAATAAAGCGGTGCTTTAGAAAGCACCTCAGGAGGTGAGTGGCGGTGAACCGCGCTGCTCTGATAGGGATCTTCCCCTGTGTTCTTCTCTTCGAACAGTAACCTTCAACTCACAGTGCAAAAAGGTTCTGAAATACTAACAAGGAGCAACATCTGCTGGGGAAACCACGGATGCCGCTTTTCTTCTTGATCATACTCACAACTTTCCCTATTCTTCAACGGGGTGACAGACTAGGTTGGATCGGTATCCAGAATCGAGGTGCATACCCGCTGCCTCAACCTATGGGGCTTCTATACAGATTTTAAGCTGAGGATTCACCCCTGGGTATTCAAACCAGACTTTAGTCTCGGAAATCCTGAACCTTTGTGTTCTAGGCAACAACCATTCGAACTCTAGTTTTCACCGTCGCAATTGATCTCCTAGGAACTTATTGCAAACACGGCCAAGATGCCCCTGACAAGGATTGATTTTCTAAGGGAGCACTTCTGATCGCCATTCTGGATTTGAAGTAGTCGACATAGTATTCTGTTGATTATGAACACACAGCTCATACAGCATACTGCTCATTTTGTACAAACAGCCCACTCTGAAAACTGCTCATTCTAAACTCACTGGATGAAATGACAGAACTTGCGAAGGTTGAAACACACTCAAATGTTCCAAATTTTCCCCCTTTTCTTTTACATCGCAGCCCGAAACCCAAATGGCTTCAGATAGGCCCTGGTTTTACTGTTCTGACATGACCTGGGTTGAACCCTGCGGTTTTATGAAAGAATGAATCTTGTTTTGCACAAATGTGAAGAATGGCATAGCACTCTGAGCACAAAACGATTTATTTTGAAATTGAGAGTGAGAGTGAGTTTTCAACTGGGTATTGAGCCTACGACTGAACACAGCGCACCACAACTCAATAAAAGAAAACAAGGGTAAAACAACCTAAGCACATCGAGTAACACTCGAAATGACTCAAAGCAAGAATCGAGACAAAACAAAAGACACGACACACAAACGTGTTACAAAGACGAGAGACCTCTCAGTAATGCGAGGAGCTAGTTTCTCCGGGTAGTGTTTCCCACCATTTTCTTATTTGTGATCCTCACATCACTCGGCCTTCAGGCTCTGTTTTTCTGAACAAGCCATTTTCTTACCTTTTCTCTCATCGCACATCTCTCTATTCTTCAATCTCTCATTTTTTATCCCTCCCCTGGGTGGTTGATAGATAAACAGGAGATTGCGGGCTCTTGCCCCTAGCATTCTGCTAGATTCTCTTCTTCTGATCACAACAGTGAACTTTCCCACAAAGGGGTTGCGCTACAACTGGGTGTGTAGCAAATCTACAGCTAACATCGGTTGACGATGCTACTGGGGAGTTTGGACATGATCAGATCTGTTCAGATGAGGAAGTGGAACATCTTGATCCATTTCAGTTTGTGCTTCGCACTTGGCTTGATACCTCGTTGCTCGGAGGATATGAAAGCTTTCAGCCCTTTGTTATTAGCTTCAATTGCGCCCTTTTGGCAGGTAGAGCACCCTTCCTGGCGAGTATGTTGACAATGGGGGAAAGATAGGAAGCCTGACTCAACTGTGCCCCTAGTTCTTCATTATGACCATTTTTTGTTTTGGCTTTCTACTAAAATAATTTTGGTCAATATAAGAGTTAGATTAGCATACTTGTTCAACTTTTGATTTAAAATCATGCAAGTTAGGCCGTGAGCATTGAAAATTTTCCTTTTTTGGGTCCAAGAAATGGTCCAATTTTGGAAAAATGGAATAATTTTTGAGAGAATTGGTCAACTTCATTAAAAATTCTGAAAAACTATTTTTGCAAACGGCCACTGTTCAACGAGCATGAAACCTACTCTTGAGATGCACGACCTCAGATCCAAAACAATGGAGAACTGCCCCTTGTCTAAATGACACCGCATGGCAACAGAAAGTTGCCCCTTGTTTGAATAGTATCGCAGCACACTGTAATCAGTCCTAAAAGTAACGATTACAACCGAACTCTCGGATATAGAGGAGACAAAGATGATCAGAACCATTACATGGACACAATGGATTTGGAAGTGTTTATGGCTGGACTTCAGAATGAAGTTGCCTACGTATCCCAAACATGGGAATCAAGCCTTACGTAGTTCTGGTTAAGGTATACTCGGGTATTAATCTCTCCTTTTGTGCTCTAACTTTTGCCAAGGCCGCCCTTTCTGGGTTCTCAACCTTGCGAGCTTTGTTTTTCTTTTCTTTTTCATTTCTTTTCTGATTTTTTTCTTCTTCTTCTTTTTTCATTCTTTGCATTTTTTTTTTGTTCTTTTCTTTTCGTTTTTCATTTGCTCTAACTTTTGCCTGGGTCGCCCTTCCGGGTTTTCGCCCCAGCGAGCCTCTCAAGGGTAAAAGTGTAGCTAGTCCATGTCAAATGGTTTTAGGATCTCGAGGCCATCTGAATCCAAGAGAGTGGTTATTGTTTGCTGATGATGTTGGAGTCCATCCAATGGGGGCTGAATTTGCCCCTAGCGTTGTGGATAGGAACTCAATTGTTTTTCAACAATACTTTCTTCTTTTTCTCCCTTCCGGGACTTGGCATTCTTGCTGATCTTCATTGGCTTGAGAAACATCCCAATTTTTCGCCCTAGCATATTTGAAATTCTTTTGCCCCAAGCTCAAGGGGTGTTCCTGATCTAGCTCTACAAGCTTTCTTTGATCGCATCTGATCTTCTTGCCCCTAGTTCGAGGATTACTTCAAATCTGGCCACACAGGCCTCACATTGCGATCGACCGTTGAACATTCTGAATTGAGGTTCATGGTTTGCAAGCGAGCAGTCGAGTCTCGAGGTGGAGAGAGATCGTAGGCTGCGCAATCTCAAGAGCGATTCCACATAGGTCTTTGCGGGACCGCATAAAACATTTTTTGAAATCTTTTAAGAAAGTGACAAATCGCTCACGTTGAAGACAGTGTAGAGCCAATCTGGATCAAGCCAGGATCCTTCTCAGTACTCACATTAACAAACATGATCTCAATCATTGAGGGCTTAGTATGCCTTTCTTTCTCTCAAATGATCAAATTTGGCAAAACCCGAGGAATTCCTTCATCTTCGTTTTCATCACAATGTTCAAAAAAAGTTTTGAAAAACGTAGGTTAATGCAATGATTTAAAGGTGCAAAAGAGCAGGTGAGATGCTCCGCCATTTCATTCTAGACTTGTTGGCATAACAGGCTCGAAGTAGCAATAAGTACAAAACATGACAGCCACAGCTGCTTCATTTAGATTTCCTGGTTGCAAACTGGCTCCATAGCAGAGACAGAACCAAAAGAAAGGGAAAAGAGAAACACAAAACAAAATGATGATGTCCGAGGTAACAACCCCGGAATCACCTGACTCCTATACAACAGGACTGACCCGACACAACAAGACAAGCCTAACCGACTCAGTATAAAAAAAGACTAACTCAAAACAACGAGACAGACTCTTAAGCAACAAACTGACTCAAAACAACGAGACAGACTCTTAAGCAAAACACTAACTCAAAACAATGAGACATACTCAAAACAAAACCAAAGAATTGACTCAAAACCCAAGCCAGAAACTACAAAAACTAGCATTCGCAAATGCTCAAAATAGTGCGTGTCAAACGCCACATCTGAAATAAATCGAGCGCCACCTGCAGCTGGACCAACCCCTGATCACATACTTGTATTATCCTCGAAGTCCACCAACTCAGTGATGACAGACTCTACCGAGCTTGGTTGGAGGATGACCTCATTGTCAAACAGATCCTGAACTTCATGGCAAAGACGGAAGCAGTTGTCGGTGGTGTGACCGGTCTGTTGATGGTATGCACAGTCCTGGGTAGCGTCATGACCAGCTGGAAGACGACCAGGGAGAGGCCGAGGCTCGAGGGGTTTGAAATGCCCCTTTTTAGCCAGGATTTGAAGCGCCTTGGACAAAAGCATATAGAGGCTGTGGAAGACCCTGCGACCTCGGGGCAGATACTTCGAAGTCTGTGAACTTTTGCTAGACACATTAGCAAAAGGATTGGAGGGTGCTACCTTGGCTCTCTGATCTTTTCCAGGTGGAGGGTTAAGATTGGAAGGAACTGCTCTAGTACGACGGTCCCTATCCCGATTTTCACTCTAGCTTGAACT
This sequence comes from Camellia sinensis, assembly GCF_004153795.1. Classification (NCBI taxonomy): domain Eukaryota; kingdom Viridiplantae; phylum Streptophyta; class Magnoliopsida; order Ericales; family Theaceae; genus Camellia; species Camellia sinensis. Next base: position 1,207,473 of record NW_021024779.1, on the reverse strand, counting down.
GCTCTCGGTCTGAGTGGGGAAGATGTCATCCACAGTCTTAGCCACAACTGCGAGTACTTGTTGCTTATCCAGCCCCTCGGCTTTCCGAGCCTCAACAGATTGCTGAAGTTATTCATAGGGATCAGTGTCCATCGTCATCTTGTTCTTTCCACTAGCCTCAGCCTGGTGGAAGGTTTGGGTTGCTGTTTCAGTGCGAAGCCCCGTTGTCGTTGACATGTCATTGCCGGAGCTTGAGACAACTTCAGGTTGGCTGAGCTCAATTACAATTCGCCCCAATAGCAGGGGCTCTTGTGGTATGAAGTTCCCGGCATATGATGTGGTTGGTGGCGGAGCCGACATCCTGTAGGCGAGATCAGTCACAGACCTCTGAAGGTCACCAATCATTCCCATCAACTCAAATGTGGTGGGCTCACAAGCTTGAAACAACTGGGGTTCCCAGATCGGATGTGCGGCAGGTGACCTGGGTGGGTGTGGTACTTCAACGTCGGTCTCACCCTGCAAGATGATTCCTTGGTTTAACGCGGCTGCCATAACCACAATTTCCTTTGAATTTTGTGTCATCATAAGTCCGCTGAACTGAACGGAAATGATGTGACTGGTGACTGACGAATCAGATGTCTACCTTGCCTCAGCGGAGGAGAGTACTGGCTATTCTGAACAAAATCTCTGAACCCCTTGAAAGAGAAAACAGGCAACATTTCAGCCCAAATTCATCAGAACAGACATAGGCATAACTGAACAATTGTACTTTACTACTGATCACTGTTCCACAAAATCACTGCCCCAAGACTGAATCTGATACTCGCAGATATAACTGATTCCCAACTACTGATGCCCGCAGGCCTGATACCCAGTCTTGTGAACTGATACGTGCATTCCTGTAGGGACACAACTCTAAAAGCACATAGCAAGCAAATGAGAGCCAAAACACCCCTACGATGGGGTCGGGTTTCCCTGTCTTATTTTGTCAGGAGCTAGGGTTTCACTACGCACATAGCGATTTCAAACAACCTATAATCAGGTAAGCAACCTATCCTAGTTTGGAATAGTCACTATGGATTCCGAATATGTACTAGGTCGAATGGTCAACAAGGGTGCCTCGGTAAAATCGGGGTTTGTGTTCCCGTCGTGGCAGAGCCCACAACCGGTCAACCTTGTGGCACGATTTTCAAAGCAAGCCTCTGGCAAACCATTCAGGAATAGCATACGAAAAACACGGTGTCCTAGGCGCACCAATGCAAATGCAATGCAAAGAGACACATAAGTGTAGTCAAAACAAGATATCATGAGTTCGAGTCAAGCTCTCTAAATCCCCGGCAGAGTCGCCAGAAACTGTGGATGCGCCCCGGGGAGGAGGCTTTATGCTTTTCCACAGTTCGGACTCAATTTGTCACTGTTCTTAATCAAATCTCACAATGTGCAATATGAGATTGATAAATCACCAAAGAGTCCAAATCCGGCAAATCATTTTGGAAAACTGATTTTGAAGAAAGAAGTGCCAAACATGGACTGCTTTGCCAGATACAGAGTCGCCACCTAAATGTTTTATTTTGGGAAAATTTAGGAAACCCTGACTCGTTGCCTAAGGCCACGTGTCCGTCATCACCAAAGTTGCCTCAGCTCGGGAACTTGGGTACGATTGGGGAAGGTCAGCTATGAGCATCCCCGCTTGCCCGATCGAAGATCGGCCACTACTAAACATGATATCTCGTTTTTGAAAACACATGCGTTCTTATTCCGGTTAATTAGCTAGAATTACTATGTGATGTGCACAGCATAACAAGTATAGACTAGATCGCCTAATTTGGAACAAAGCATTGCATATCCGTTTGTTTGGAAAATGGTTTGAAGTTTGCTACTCGTAAGTAGGCTAAAATGCAGATTTGATGAATTGTTCCAATTCAAGTAATCCAACTTTCACCCACATGCATTGAGGCAGTTATATCACATAAGCAAATAGCCTCATGGCAAGAATGTTATCATGGCAGCACTCTCACTCATGTAAGATGCTAGAGCGTAAATACTTACAGTGTACTCCAAGCCAAAACAGAGAACTAGTTAGTGATCACTGCATAATCCTAGTTCATGTGAAAATGGCTAATGCAACACATACAGAATGCAACTTAGAAATAGGCTCGACTATTCTAAAATGGGATTTGAGATGCAACAATCGATACATGTATTCAACTTGGAATTGAAATATGTTGCAGTTTGTATCATGCGCCGAGCCCGGTGCATGCAAGATAGATGAATGTATGCAAACATGCAGGCATGAGGATGCTAGACAGATGGACGGATGCAAACATGCAAAGCATAAGTATGCTAATTAAAAATGACCTAAAACTAACCAACGAAAGCAGATAACTAAAAGGGAGAAAAAACTAGAGGTTGGAAGCATGCACACATGCACGCACACTTATTATTATTTTATCTATATATCATAACTCTTTTTTAATGTGCTTTAAAATTTTCTTGTTTGCTATGATAAAAAGGTTTTAAGTTTACTAATGAACCCTATGCTATCAAATCTATCCTCAATATGATGCACGACCAGCATAAGAGCTGTCGCCATGACCTACAACAATGCTTTAGAAGTTTCCATACAATGGAATCTGCCCTTGCAGATCCACCTGAAAATATGGAAAAAGAGGTGTGGAGGTTCTTTTGCGAAAAATGGTCTGACAAGGACTATAAGGTAACTTTGTCAATCTTGTCTCATTTTCTATCAAACATGGTGGTTTAAATATGAAATGCTCTAATTCTTTGTACAAATGCTGTGGTTTTAATTCTATTTTTCCAAGCTAACAACCCAAAGAATTGGACTTTGGGTAGGATGTACTTAACCCAAATCAACCTGCTTGTATTCAAAATAGGATCAGCACTAGCAATACACAATTTCAACCTGCTATCTCCAATTCTATATTCCCCGTAGATGAGAAACGTTTAATAATAAAAGAAACACATTTTGCTCTGACTTAAGCATTTAATAATAGGTGAGATGTGGCAAGAATAAGTTGAATCGGGAGAAGTTGAAAGTCCTCCACACTGTTGGCTCGAAGGCCTTCAGAAGAGTGCAATATGATGAGGTATTAATCATAGAATCTATAATTTATGTTTTGCAATTGTAATTGAACAACGTAATCTATATTGATGTTTAATGTGTGCTATAAACGACATAGCGAGACTGTGCCACCGGAGAGAAACTTGGACTTGTTGAGTTGTACAAAAAGACGTATTTTAGTGAGAAAAAAGAGGCATGGGTGCATGCTGATGTTGAGATTAGACATATAAGACATCAATCTTTATGTACTTTCGTTCCTTATATCCTTAATAAAATGTGGATGGATACTTAGTTTTATCTCAACAAATGATTATTGTAGTACAAGCTTGAAAAGCAACAGGACAAAGCTATTGAAGATGGATCTGGCCCACTATCCGATGAGCAACTTTCTACTGAGGTATTTAGACAAAAAGTAGGGTATATACGAGGCTTAGGGCGTGGTCGAAAACCAAGTACAACATTATCTAGAAAACGTACCCGTGCCCAACTCGAGAGGGATAATGAGGCTACTACAAGCGAGGCTGAAGAGCAACGAAGAATCAATGAGGAGCTGGTAGGAAGAATTCAAATCTTGGAGTCCTATCGCATGGAATACAATGCCAAAGTCGACTTCTTGATGAAGCAGATCAGTCGAAGAGGACCCTCTACTGATTCTTCTTAGTAAGTCATCTTTTCAAAATGTTTGAGTAATTGATATTTGTTTCATTCAATAAATCTGATAAATCTTAGGATATTAATATGATTGGATTACAAGTATATGCTAATACGGGTTATACATATATATTTGCATAAAACATTCTCCTTTTCGTCTATATATATTTGTATAATTACACTTTTCGTAGGAGTTATTCCTTTTAATTACTGTTCTACAAGGAATTGTTTTCATTGGGAGTAATGTTTGTAATTGAACTTTAGATTAGTGGAATGCTGAAATTAGGAGTTTAGTACATCTAACTTGGAGGTAGTTTAAGTTTCTTCTCCAATTGGAGGCAGCTGATATGCGAGGTCATTACTTCAAAATGGAGTATGTTATGCACCTCCCTATGGTTGCTGGTGCCATGATCGACTCAGGCGATATATCATTAATAGCAATGAACTTGCTTGTTATAATATTGGTTTAATTTGCTGATGGTCTGGAATTGAAATCTGACTTCACCTTTTTTTGTAACCAGTAGCCAATGAATGTAATGATGTTAATGGGTGTGAATTATGATTGTTGCATATGAAATGAGTACAGGTGTGGACACGCCCCAGGGAGGAGGCTTTATGCTTTTCCACAGTTCGGACTCAATTTGTCACGGTTCTTAATCTGATCTCACAATGTGCAATATGAGATTGATAAATCACCAAAGAGTTCAAATTCGACAAATCGTTTTGGAAAACTGATTTTTAAGAAAGAAGAGCCAAACATGGACTGCTTTGCCAGATATAGAGTCGCCACCTAAATGTTTTATTTTGGAGAAATTTAGGAAACCCTGACTCATTGCCTAAGGCCACGTGTCCGTCATCACCAAAGTTGCGTCGGCTTGGGAACTTGGGTACGATTGGGGAAGGTCAGCTATGAGCACCCCCGCTCGCCCGATCGAACATCGGCGACTACTAAACATGATATCTCATTTTTGAAAACACATGCGTTCTTATTCCGGTTAATTAGCTAGAATTACTATGTGATGCGCACAGCAAAACAAGTATAGACTATATCACCTGATTTGGAACAAAGCATTGCATATCCATTTGTTTGGAAAATGGTTTGAAGTTTGCTACTCGTAAGTAGGCTAAAGTGCGGATTTGATGAATTGTTCCAATTCAAGTAATCCAAACTTCACCCACAGGCATTCAGGCAGTTATATCACATAAGCAAATAGCCTCATGGCAAGCATGTTATCATGGCAACACTCACACTCGCGTAAGATGCTAAAGTGTAAACACTTACAGTGTACTCCAAGCCAAAATAGAGAACTAGTTAGTAATCGATGCATGATCCTAGTTCATGTGAAAATGGCTAATGCAACACATACAGAATGCAACTTAGAAATAGGCTTGGCTATTCTATAATGGCGTTTGAGATGCAACAATCGATACATGTATTCAACTTGGAATTGAAATACGATGCAGTTTGTATGATGCGCCGAGCCCGGTGCATGCAAGATAGATGAATGTATGCAAACATGCAGGCATGAAGATGCTAGACAGATGGATGGATGCAAACATGCAAAGCATAAGTATGCTAATTAAAAATGACCTAAAACTAACCAATGAAAGCAAGGTAAGTAAAAGGGAGAAAGAAATGGAGGTTGGAAGACATGCACACACGTACGCACACTTATTACAAAATTGGCCCTCTCGATGGAGGGTCCGAATAAATAATACATGCCGACTAATTAACTAACTAACAAGCTAATTAATTATTACATAACTGAATTGAATAACTAGCTACAACTAATTATTACAAAAATTAATTAATTAACAAATTAACTAATTACAAATTGAAATGCAATAAAAAAAGCTGCTCCGGCTCGGTTCACAGAAGCAGAAGGATATGCATGCTCGCATTCGGTTTCTCGCCTCGAAATACCTTCCGGTTGCTCTCTTGAGGCTTTCCTGGCAAGGTGTCTTCTAGTGCTTGTTGCTGAAACTTACCAAAACACTGTTGGGGAATTCACCAGTGGCCTGCCGGCCATGAATGGAGATCTGCCGGCCAACAACAAGGCACTGCCGGCCAAGGATGAAGAGGTGCCGGCCAAGGATGGAAGGCTGCCGGCCACTGGTGTGCTGTGACACCAAACTGCAACAAAGCACAAAATAGAGAAAATAGAGGGTCTCCCAACGGTATGTACGCATTATGCCACCCCATATCACCTCAAAACATCAAGGAAGAGGCATAGTCGGATCCACGACCATCAATCACGCATCCTGATGCATGATGGCCAAAGATCCAACTTGTGCAAATCAATATGAAATGAATGGACAAATAAACACATAAAGCCTAAAACTCTATCATGGATAATAAAAAGCGTCGGCGACCAAGAATTGAGATACGTTTCATCACTTGAAGTATGAAATGCCCCTCGTTCCTCGTGCTCGGATTAACACTTAATCCAAACAACAATGCAACAAAAGCATGGCAAACATGCAATATGACTTAAGTATGCAACAAGCATATAAGCATGATGTGAGGTAACAACCTTGGACAACATGATAAAATGCAACATGAACATGCAAACATACAAGGTATGTAAAGGTGGACACGTATGCAACAACATACAAGATGACACAAACATGCGACAACATGGTAAGATGGGCTTACACTAAAGATGGACAGCTCTCAAGTAGGCCCAAATCAGTGGCCATAAGTGTTGAAATGGCATGAAAATGTACAAATAAGCATGCATGCCCAAAGGGCCCAAGAATTAAGGCACAACGACACAACTCTCAAACATGAGCAATGAGTAACAATCATGATAATATGGCAATGAGGTAAGCTCTGAAATCATGCAAGGAGTGATGCCAAATGAACTAAACAATGCAAGCATAGCATGTTAGGATGCTGAAAGTACAAAGCCAACAAAGGGACTTAAGCCATGGCCATACAAGGTAAGCCGCAAAGGGCCAAGGGGACCTAAAACAATCCTAAGGCAGGTCCAAACAAGACCAAAAACAAGCTCAAAGCTAGCCAACATAGGCTAGAACACAAGGCTAAAAACATGGAGCATGCAAGGCTATAAAGAGGCAATGCACTACACCTATTGGAACCAAACATGACATGACTTGGACAACCAAAAAAAGAGTTACAGCATGGTATAACAAGACCAAAAATGCACTGAAATGATGAGCCAAAGGCTTAGGCTTAACAGCATGCACACAAGTTCATTCTTCAGGCATAAAGAGCCAAGCCTCCAAGGCATTAAAAGCATGTCAAATGCAAGTATATGACTACATTTCATGGATTGAAATAGCATTTGAAATGATGGAAAAGCATGCAAACATCACATGTATAGCATGGTAGGGGCCTCAAAACCCAAGACTAGCCTAAGCATTTACACTATAGCTATAGAAAACATGAGTGATATGGCCATGACAGCCCAAAACAGTCCTAGAACAGCCCAAAATAAGCATAAAATCATGCTGGAGCAAAGCCAAAATATGCTAGGATGATAAGTCAAAACATCATGCACAAAAGGCTAGTAAGCAAGATTTGTTCTACAACTATATGGAGCATGCAAAAGATGAGCAAACCAGCTATGGACAGAGTCATGACACGCCAAATGATGACCAAATACATGCTGAAATAGGCTCAACATAAGCTAGGATGACATGCTAAAGCAAGAAGCACATAAAGCTAGTTTTTGGGATTTACACTACAAGTGTATTGCACATACATGGAGTGACAAAACCAACCCAAAACAGATCTATGGCATGGTAAAACATCACCAAAAACCTACTGAAATGAACTCAACACAGGCTAAGCAAACATGCTACTTTGATGAGCTATAAATGGGATTACACTTCACATAGAAGATGCATGCAAAATATGACCAAACCAGCCATGGACAGACTTAAGACAGGTCCTAAAAGTCACAAAAAAGGGCCGAAACCAAGCCTCAAAAATACATAGAGGCAAGCTCCTTTGAAAGGCCAAATATGCATGCAAACAAAAAACCAAAATAGAGGGGGCTACCCCCTCTGATTTGAGGCCTCAAAACCACATGCCTACCACTGAAAATCCACTGGATTTCAGTGGTTAGGAGGCCAAACCAAGGCTAGCTCAGAGGCCTTAAGGCATGGCCCAAAACAAGGCCAAACAAGGCCTATAAGAGGGTTCAAGACCCTCAACAGAAAAAGGACCTCAAACAACCACCAAAAGCCCTTAAATACTAGACTTTTTCAGTTAAAAGAAAGGCCTAAAACAAAATGCAAGGATGACCAAAATGAGGTAGAAGAAAATGCTAAAAAGGGGAAGAAACTTACCCTTGAAGATCCACTTCAAAACCAACAACCTCAGGGGCCCAGAACCAACTTTCAGAGCTCAAGAAACCCTCCCAAGAACCTCAGTCCAATGGTGGTGGTGTATCTCTGTGTGTTGTAGTGTAATAATGCAAGGAAAATGGACTTCAATGCACAAATGAGGAACAATATAGAGAGAGAGATATTTCTTCTCCAAAATGCTGAACCTCTGATAAGAAGAGGGGCTCTCTCCTTATATCGAACCTGTGCCGCGAAAGTCGAATACCCGATGATCAATCGAACTTGTGTTTGGATGTACCTGCAAGCACAACCGAGTCTTGAGGACGGTCAAAAATGGGGTGTCTACAACAGGAACTTCGAGTAGATAATAGATATAGAAGGAACGTGTTCAGAAATGGAAAATGAATTTTCTAATGTGGTTTAGCTTAGTACATAAGCGAATTCTCTGGTTATATTTCCTTTACTTTGTCTTATTCTCTTGCTAATGTTGTGGTCATGATGTGGCAAATTGAGTCCCTTTTTTTTTTTTCTTCCAATAATCTATATATTGGCATTAAGAATTAATGAAAGATTAAAGGGTTTTTGTAGCATTTCGTTTATGATCCTAGACTTTGCTTTTAACATTCCCATAGATTCCTCACATGAGATAGAAAAGATTGCAAATATTTTTATCATGCATCAATCATCCAATGTTGTTAGCAATTCGATGGATTCTTCATCTTGTTTTCACAACATCAATGTAAACTGTGTCTATCTTGGAGTAATTATTTTCAAATTTTTGTAGCAAGTTCATTTAGTTCAATCTTTGTTTACTCTTGAATATTAATTGTGAATTTTGGGCGGCTTTGTGTACTAAGATTTATGTGTGATTGTTGTAGATACTACAATTGGCACATTAAATTGCAATCTATTAAATTAATCTATCATTGGATAATTTTTAATTGGTAATCTATTTGAGAGTTTGGCCTATTCTATGCAGGTCCTGCAAGCTTGCGTCGATTTGAAGATTGGGAGCTCTCTGCTAGATTTTGAATGCCATTTCAACGAAGCCATTGAGAAAAAGATGCGATGAGTTGAGTTGTTTTGTTATGTAGGTAGATATAACTCCAATTACAATCTGTTCATCGAATATTTGAATGCAACAAACAATGCTTATGGTACTCTCCTTATAAATTGAAAATGATACTTTTGAAATCTCTGTTAGTTTATGATATACAATCAAGATATTACATACTAATGAATCAGAGCATGGTATTTGTTTGTTATTGAAATATCTTTTGATTAATCCTCTTTGAATGTGATAAGCATTTTTTTTTTTTCGTGTAGTTGAATTTTAATTTGGAGATGAACAGATGGTCTGGTGATATGTTCGATATTTTCTATTTGGTTGTTGAGAAATCAAGAAAGGAATATAAGTTGATGTTTTCTTCTTCTTCTTCTTCTTCTTCTTCTTCTTCTTCTTCTTCTTCTTTTTGTTTTTTTTTAATCAAAAAATAAGTTGATGTTCATACTAGTATTTTTAGAGTAATTGTTACAATATATATATATATATATATATAATAAAAAATATGAAACTTTTATAGACCAATTTTAGTTGTCTCAAAAAAAATTATAACCTTTACACACCACTTTCATTTGTTCCAAAAACTAAAACTTTTAGAGACCACTTTCATTTGTCCCAAAAACTAAACTTTTAGAGACCAATTTCGGTTGTCCCAAAAATTAATTTTTCTCTACATAACTACTCCGCCTATTAGACTATAATTAGACTTTTAGAGACAAAATTTGTTGTCTCAAATTCAAAACTTTTGCAACTACATATTTTTATCTCTAAAAGTCTATTTATAGTGACAAATTCAAAATTTGTCTCTAAAAGTCCTTTTTTGACTTTTTTGGACGGGCCATTTGGGACAAACTTCGCGACGGAGAAAATTGATTGGCTAAAGTTTTTCCCAACAAATATTACACTTTTAGGGACGGAATAAATTTGTCCCTAAAATGCTGATTTCTTGTAAATCTCTAACATGAGTTAGATTTATGATTTCTTGTTGTATAAATTGTATAAATTTAATTAATTATGATTTTGTTTATTTTATTTAATTTATACAATTTATACAATAATTTTAAAACAGATTATATATTTATCATGATATTAGAGAATAGGTTCATATGTAACAGTGTATGTTCCCAGACAATTTTCTACTTCTGCTAATAATTGTTAATTATTCAACAACAAGAAACTACGTGTGTTAATTTTCCTTATCTCCACTTACATCATAGAAAAACTGATTTTTTTGCATTCTCGACAGATTGGTGTCTGCTAGTGATTTGAAATAAGAATAAAAATGAATAAAAATAAATAATAAAATAAAACTGAAACTTGTGTTTTATTATTTCCAAGAATAGTAATCATTTTGTGCCCCACTGTTTTAATTCCTTCTTGATTCGAAATTTAGTAATAGACTAGTGATGGTGCTGCACGCAAAGCGTGCTAATAGTTGCCCACTATGAAATGTATATAATTTCATAATAATATTATGTCTCTCATTTTTTTTTTTCCTCCAAACTCCCTCTCCCTCTCTAATAATGTGACAAATAATTTTAAAAAAATATTTATCATATCATTAAAGGAAGTTAAGGAAAGAAGAAGAAGAAGAAGAAGAAGAAAAAGATACAAGATTTTTCAATTTAAAATAAGTGAAGGAATCATATATATATATATTTTTTATTAAAAGTTTATTTTATTTATGTATTTTTTGTAAAAAATGGTTACCTGCAGTTAAAGATTAGATGAAAGAATTAAATGATATATGTTATTTTAAGGAGATGAGAAAATATACATAATTGAAAAATGAGGTTTCAGAAATAATTTTGAGAATCTAAAATAATTTTTTTATGGTTATATATTTAAAAATAGTATAAAATATCTGTTATAACATATTCAATTTTTGTGTTAAAAGATGTCTTTTAAACATTCAAAATTTATGGGTAAAAAGTATTGGGCACAACCCAATTTAAAAAAATAAAATCAAATTAAAAAAAAACAACTATTTGCATGTTTTATTTTTAAAATTCAGGTGGCATAAGTCAGTTAGAAAAAAAATTCCATTCATATACAACTCTATCTAAAATCTCAAGTTAAATTTCACTTTTTTTAACATTTAAAAAAAAAGAGTTTGTGTTAGTTTTAGAATAATCATTTGAGTGTGGAATTATGTTTTAAGTTTTGAGTTTTGAGTTTTTGAATTATGATTTGAAAAGAAAAAATTTGTTTGGTTATGAATTTTGAAAATAATTTTGGTTTGATTTGTAATTTTTTTAATTTTTTTGATTGATTGATGCATAGAATGTGAGATAATGTGAGAATAGAGAGGAGAGAGGCGAGATGAGAAAGAAAAAGAGATTGATTGATAATAATAATAATAATAATAATAATAATAAAGAAAAAAAAAGAGAAGAAAGGAGTTTTGAAAAATAATTTTGAGTTGTATTTTAAAAATAGTAGCGGCCAACACGCAATGCGTGTGTAAACTCGTTTAAAATTATAATATGAAATTCATATTTTTTTAAACACACAAAATGTGATGACCGGGTCTTTCTTTCTTCCTTCTCTCCTCTCCTCTTTCCTTTCGCCGGTCTTTCTTTATTCTTCTTGGGGCTTGAAACGTTCGGAGAGTTTTTTTGAAATAGAGTCCTTATCCTTGTGGTGTTCGGTGTGGGATCTCAATTGTTTCGGGAAGTGCGGGGTGAGGTCCGGAGTGCCCGAAAGTGTAGTGGAAAAAAATTCTAGGCTGGAGGCTAGGGGTCACACATGTGGGGGCCATGGGCCACACGTGCGAAAGAGGGGCCGCACGTGCGGGGAGTGAGGCCGCACGTGCGGAATTCAGGGGATTGTTTGGGTTGCATTCTGCATAAAAGGCACGAGCAGGGAGTGAGGTGCGGGAGGTGCCGCACATACGGGGGTGATAGCCGCACGTGCGGGGATGGGCGCCGCACGTGCGGTCAGCCTGAGTCCGAAAATCTGCATTTGTTATAACTTTTTGGCCAAATTGTATATCACTTTGGGGCTTCATTCTCTCACTCTAAGGATCATTTTTCCCTCCTCCCTCTCTCTTAAAACCCTAACCAAAGCACCAAGTACCTTTGATTCTTGCTCCATTCGGTTTGATCATCATCATCATCTTTCTCAAGCTTGAAGATTTAGAGCTAGGGCTTTCTTGGTGTAGGAGAAAGTGAAGAGTTTCCATCTTGGAGCTAGGGTTTCATCTTGCATTATTCATCAAGCTTGAGGTAGGGACATTCTTGAGTTGTAGATATAAGTTTTGCTACGTTGTTGATGATTTAAAGGGTTTTTATGAAATTTTGTGTTGATTTTACATTTTGATTAAAAGAGTAGAAAGGTTTAAATGTGGGTTTCCAAAACCCAATCCTTATTACTCCTTGAGGATTGTTCATTTATAAACCTAAGAAATGTGATTTTAAATGGGTTCTACCAAAGAAATGTGAAGTCTTGTCTTGATGGAAAACCCTAGAAATTGGGGATTTTTTAAAAAAAAAAAAAATGAGAAGAACCATGAAATTCATTCTTTCCTTCTTGTGTTCAAATGAATTAATGAGTGTGGACTTCTCAATGTGATATAAAGAAATGATACTTTTCTTGATGATAGAAAATTGAGGACTTCTTAAGGACTATAGTTAAATGCATGGATGTGATTAATTGTAAGATGATGATTGTTGTGCACAATGGAAATGTGAAAGTTATAAACATTGGAATTAATGTTAGAAAACCTACATGAAATCTTGATGAGACTATGTTGCTAACAATTGTGGAAAGTGTAATTGTGGCTAAGTGTAGATAACATAGGGTTATCTTGGAAAAGAGCGTTGAAAAGAGGTAATGGACTAAATGATTGTTGGCATTATTGTAGAGACCTTGAAATTTGAGGAATGTTTTGAGATATGGGAATTCATTGCATGGCATACTCACTTTTGTTATTATTACTTTTTGCATTGTAAAATTTCGATTGAAGATAATTGTTTTGTGAAAGGGGTAAATACGTGGTAAGTCCGGATAGGGGGTGTAGTTGAATTTGATAAGTTGGCCTGAGTGCCCATGGTGAAAGACCAAAAATTTGCGCGGATTGGTGCCGAGCCTTCCGGTTAATACCGGTAAAAATGACAGTTTGGTAGTACTCGTAGAGTCTACTTGCAGACACCAGCCTAGGGATTACCAGTGTCGTATTTACTGCCCCTATTGAATTAATATTGGAAGTTTGAAATTGATGAGATTACAAGATAGTATTGAGAACATGGTGATTTTGAAATAGTGTATTGAAATGAACTTTTTCCTCATTTATTTACCTTGGCATGACATTGTATTTACGTTTTTTTTTTTTTTTTTTTTTTTTCATTTATGTTTTTTTTTATGTTGAGGAAAGAGCATAACTGTATATACTTTGTGATAATTTTTCTACTGGGTTTTATGCTCACCCCTATGAGATTTGGTGCAGGTAAAGATGTGGTGATTCAGCCAAGCTAAAGGCGTGGATCCATTTGTGAAAAGTAGTTTGCTCTTTTATTTTGGTTGTGTTGTTTTTGTAAAGCCTAGGGCTAATGTGTTTGGGTCCGAGAGTCCATTTTGTGTAATTGGGCTAATGCCTTGGAACTTGTAAGTGCTTATGTAGCAATCCCGGATTTACCCTTGTTGTACAGTGATCCGGACATGTGTCCGTGGATGTTGGTAGTTGATTATTATCTTGTTTACATCCTTTTTACTTCGTATTTGAGTTATAGGATGTGTTGGGCAGGTTTATTACAGGTTGGTTGAGTTTAGAAACCAAAACTAGTTGCCCATATTTTTACCTGTCCGCTCAAGCGGGGGTTTTGGCGCTCGAGCGGGAATTGCACCCATCCAGTATTTCCTGTGCAGTGTTGGACGCTCGAGCGTGGAGTTGGCCGCTTGAGCGGGGTTGTGTCAGTGCCGCTCGAGCGGGGAGTTGGAAGCTCGAGCGGAGATCTGGTTCTGTGAAAGTTCTGGGAGTGTGTATCCTCCGCTCGAGCGGGATTGTTGACGCTCGAGCGGGAGTCTGTGAGTGACGCTCGAGCAGGGCGTTTAACGCTCGAGCGGGGCGACTGGGTTTAAGTTCCGTGTTTTGACTTTTCAAACACTTTTTCACTTTCTCTTCTCTCTCCTACTTTTCCAAAAACACCATTGTTGAGCCTCTCACTCTAGAACTCTACCTTCTCTCTAGGTTTTGATCTAGTAGGAGTGATTTGCTCATCTTTGGCCTTTACAAAAAAGTTGTTGATCGTCGAGGGCTACATTTTAATCTGAAAATTTTGGGATTTGGAGCACGTTGGGTTTTGTCATCTTCTCCCTTGGAGCTCCGAATTTGAGGTAGGGTTATCCTACTCCTCTCTATGGATTTTACCTTTAAATTTTGGTATTTTGAGATGTTGGGGTTGGTTTGGTAATTTGTGGAAGTTTGGGGCTTTTGTGTTATTTTACAAAAGTTGGGGTTTTATTTATAATAAACCTAGATGCATGTTTGGTATAGAGAAATGGAATTAATGTTGAGTCATTGATGAAAATGGGACCTAAGGGTTGAAATGGTAATTATGGAAAATGACCTAATTACATTATTTGATTAATTAGGATAATTAATTGTGAGAAATGAGGAAATGAAATGGAATTGTCGAGATTGGGAATGTATGGGGTTTAGGGGTGTAATTGAATTATTTATCACTCACCGAATTGAAATGTTGATTGAATATCCATTGTGCATTTATTTTCTGTATAGAGATAACTGCTTTGGGCCATCGGTGGAGGATAGTCGTGATTGTTGTAGACAATGCATGATGATTAGGCAAACGAAAACTAATCAATGGAATGTGTCATGGAAATTGACGGTTGATAGAATACATTAACAATATGTATTAAGAGTGATTGTATATAGAAACCAATGTGTTTGTATACGTTATGTGTAGAGGAGGAGATGGGGGATGTACTCCGCGATTTAGGGGAAGATGTGGGATGTACCTCTAAACCGGATAGTGTTGGGAGAAGATAGGGGATGAACCCCATAGATACAGCTCATATGCTTGTCTAGAGAAGTGAAGATAGAGCTCATATGCTTATCTTTGTGAAGTGTGGATACAGCTATTATGCTTATCTGTGAATGTGGGGTATTGTTGTTATACATATCTGTTGAGAATGTGGATATAGCTTATATGCTTATCTGTGAATGTGGGATATTGTTGTTATACATATCTGTTGAAATGATGATATAGCTAACATGCTTATCTGTTGAAAAAGGGAAAATGAAGAGTAACTTGGACTCATAAGTCGTATGACATAAATATGTGATTTATGTGAATGTATCAGTGTTGGCCATCTATCAATTGCTAATCTTTTAGTCATTGTTCATGGTTGGTTTAGTGTATTTCTACTGGGCTGTGGCTCACCCTATATGGGAATATCATTTTCAGGTACATGTAGCATGCCACCTCCAAGGACATAGCTTGGGAGGCTAGAGGCGGACATGCTTTTGTCGTTTTATTTTTGATGTATTACATGTAAATTCAGGCAAGGGCTTAATGTGTAAACGAGTTAGCACTCTTTTGTTGTAACCAAGTGTTAACTTGGAAAGCTGTAAGCCCGTAGGGCATTTTGCTTTTGTTGTTAACATGTAATACTTTTGTAATGAAACCTGATGAATAGGAGAAGTGGTTATTTCATATGTCAATGAATGTCTTATTTGATGGGTTTAATGTTGTTATTTTGAGGGCGTTACAACTTGGTATCAGAGCGTACCGGGTTCGAATACTTTGGGTACATGGGAAGTGATTAGTATCACAATGGTTTGTCTCGCTTGATAGAGACTTAGATGTAGTGTCATATGCTATGTGCTTAATTGATAACATGCTTATGTGACTATGTGGGTATGGGATTTAATTTCTAGGATGTTGATTGGATCCTTGGGTTTCTGGGAGTCTTGTTGGAAAGGCACTTGATCAATGCTGTTTCTAACCGGAACTCTAAG
>NW_021024779.1:1102424-1170442 GCF_004153795.1 Camellia sinensis | reverse complement strand
TTTGGCTTCCTTTCATGCATGTTTTAGTATCATTTTGACATGTTCTAGGACTGTTTTGGGTTGCCTTTTCCATATGCTTCATGTTTTGCATAGTTGTAGTACAAATGCATATGCTAGCTTCAAGCTTTGGGTACCATAGCATGCTTCATTTGTGTTGTGTACATGATTTGGCATCATTTACCATGACATTTCAGAGTGTGTGGCATTTCCATGTTCCCACTTCATTCACTTTTCAAGTGCCTTGCAGTGTTATGCATTGTTGCCTTGTTTGTGGCTCAGCTTGTATGCTTACATGCCTAGGTATTTGAGCCTCTATCTTAGCATGTTTTGGTCTTTGTTTAGACCTATTTGAGCTCTGTCCATGCTTAGTTCAGTCATTTGTGCCCTATATTGCATGTCCCTTTTTTTAGTCCTCTTTGCTAGCTTTATGCTTTGAGGACCCTAGCATGCTATACTTGTCTTGTTTGAGTGATTTGGCATCATTTCATACCTTATTTTAGAGCATATAGTGTTGTTACACTTGCATGTTTATCACTTGAGCACTCTTCAGAGTTGTGCTCTTGGGCCTAGTTAATAGGCCAATGCATGTGCATGGTCTGCCTTGCATTTTGTGCCTTTGTTTGGGTGTTATTGGCCATTGATTTGGGCATGACTGATGTCTGTCCCTTTTTGGTTTAAGTCCATTGAGCATGTTTGCTTTCATGATATTTGCTTGCTTACAGTGTATCATGTTGTTGTAAGCTTATGTTGCTTCGCATGTCATTAGCTTTGTTAAGTTGATCATGTCACAATGCATTGGGTATGCCATCTTACATTGCGTTGTGTATGCTATGTCATTGTTTGCATTGAGTATTCCATGTAGTTGCATTGTTTTTTGCATGCTTGTCCCTTGCATGTTTGCATCCTGGAGTCACATTACACGTTTGCATGCTTGCTTTGCATTGTTGTTTGGATATGTGTTAGTCCAAACACGAGAAACGAGAGATGTTTCATACTTGAAGTGATGAAATGTGCCTCAATTCTCGATTGTCGACCGATCGTCGACGCTCTTGATCATTCATGATAGAGTTCTAGGCTTTATATGTTTATGTGTGCATTCATTTTAAATTGAATTGTGCAATTTGGCTTTTCGGCCATCATGCATTGAAATGCGCGATTGGTGGCCCGAGGGTCGAGAACCATACTCCCTTGAGCTTGAAATGATAGGGAGGGTGGTTGTACATACATATCTTGCAAATATATTGCCATGCCCTTTCTTGCTCTCTGTTGCAGCAAAGTGGAGAAATGCAGCAACAACTGGTCGGCAAGCCAAAAAAACTAGCTGGTCGACCACTTTTTCTGGTCTGCAACAAAGAAAAGTGGTCGGCCATGGCTGGTGGCATCCCTAGGTGGTCGGCCACCCTCCTACAGGTCCCCATGGTGGAGTGTAAGCTTTCTGGAGCTTGGTGCAAAGTTTTGAGAACAAATGAGAACAGCGGCAAGTTGGGGCATCGCAATGGATTTCCGAACGAGGCGACCGGGCATGCATGCACTCTTCTCCCTCTGAAGTTCCTGCTTTACTGCTTTACTTAGCAAATTTGCTTAGCTAGTTCATGCTTTGGTTCTATAATTAATTAGTTAATGTGTTCAGCAGCTTATTTGTTTTGTAATAGCTTAATTAGTTAGCTTGTCAGTTAGCTAGTTTTGTTATGTAATAATTAGTTTAATTATCTTAGATTAGCTAGTTAGCTTTTTATTTAGACCCTTCGTCGAGAGAGCCAATTATTGTAATAAGCATGCGTGTGTGTGATGCATGTTTTCCAACCCCCATTTCTTTCTCCCTTTTACTTAACCGCTTACGATGGTTAGTTTTAGGGCATATTTTGTTTAGCATACCTTATGTTTTGCATGTGTGCATCTATTCATCTTTATTGCATGCACCGGGCTCGACGCATCATACTAGCTGCATTGTACTTCAATACATTTACTTGAATGCGTGTTCAACAGCATGTTACCAAGTTGCATTTCACATGCCATCTTACAATAGCCGAGCCTATCTTATTTGCATTTTTGCATGTGTTGCATTAGCCATCTCAACATGAACTAGGATCATGCATGATTTCTAACTAGTTCTCTGTTTTGGCTCGGAGTACACTGTGAGTGTTTACGCTTTAGCATACTGCATGAGATGTGTATGTTGCCATGTATAACATGCTTTGCATGAGGCCAACTGCTTAAGTTTTTAATTGCCTGAATGCCTGTGTGTGAAGGTTGGATTGCTTGAATTGGAACAATTCATCAAAATCCTTGATTTAGCCTACTTGCAAGTAGCACCTCTAAACCGTTTTCAAACAAACGAACATGCAATGTT
This sequence comes from Camellia sinensis, assembly GCF_004153795.1. Taxonomy (NCBI): domain Eukaryota; kingdom Viridiplantae; phylum Streptophyta; class Magnoliopsida; order Ericales; family Theaceae; genus Camellia; species Camellia sinensis. The sequence continues at coordinate 1,168,092 of NW_021024779.1, read as the reverse complement.
TTGTTCCAATTTAGGCAATCTAGTCTATACTTGTATGCTGTGCTCATTACATAGTAATTCTAGGTTAATAACCAGAATAAGAACACGTGTTTTTGAAAACAACATATCATGTTAGTAAAGGCCGATTTTTGATCGAGCGAGCGGGGGTGCTCATTGCATGACCTTCCCCTCTCGTACCCAAGTTGCCGAGCCGAGGCAACTTTGGTGATGACGGACACGTGGCCTTAGGCACGAGTCAAGGTTTCCTAAATTCTCCCAAAAAATAAAACATTTAGGTGGCGACTCTGTATCTGGCAAAGCAGTCCATCTTTGGCACTTCTTTGTGAAAATCAGTTTTCCAAAATAATTTGCCGAATTTGGACTCTTTGGTGATTTATCAATCTTACATTGCACTTTGTGAGATCAGATTAAGAACTGTGACACGAGTCCGAACTTGTAGTAGCTAGTGAACAAAATCGAATTTCGCGCTCTCGCGCGCAGAGCACGGGGAATCCCCGGGGTGGTCTACAGTTTCCGGTGACTCTATTGGGGAGTTAGAGAACTTGACTCAAACTCATGATATCTTGTTTTGATTACACTTGTGTGTCTCTTTGCATTGTATTTGCATTGGTGCGCCTAAGTCACCGTGTTCACCGTCTGCTATTCCTGAACGGTTTGCCTGAGGCTGCATGCCGTAAGGCGGACCGGTTACGGGCTCTGCCACGATGGGAACGCAAACCCCAGTTTTTACCAGGGCACCCTTTTTGACCATTCGACCTAGTGCATATCGGAATCCATAGTGACTATTCCAAACTAGGATAGGCTTCTTACCCGATCATAGGTTGTTTGAAACCACTGAGTGCGTAGTGAAACCTTAGCTCCTGACAAAATAGGACAGGGAAACCCTACCCCAACATAGGGGTGTTTTGGCTCTCATTTGCTTGCTATGTGCTTTTAAAGTACGTGCCTACAGGAATGCGTGTATCAATTTGCAAGTCTGGGTATCAGGCCTGACGGCATCAGTATTTGGGGAATCAGTTTTACCTGTGGGTACCAGATTTGGGGCAGCTATTTGGGCAATAGCGATCAGTGTTTGAGAACAGTGTGTGCAGCATACAAAAATCAACTGTGTGTTGTGTTTATTTAAACCGTTGTGCTGTCCATTTTTCTGGTCGTTTATTTCCTTATTATGCTTTATTTATCTTTTTGCAAGGTAGTTTAGCACTATTGCATCCAGCCAGGCAGATATTCCCCTAGCACTCTGGATTAGAGGTCGAAGACTTCAACGATCTGAGGATCTGACAGACAGACAAGCAGTGTTCCATTCATTACCCCCGGTTGCTAGACGGAGGGCTGTTAGGCAGAGGATATCAGTTTAGCAGTCAGTTCAGAGGGCTTTGTCTACCCCACCTGAGTATAGTAGGGATCAGGATTCTGTTTCTCCCACAGAGAGAGAACATACACCGGTTCAGTTAGATCCACACTTTACAGCCGAAATGGAAGAGATGATGCGTCAGCTCCAGGAGGCTATGCAAAACATGCAGCGAGATGCCGCCCATCAAGCAGAAGTAGTGACCCAACAGGCAGAGTTAATTGCCAGGCTACAGCAGCAAACCGGAGCATCTGCTTCACACCCAGCTCTTCCCCCATCAGGAGTTTCGGCACTAGGGGAGACCACAAATGTCTAGGAAAATACGGACATCCTAACGGGGTCGGCTCCACCCCCAATCCTACCTCAGCTATCCAAAGGGCCCACCAATTTAGTGGATTCACCGTTTGAATTTGAGGTGGATCCAACAACGCTAAAAGTAAGCAAGCTAGAAAAGCTTTTCAAGAAGGCCCAAGGCATGAAATCCATTCCGGATATAGAGGATGGATACACTAACTCGGCCGTGACGCTGCCAGACCGGTTTAAGATGCCACACATCAACCGCTTTGATGGGTCTGGCGATCCTATGTTTCACCTGCAGCTGTTTTTAGACATCTTAAGGCCGATGAGCCTCTCCAGATTGGAGAAGCTTTCCCTGTTTGGCTGGGCCCTGTCGAGTGTAGCGGCTATTTGGTATGCAAAACTGGAGAATTCTGTCAAGAGGAATTGAGAGGAGATGGCTGAGGCCTTTATGGCTCAATACTCTTATAACACTCAGATCAAGGTCACAACTCGTGATCTCGAGACAACCAGGCAAGAGCCGAAGGAGAGCTTCTCCGATTTTGTGACCCGCTGGAGGGCTAAAGCCTTGATGATAACTATCAGGCCCATTGACAAAGATCAGATATGGATGGTTGTGCGCAGCCTCCAGCCTAAGTTTATGCAAAAGATGATCGTCCTCCCCCTTCCCACCTTCGCAAAACATGAGATTGGGGTGCAGATCGAGGACGCCATGAAACAGGGTCTGATTGACCATGATAGAGAGCAACCCAAGAGGGCATTCAATCGCAATACAAATGCGGGCACAAGCAGTGCTACAGCTGCTAGGGCTTCAGATGTGGGTATGGTCACCACCACCACCCCAAAAACCCTTGTAGCTACATTTTTTACCGGTGTTCGGAAGTAGCTCGCAAACAGCCAGATATACCCCCCGAGGCCAAAGAACCTTCACCCCACTATACATGCCCCTGTCCAAAGCTTTGGGTGTTTTGATCAAGAAAGGGCACTTGAAGCCCCTAGAGCCGCGACCATTACCAGAAAAACTTCCTCCCTCCCATAACCCGGCGAAGTACTGTTCCTATCACCAATAGCATGGTCACGAAGCCGACCAGTGCTTTCGATTACATCATGAGATTCAGGATCTCATCGACAACAGGGTGATTATGCCTCCGGAGAAGCCGAATGTCACAACCAACCCTCTCCCACCACATCACCAAGCTCCACCTCCCAAACGCATTAACCTGATCCAAACTGGGGTTGTGTCATACGACCCTAGCATATATATCACCATTTCGCAGCTACCCAAGCTGGAGGTGTTCATTCCTGACAGCACTAACTTGTGCATGTTGGACATCTCCCAAACCCAACCAGAACCGCTGGTGTTGACTACCGAAGATAGAGCAGAGATCACTTTGGGAGTAGAGAGGGATGAGGATTCAGAGCCTGAGGGGTTTGCGAGTTTTGAGTACAACCCGAGTGGTTATATCACACCAACGGATCAGCCTAAGCCAAGGGTGGAATTACCAGTGGGGGTAGAGATCTGTGTAGTTCGAGGGGATGGATCTAATCAGGGGCTAGATGACCTAGCGAAACAGGAGAAGGATATCACGAATCCGTAATTCATCAATGAACAAGATTCGGCAGACGTGGCTGTCAACTGGTTTAATTTGGATGGGTCAGTAGAAGCTACAGGGTGGCTCAGCGATGAGCTGGATGTCGTTGAGTAGCCTCAGCCGGAACAAGGACCGTCAGAAACGGGGACATCAACAGTGGCCGGAATGGCCGGGAATCAGGAGCAATCACCGGAGAGTACTGGTGCTAAGAATTTTGCTTAGGATATAGGCAGTTTGAGTACGAAAGATTCTGAACAGCAGGCTGCACTGAAGCAGTTTGAACAGGAAAAGATCAAAAATCCGGAAAGGGCTAGAAAGGCCAAAGCCCCTACAGGGACGGAATGTGCTATGCGTACAGAAGCAGTAGTAACGGAACCGGACAGGTGTCTGTCGGTTGTCGATAGCATGTGGTGGGAAGATAACGACCTATGCCTTGCCCACACCGATGAAGATTGGGCACAAAACTAACCGAATGATACCTGGTATGCGAGGGAGGTGGACCACATGACTAGAAGTGGGTGGTATTTTAAGCCCCCACATTTGGATCAACCAGAGGCGCCCGGGAAAGACAAGGAGGCAGATAGACAAAAAGAAAAACTGCTCGAAGAGGAGGCTGTGCTAAAACAGCTTAAGAAAATACAAGCAGACATCTCTATCTGGGGACTGTTTATGGCCTCAAGAGCATACAGACAGGCTGTCCTCTCTGCAATGGACAGGGCTAAACTTTCGATCAATACCACGCCTGAGCAGTTGTTAGGATTGGTTTTTTCAGGAGGAGCTTCCCCAACGTTGACCTTCACTGATAAGGAACTGCCGCCTGAGAGTGTAAATCATAACAAACCGCTCTACATCTCTATGGAGTGTAGAGAAAAATGGATACCAGTAGTTCTTATTGACACAGGATCTGCTATCAACGTGTGTCCGTCAGGGACGACATATGTTATCGAGTTGAAGCCACGAACTTTGTGCCAACTGCCCAGGTGGTATGGGCATATGATAACACCAATAGAGAGGTGATGGGGACTGTGCAGATTTGGACTAAGGTTAGTCCAGGACAACACGATATTGACTTTCATGTCTTGGACGTTCCCGCGGCCTACAATTTACTCCTAAGGCGGCCATGGCTGCACCAGGTGAAGGCGATCTCTTCCACCCTTCACCAGATGTTGAAATACCCCCATGGGAAGGGGGTGGCCATTATCTTCGGGAATTCGTCAATCCATCCGCCGCCAGAGGTTTCTACGCCAGTTCTGGAGATTGAACATGGCATGGAGGATGTGATCCTATCAGGATTTACCCTAGCCGAGGCCCGGGTTGTACAGAACATTTTAGCTATTGATGAGGGGCAGTACGTCAACGCACAATCAGTCTACCTTATGAACAAGCACCAGCACATCCCTGGGATGGGATTAGGGAGAAGTGGCCGGAAAGTCATTGCAGCATCGGCTGAAGTGCCGCATAACCCACACACCTTTGGTTTAGGTTATCTGCCTACCAAGGAGGACTGGGTGAGGAAAGGAAAAGAGATGGCCGGAAGGGCCAAAGCAAAGCAAGCCGGGAAGCATTATGAGTTGATGCACCAACCTATCCAGCGTAGCCTGAACGGACGCTTTGTCCGGGAGGCGAGCACTTCCCATTCTGTGGCTTCCCAGAGCCATGGCTAAATGCAGAGAGGCAGCGCTTGCCGGGATTTGAGATTTTCTTTGACTTGCAATTGTCCGGGGATGATGTTGCCGGGGAGCAGACAGACCCACCAGCTGAGGCTGAACAGTGCAAGGAAGAGGATTCCGAGGGCGCAGAGATTGAAATGGGGGTAACATTGGCTTGTCTACTTTCAGATCCTCCAATCGTAGATGAGTGCTTGGGGGATAACTTCTTGGTGTCCATGATCGAGAATGAAACAGCTGCGAGCCCATCTTCAAACATTCAGGATGAATTCATCGCACCCTCCCTTGTCTGGCAATACGAGGAGGGATTTTTATCGAGCAGCACCGGGTCAGGTAGTGAGCCGGAATCTGATTCCACTGAGTCTGTGGAGTCGGAATCAGGTTCCAGCTCGTCTGAGTCTGAGTCCGGTATTCTTGGGGGTGATAACCCGAATGCCACAGTCCTGTCTAGGTCGTCTTTTTCTTTTTCCTTTGAGTCTGTTGTAATAGAGGAATCAAGCGATTTGAAAGTGACTAATGAGAACTATGCGGCTGTGGCCTTCGAGTACTTTTTTATGCCCTTAATTTATTGCATTAATCAAGATTTTTGAAATTTTGATGAAAACGACGAGGAAGAAATTCCTCCAGTTTTGCGATATTTGCTTGACCAAGAGTAGGAGTGGTTTGTTAAACCCTTGGTTGATGAAATCACCCAAATTAATGTTGGTACTGAGAAGGACCCTCGGCTGGTCCAGATCGGGTCCATGTTGTCTTCGGAGGAGTGTGAGCGCTTAGTCGGTTTATTAAAAGATTTCAAAGGCATTTTCGTGTGGTCCTACGAAGACATGCCTGGAATCGATCCTGAGATTGTACAGCACCGGATCCCTCTTGACCCAGAGGCCTGACCTGTTAAGCAGAAACTCTGAAGGATTCGCCCGGACTGGGCTCTCAGGATCAAGAAAGAGGTTGCCAAGCAAATTGATGCAGGGTTCTTGTTGGTATCTGAATACCCAACTTGGTTGGCCAATATAGTTCCAGTGCCAAAGAAGGATGGCAGAATTCGGGTATGTGTGGATTTCAGGGATTTGAACAAAGCCAGTTTGAAGGACGACTTTCCTCTGCCGCATATTGATGAATTAGTGGACTTCACTGCTGGGCATGGATAGCTTTCGTTTATGGATGGATTTTTAGGCTACAATCAAATATTGATGGCACCCAAAGACCGGGAGAAGATTGCTTTCACCACCCCATGGGGGACCTATTGTTCTAGGGTGTTGCCGTTTAGGCTGAAGAATGTTGGGGCTACGTATCAACGGGCTGCGACCACAATATTTCGTGACATGATCCATAAAGAGGTAGAGGTGTACGTGGACGACATGATTGTCAAGTCCAAGGAAAGAGAGGGCCACTACACCGCCTTGCAGAAGTTCTTCCAAAGGATCAGGGAGCATCGGTTGCGGCTGAGTCCTCAAAAGTGTACCTTTGGTGTTACAGCAGGGAAAATGCTAAGGTTCTTGATCACACAAAGAGGTATTGAGGTCGATGCTTCCAAAATCAAGGCCATCTCAAAAATGCCACCACCGAGGAATGAAAAGGAAGTGCAAGGCTTTCTGGGCAAAGTGCAATTCATAAGACAATTTATTTCTAAATTAACCTTGACTTGTGAACCACTCTTTGGCCTCTTGAAGAAAGCAAAGAAGTTCCAATGGGATGGCCAATGCCAAGCTGCTTTTGAACAAATCAAGCAATACTTACAGAACCCACCTGTGTTGTCACCGCCTGAGCTGCGGAAATTGTTGGTTCTGTACCTTTCAGTGACTGAAACTACAATGGGCTGCATGCTTGCACAGGAGTCTGAGGACAAAGTGGGGAAAGCTATCTACTACCTGAGCAAGAAAATGCTGGATTACGAGACTCGCTACACTCCGCTGGAGAAGGCTTGTTTGGCCTTGGTATGGACTACCAGGAAGCTGCGGCACTACCTGTTAGCTCACTCTGTAATACTGGTTTCAAGATTAGATCCCATCAAATATCTCTTCGAGAAACCAGCACTTACGGGTAGGCTAGCTCGTTGGTTGCTTCTGTTTTCCGAATTTGATCCGAAGTACGTAACGTGCAAGTCAGTGAAAGGAACAGCGGTAGCGGAGTTCCTAGCTGATCACCCAGTTGAAGGGGATAAAGCAGTTGAGTACCTATTCCCAGATGAGGCCATTCTACATCTCGAAGATGAAACTTGGACGATGTACTTTGACGGAGCGTCAAACCAATACGGGTATGAGATAAGGGTGTTGCTGATAGCACCCGACAATTCTCCTATTCCCTTAGCATTCAAACTCTGGTTCAGAGTGTCGAACAATGAGGCAGAGTACGAGGCATGTACTGCTGGACTAGAAGCCACCCTAGAACTAGGGGCAAAACGGTTGGACGTCATCGGAGACTCGAACCTTGTTGTATCTCAAGCTAAAGTAGATTGGAAAGTGAAAGAAGAAAAGATGAAAATCTACCACCATTCCTCAGTTTGAGAAACTGAATTTCGCTCATCTGTTAAGAGAGAACAACAGGTTCGCTGATTCATTAGCAACTCTATCTTCTATGATAGACATTCCTTTCGGAGTCTGGATGCGTCCGATCAGCAATGAACAGAAATTTGTGCCGGCCTACGAGCTGCTTGCTACCATAGATGAGGTACAAGATGAGAATCCCTAGTACTATGACGTCTGGAACTTCTTGGAGAAGGAAACGTATCCACCAGGGGAAAATGCCAAAAATAAGAGGGCAATTCAAAGAATGGTTGCTCAGTTCATCGTCTGTGAGGGTAAACTATACAAGAGAGGTCATCTCGGGATGGATAAACTGTGTGTTGATGGTGAAGAATCTAAGCGCCTGATGGAGGCCATCCATGGAGGGGAGTTCGGAGCGCACATGAATAGGGTGATGCTAGCCCGGAAGATCCTTAGACAGGGTTATTACTGGTCCACTATGGAGGAGGATTGTGTTGGCTTTGTCCGGCGATGCCACAAATGTCAGATCCATGCGAAACGCATGAACATTCCGTCGTCGAAACTGTACAACATGACTTCGCCATGGCCATTTTCAGTCTGGGGGATTGATGTAATTGGGGCTGTCACCCCGAAGGGGTCCAACGGACATGAGTACATTCTAGTAGTGATAGACTACTTCACGAAGTGGGTTGAGGCCCAATCCTACGCGGTGTTGAAGGCATCGCACATTGCTAAGTTCATTAGAAACGATATCATCTGTCGCTACGGGGTCCCGAATGAGATTATTTCGGATAACGGTTCCCACTTCAAGAAGGAGGTGATCGACTTGTTGGAGAAATACAACGTGGCTTTTCATAAGTCGTCTACATATCGGTAGTAGATTAACGGAGCAGTTTAGGCCGCCAACAAGAATATCAAGCACATTCTGCAGAAGATGATGGAAACCTACCGGGACTAGCCGGATAAGTTGCCATTTGCTCTGTGGGGCTACTGGACTTCCATTCGAACTTCTACTGGAGCAACTCCGTATTCCTTGGTTTATGGGATGGAGGCTGTTCTGCCTATTGAAGTTGAGGTTCCGTCATTATGGGTATTGGCTGAGTGTGAGATAGCTGATGCAGATTGGCAGCAAAGCAGGTTCGAAGAACTCGTGGTGTTTGAAAAGAGAAGGCTGAAAGCACTATATCACGTCCAAGGTTATCAACGAAGAATTGCCAGGGCTTTCAACAAGAAGGTTAAGTCCAGGAATTTGAGAGAAGGGGATCTAGAGCTCAAAGACAACCGAGCTCCCATTCACGACCCTAGGGGCAAGTTCAGACCCAATTGGACTGGCCCTTACATCATCAAGTCTATCTGGTCGGGCGGAGTTATCGTTCTGATGGACCTAGATGGCCTAGAGTTCTCCCAGCCGATTAACATGGACAAGTTAAAGAAATACTATCCTTGAGTGGCTCGCTAGGCCGAAAACACGAAAGGGCGACCTAGGCAAAAATTAGAGCATGAAAAATTTGAAATTATAAAAACTGAGCTCGCAAGGTTGAAAACCCAGAAAGGGCGGCCTTGGCAAAAGTTAGAGCGCAAAAGGAAAGTGTCAATACACGAGTGAACCCGAGCTGAACTGCGTAAGGCTTGATTCCCATGTTTGGGATACGTAGGCAACTTTATTTTGAAGTCTAGCCATAACCATTTCCTCAATCAACTTTGTCCGTGTGATCATGTTGGTCATCTTTGTTTATTCTGCATCCAAGAGCTTGGTTGTGACCTCCAGTGCAGTGCTATCAGAATAGGTGCAACTTTCTAGTTGCTGGGATCCGGGGTTGTACATCTCAATGATAGATCTCAGGTGTGTCCAGTTCTGATCCATATCAAAAATGGTTTTGAAAGTTTTAATAAAAGTTGATTTTTGCTTAAATTAATCTTTTTACAACTTAGACCATTTTTTGACCAAATGGAAAATTTTCAGTACCCACAACCTTCAATTTCATTGATTTCAGTACAGAGTTCTCCTACTCTTGAATACAAATTGAAGTTGTTTTTTATTACATTCATAAAGAAAACTTGAAAGTACTGATAAAATAATAAATTCGGGGCATGGATAAGTCAGGAGTTCCTGCGCCACCTCCCAGAGCTGGTAGAAGCATTTGATATCAAAGTAGGCCCAACCTATGCCTCCTCGTCAAGCCAAGCTATACACTCATCAGAGAGGGTGCAACTGAAAGTGGGAGCGGGGGCCAGAAGATCTCTAGTCCTCCATGTTGTGGAATACCGAGCTAGCTGCGTGCCTCGGACTAGAAATACAGCAGGGTACTCTATCCCTTCTTCCGGACAGATCTGAACATGGCCGAACTAGCGCCGGAACTGGAACGGGAAGTAAAAGACACAGTGTGTCAGGTCGATCAACTGAATGCCGGGCTGGTAAGACATGCTGTAACTCATCGCTGGCAGATTGAGCCAAGGACAGCGCCAAGCAATACAGTCTGCGGACAAGCTGCACATCCATTTGCACCACTAACCCTCATCAAGGGCATCGACTAGACGTCGCCGGAAGAAATAGCTGCGAGCTGAATATGCTGGGCATGAGTCCACAACCTTCAACTTATCCCTCAGCCATATCTGGGGAGGGATGAAAAATGAGAGGTTAAAGAATAGAGAGGTGTACGTTGAGAGAAAAGTAGGAAAAGGGTTTTGAGAGAAAAACCGAGCCTGAGGGCCGAGTGATGTGAGAAATACATGTGAGATGGGGTGGGAAACATTAGCTGCAGTAGTAGTGGACTCCCCGCGAATCTAGTCATCTCTCGGTGATGGAAAGTAAGTAAACCCATCAATGTCTCAGCTAGTGTCATGGCGATACAGCTCTTGCCTTCTTTCAAGCCCTCGGCAACCTCAATCAAACGGATGGTAGGCCCTCTAGAGCCTGAGGCAAGCAAGAAATGAGACAGCATGCACAAGCAAAGCGCATGTCGCCGAAAACCCTGCCAGTGATGATCTCCGCGGTCACCGACATCAGAAAATCGACGAACCAAGTTGGGGATGTCCAATGCTCCATCGCGGATCAAAGACCAAGCTTCATGTGTAGTGAGCCTGCACATCCGTCCTAAGGCTTGGATGTGGCCAAAGCAAAATTGCGGCAAGATCTCTTCCTTGCGCTCCGATTCCATCAAAGCTTAGAAGTCTTCGAAAGTGGGACATATCTCTTATCCGCCAAAGCTAAAGACGCGTGTTACCAGATTCCAAAACCTTGCCGCGGCATGAAGAAACGGAAAACACAGTGGGGTGCAACTCAGGATGAATACTGCATTTATGCCGAAGCGCCAGAAATTTACCTTTTTCGAGCCATTCAAGGTAACAATCCAATTTGTGAGATTTTGGACAAGAAATGCCTCCATTTTGGTGCAAAACTGAGTAAGAATGAGGGAACCACGAAGCTGGAACCTTTATGAAGGATAAGGCACTGTTTGGAGGACAAGTGTCAGAAAATCGGAGGTCCCCAGGCCAAGTGGTCGGCCGACCACTTTTTCTGGTCGGCCAGCCATTTTTTCTGGTTGGCCAGCTACTTTTTGGGTTTGCAAAACAAGAAACTGGTCGGCAGACTCCTATGGTTGTCGGCCATGATCAAAAAGTGGTCTGCAGCCTTTTCCTTGTCTCTAGAAGAGAGTCTCTAGCTGTCCTGTGTGCTAAGAGTGCTAAAGAACTGAGTTTACCTCTGTTTCGGATGCGTTCTATGGCTGAGTTTGTGAAAGATGCATTTGCTTATCGAGTTGTTAAGTTTTGTTTATCGAGTTGTTAAGTTTTTCTTATCGAGTTGTTGCTCTTCGCTTATCGAGTTGTAAACTTCTTAAAGTTTTGTTGTTGTTTATTGAGTTAAGTTGTTTAGTTTGTTGTGTTGGTTCACTACCTGACTTGGCAATACACGATGTTCAATTTCCATTCAATCTCATTTTTGTGCAAAATGATGCGATGCGATCCTTACAACACTTTTTGAACAAAAAGTTGTTTTTATTCCATCATAGCTTCTTTTTACAACATTTTACAATAGGGTACAAGTTTTAAAGAAAATAAAACTGCCTAAGCTGTATAATGTGCTACAACTACATGTAAAAAGAAAATAAAGCATGAACATCTGCATCAGTGCTATCAAGCTCAAGACCGAGAGGCTCTCTTTATCCTCTTCGGCTGAGCAGCCTCTACACCACTGCCGCCAGCACCCCCATCTGAATCGGAGTCACCGTCCTCGAAATCCTCCTTAGCTTCACCTCCGTCCTCAGAACCGGAATCAGAGTCATCATCCCTACCTACAGATGTCTCTAACTGTGGATGCGCTGACTCCTCCTCCTTGCTAGACTCCTCGTCATATCTGACAGATGCTCTGCGTCTCCCTCGGTCGCGAGTCGAGCCTCCTCTCCCAGCTACTCAAGAAGGCCTAGATGGCCCGAGCGGTACAGGTGCGACCTAAAAAGGCAGTTTGAATACATCAGCCAGAGTATGTATATCAGATATCAGATGCAAGAATGATGCATAGAATGAGTGCAGGCAAATATAGTGTGTAAATGTGATGTGACAGATGTGCTCTGCACATGCAGTGAATCAGTGTAGTGAAATGTTTAGTTTTTGGTATGTCATCAAAAGTATGATAAATGCAAGGAAACTGGAAAGTACCGGGATACTATAGGAGTGCAGTAGTGTCTCCCTCTGCAAGACCATGCTCTTGAGTGAGGCCAGCACTCCAAGCAAGCCCTCAGTATACTCTCTGGGTGGCTGTAGATGCAAGTTCAATTCATTAATGAATGAATGAATGTCTAAATATCTAAGTGATAAATAAAAACTATGGAGCATACTGGTGGTGAGTCAGGGTCACTGATGTATCGATGATCGAGCAATGGAGGCTCCAGTGGAATCTGGTACGATGTCCCATACTCCCAACCCGTCAGCTCGGTCGGAAGATCCGGCCACCCAGCATACTGGCAAGTTAAGGGCATCCCTCTAGCCCTACCCCTCGGTGTGCTGGCCCTACTAGTAGAAGGGATGTTCGCAACTCAAGCGCGACTCGATGACGGCATATCAGCAGCCCTCCTTGTCAAGGTACTGACACCTGTCAATGGAGGCATCAGGTATGTATGGCGAAATGTCGCGTACACCCCCTCCTCCAGGAAAAGAACTACGTCCACACCCAACATAAGGTCGTTGACCTCCCGGGGAGCGAGATTCCCTGTGGACCGCATGTCTAATGGAGGCGTTGAGGGGACCTCCTGATCGGCATTGCTCATCGTCTGGCACATGAAGCGATCCCCGAGAAACCAGGCTCTACCGGCTAGTCCCTCAAACACAGCCCTGTATCAGGAGGCGGCCCATGCCCAGGGAATTGAAACCAAAGACACCCGGGCATCGCCATCTAAGGCTGCCAAGTAATCTGCGGATAGCAAGTGCATAAACTAATTAGATGTCATAAATATGCAAGATGAGTCAAAGCTGAAAGCATGAAGAACTGAGAGTTCTGGTTTAGCTCCGTTGCCCGCACAGTGTCAAAGTACTGTCGAAGATATGACAGAGTCTCCCGAGGCCTAGACTGGCACCGACCCTCAAATCTACGTGAATAAGGGATCTCAAGAGGTGCCTTGACCTCAAGCTTGGGGGCGAGCGTTGGGAAGTAGGCATAAACCCACAGCTGTGAAAGGCAAGACAGTGGCTGTCAGTATACAGAATGTATAGAAAATGTAGAATGATGCCGAGTGCAGAATGCTGTGTGCAGTGTGCAGTGTACAGAATGTATAGAAAATGTAGAATGTTGAGTGCAAAATGCTGAGTGCAGAGTGTTATGTGCAATGTAGAGTACAGATAATGAAAAGCATGAAATGTAAATCAAGCGGGCAGAATGTACCTCCCAGGCTCGCCAGTAGCCACCTACTATGGTCCCCCGCTCGCGGGAGGTCGCGCTCATGTAGCAATAAAGAGTAGCGAGGCCAATGCCGCCCCAATCGAAGTGCCGGACCTGTGATAGGTCTACCAGAGCACTTAGCAGATACAGCCCGACTGTGTTCCCCTTGTCAGAGAATAGTATGGTCCCGAGAAGGAACATAAAAAATCCCTAAGCATATTGCCATATGGCCTCAAAAATCTTGGGCATAGACCCTCTGTACTGCTCAGCAAACCAGGTGTACCGGACCCCGCCTAATGATCTATCAATCGGTGGATGGGCTCCGAGCAGGTACGTCCAAGCTGCCTCCCACTCACCCATATCAGTATCATATGGGATCGGGCGGCCCGCCAGCATGGAGAAGTCATACGGGGTCATTGTCATGTCCCCGGCAGCAGAGAAATGAAAGAAGTTGGTGGTGTCCCACCATCTCTCTACCAGTGCGCCCAGAATCGGTCAAATCCTTCATCATCCACAATGTGTCGAATGGGATCCGGGAGCTCCATGTACCACTCCCTTGCAATAATCGACCCGTAACCCTGTGTGAAACGGGAAGATACCTACGGGTAGAATAAACATATGTAATCAGTTTCAAATAAACCGAATGATGTGTTATGAACTGTGTGTTCAGATTGAGCAGTGTTATGAGCCGTGTGCAAACTAAACAGAATGTTGTGTTATGAACTGTGTGTTCAGATTGAGCAGTGTTATGAGCCGTGTGCAAACTGAACAGAATGCTGTGTTATGAACTGTGTGTTCAGATTGAGCAGTGTTATCAACCCTGTGCAAACTAAACAGAATGCCGTGTGATGAACTGTGTGTTCAGATTGAGCAGGGTTGTGAGCTGCGTGCAAACTAAATAGAATGTTATGTTATGAAGTGTGTGTTTAGATTGAGCAGTGTTATGAGCCATGTGCAAACTAAATAGAATGCTGTGCTATGAATTGTGTTTTCAGATTGAGCAGTGTTATGAGCCGTGTGCAAACTAAACAGAATACTGCGTTATGAACTGTGTGTTCAAATTGAGCAAAAATTGCGTTATGAACTGTGTTCAGATTGAGAAAAAAAAAACTGCGTTATGAATTGTGTGTTCAGATTGAGCAAAAATTGCGTGATGATCTGTGTGTTCAGATAGAGCAAAAAAATTACGTTATGAACTGTGCGTTCAGCTTGAGCAAAAATTGCGTTATGAACTGTGTGTTCAGATTGAGCAAAAACTGCGTTATGAACTGTGTGTTCAAATTGAGCAAAAAAAACTGCGTTATGAACTATGTGTTCAAATTGAGCAAAAACTGCATTATGAACTGTATGTTCAGATTGAGCAAAAAAATTGCGTTATGAACTGTGTGTTCAGATTGAGCAAAAACTGCATTATGAACTGTGTGTTTAGATTGAGCAAAAACTGCGTTATGGACAGTGTGTTCAGATTGAACAAAAACTGCGTTATGAACTGTGTGTTCAGATTGAGCAAATACTGCATTATGAACTGTGTGTTCAGATTGAGCAAAAAAATTGCGTTATGAACTGTGTGTTCAGATTGAGCAAAAATTGCGTTATGAACTGTGTGTTCAGATTGAGCAAAATACCACGTTATGAACTATGTGTTCAGATTAAGCAAAATGAGTTGTGTGCCCAAATGAGCTGTGTGCCTAAAATGAGCTGTGCGCCCAAATGAGTTGTGTGCCCAAAAGTGCTGCGTGCAAAGTGAACAAAGTTTTGTGTTAAGAGCTGCGTTCAAAGTGAACAAAGTTTTGTGTTAAGAGCTGTGTGCAAAGTGAACAAAGTTTTGTGTTAAGAGTTGTGTTCCCAAATTGAGTTGTGCGGCCAAAATGAGCTGCGTGCCAAACGAACAAAGCATTGTTGAGCTGCGTGCTAAATGGACAGAACGTTGTGTCATGAGTTGTGTGCCAAGTGAGAAACTGTTATGTTGAGAACTGTGTGCCAAGTCAACATTGAACTGTGTGCCAAGTCAACATTGTACTGTGTGCAAGTTGTGTTCTAGAATGAACAGAAGCACTGTGTATGTAAATGTGTTCAGAACGAGCAGATAAAATACATAGCGAAAGCTTGAAAGTGTAAAAGTGGAGTACATACCTCTCGCGCATGGTGAGATAGGTGGAACTCAGGCTCCCATAGCAGTAACTCTGCGAGCGCCCGTCGTGCGAAGTTAGTGAAATGGTGGAAAGTACTCGGAGGAAGGATGTGCTCCTGCGGGTGGTACCTCTCGGGGTCGAATGGCCGAACCCTCGGAGGCAGTGGCATAACGTCCGGCTCGTCCTCTATTCTCGGGAAGCCTCCGCCGTATGGGATATCGTCAGCCATCTGAGAAAAGATGCAAAAATGAGCAAAATGAGCCAAAATTGCAAAAAGTCAACAAAAGTCAACTCTCGGGAAGAGAAAAAGTCAACAAAAGTCAACGCCCGGTAAAACGTGCCAAATTTTGAGACAAACATACCTCAAGTCATGAAATGGGAGAAAAAAGCTCCGAAAACAAATTCTAATCGGTTCAAAGCGGAGAGAATCGAAAGTTTTCGTGAAACAACTTCGCGTGAGGCGTTGGAAAACGCGTATAAAGTGCAGTTTTGAGAGAGAAAAGGGTCTAGGGAGGAAGAAAAATGAATTTCGGCCTTGGAGGTGTGGTACAAAGTGTTTTGGAGTTGTGTACTTAAAGAACCGAGCAAGAAAAGACCAAACTGTCCCTGTTTCAGTAAACTGGTCGGCCGACCAGTTTTTCTGGCCGACCGACCACTTAGGTGGTCAACAACTGGTCAGCCAGCTTTCTAGGTGGTCGGTCACCCTCCTGGATAATCCTCAAGCCTCCATTGTTCTCTCTATGTATTTTGGTGATGATTGGAGTCCTCGACACTCGAGAAAGTGCAAGAAAAGTACACCTTTCAGGGTGAAATTGTCCCCGCGGGAACTTCAATTCAAGTCTACGATGCGTAGCTCATCGTCACTCGTCAAGAGCAAGGTGTATCCTTTTTGAGTACGTTGTGACCCTTCCTAGAGGTAAATCGGAGGTTCCGGTTAAATTAATCTCGTTAAGGCTTATGTTTCTTCAATCGGCTTTTTGTTTCAAACATGCTTTGAAGTTGCACCAAAATGCATTTGTTATGCACATTCCTCTGGCATTGTTATGCATTTCACCTGCGTTGTTATGCACACTTCACCTGCATTGTTACGCACCACTTCCACCCACGCTGTTACGCACACTTAGGTTGCATTATTTTGCACACCACTTTCCTTGCATTGTCATGCACATCGTATTGTTATGCACACTACTCGTTGCATTATTATGCACTCTACTTGTGTTGTCATCCATATTCCTCTTGCATTGTTATGCGCACTTCAGTTGCTTTGTTATGCACCCATACTTTGCTTGCATTGTCACGCACTTTTCACTTGCATTGCTATGCACCTTTCTATCGGCATTGTGTATGCACGCGTTTATCTCGCATTGGAATTGTACCATGTTGTAACATGGGACATGTGTTTCTAACTATATTGTACCTGTTAAGTTTCTTTCTTGTGCAGTCGCGATATTGTATGTATGGTTCATTTGAAGCTGGCACGACCAGACGGTATTGTATGTACTCTGCGTGAGACGCAGTAAGAATTGCATAATTTTCTTACAACCTTTCTGCATGAGTTGTAGTTTGGTTCATACTTGTTTGCTTAAATTGTTGCATTTATTATGTATAATTGCTTCATTGCAGCTTTCTTTGCATTATCATAAGTTATGCTCAGCTTTGTGCATGTCATTTGCATTTTGCCCCAGCCTGCAGGCGCATCTCTTTGTTATCTTGCCTATTTGTCTAAGTCTCCAGCCTTGTCAAAAATGGGTCATCTCTGGGCTTTGACATTCACTCCCGTCACTTATGACTTCCCAGTTATGTCAAAGAGGGCCAACTATAGACACCCCATTTTTGACCGACATAAAGACTCAGACGTCATCGATTGAGCGCTTAATGATTGTGCATGTTGTGCTCGTTATAAGGTTTCGGAGTTTTCGGCTGAGTGCCTTACCTCCGGGCCTCTGAACTCTTTGTGCTTTGGTTCAGTTTGTGGACCAAGCCTTGTTTCTCTTCCCTGGAGGGAGGGAATGGTCTGTAGACCACCTCTTTGTGGTCGTAGACCACTTTTCTCACTTGGAGACTAGTTTCTGATTTTCGGAGCCTTCGGCCGCGCGACTGGTCTCGGGACCGCTTAACGTTCTCCGTTTGGCTTGGTTTTTGAACCATGCCTTGTTGCCTCTGCCTAGAGGAACACTGTGGTCTGGGAGACCACTTTTGTGATCGTGGACCACTTTTGGTGCCGGTAGACTAGTTTTCGAGGCTTCCGGCTGCGCGCTTTGCCTCCCGAACTTTCGTCTTGCATCCTTTTTGGTTTGTTTGTGGTACAAACCTTGTTTTCCTTGTTTGGAAGGTGGTACAAGGGTGGGAGACCAGTTTTCCCCTTGGAGACCACTTTTCTTTCCACCAGCCAGTTTTCTTGTCAAACAACTAGTTTTCTTGGTCTTTGGGCCACCTTTTCAGGTCAGCTACCACACCACCACCTTGCTTTCAGTGTGTAGACTTCTCCTACCCATGGCCGACCAGTTTTTGTTTTGGGAGACCACTTGTGGTGGTCGACCGACCACTATAAGTAGCTAGCCGACCACTTCAAGTGGTCGGCTGCATTTAACCTGCTTCCAGGAGAGATTTTCTTGCCAGCTGTGCCAGCTGGTAAGCACAAAAGCCATTCTCCATACACATGTATGAAGGGATGGCTCTAAGCGCTTAGCTTCCTCAAGAAGCTTACACTTTGTTCCCTATCTAAGAGAACCTCCTTCTCCCTCCTCTAGGTTCAGAAAAATTGCCTTGAGAGATATACATACACCTTTGTATCTATCTTGCTATGGTTCTTAATTTTTGTGTTCAAAAGTGCATATTCTTCACACTTTAACACACAAACACACACTTAAACACCATATTCTTGGAGCTGAGGTCCTTGGAGGTTGGTTTTGGAGTTCTTGGACTGGTTTGAGCTCAAAGAAGCTGCTGGAGTTATAGCTTTGAAGGTGGTCTTCAAGGGTGAGCTTTTAACCTTTAAAGCCCCATTTTTTCTTAAGCATTTATCCCTACTTGCATGCTGATTTAAGCTTAACTTTCTACTACAAAAAGTTCTGCTTTTCAGTCCTTGAAATGTTTGTTTGAGGTCACTTTTTTGTTGGGGGTGGTCTACCTCCTCTTAGGCCTTGTTAGGCCTTGTTTTGATCCATCCCTTTTGGCTCTTGTTCTAGCCTTTGCATGACCTTTCTACCACTGAAATCCAGAGGATTTTCAGTGGTGGAAACGTGGTTTTGGGTCCTTAATAGGAGAAGGTAATCCCCTCTCCTTGTGTTTTCAATACTTGCTTCATTTGCCTCATGTTTGAGCATGTTTATTAAGCTTGTGTTAGCTTGTTCTTAGCATGTATTAGGGGTTATTTTAAGCTGGCATGCCACTGTTTTTGGTTGTCTTGATCATCCATTGCATGCATAATACGCTTGTACTGTAAATTTCATAAAATAGTCTTGTATGCTTCATGAAGTAGCATGTCTTTCTAGCTTATGTTGACTCCATTTCAGCATGTTCTTAGTGTTTTTTTGCCATGTCGTACCTCTGTTAGGGTTTGGTTTGTTTGGCACTTGCATGCTCCATGCACTAGTGCAATTCCATGAATTAGCCTAAGGTGTCTCATGCTTTAACATGTCATTCTAGCATGCTTTTGGCTTAACTTCAAGAAGATTTTGTCCATGTTTTAGCATACTTAAGCTCTGATTTGTGTTGTTTTGGTCATGCATGCCATGCTTTTTATAGCCATAGTGCATTCTAGCTTGTTAGCTTTGTGTATCAAGTCCACTAGAATGCATTGCCTGACCTATTTGAATGATTTGACATCATTTATTTTGTGATTTCAGTCCATGTTTCATGGTCATACACTCACATCTTTCACTTATTCAATGCATTGGAGGGTTGGTCCTTTATGCCTTAAACATGAACCATTGCGTATGCCTTCATGCCTAAGCTTGCGAGCTATCATTTCAGTGTGTTTTAGGGGTTCTTTTTCCATGATATAACTCTGATTTTTGTTGGCGAAGCCATCTCATGCTTGGTCTTGGTAGGTGTAGTGTAATCCTTCCTTTTGGCCTTGTATACACCATGCTTTATGCCCTCCATGCTAGCTTATTTTGGCTTTCTTTGATGCATGTTTTAGACTCATTTTGACATGATCTAGGACTGTTTTGGGTTGCCTTGGCCATATGCTTCATGTTTTGCATAGTTGTAGTACAAATGCATATGCTTACTTCAAGCTTTGGGTACCATAGCATGCTTCATTTGTGTTGTGTACATGATTTGGCATCATTTACCATGACATTTCAGAGTGTGTGGCATTGCCATGTTCCCACTTCATTCACTTTTCAAGTGCCTTGGAGTGTTATGCATTGTCGCCTTGTTTGTGGCTTAGCTTGTATGCTTACATGCCTAGGTATTTGAGCCTCCATCTTAGCATGTTTTGGTCTTTGTTTAGACCTATTTGAGCTTTGTCCATGCTTAGTTCAGTCATTTGTGCCCTGTATTGCATGTCCCTTTTGTAGTCCTCTTTGCTAGCTTTATGCTTTAAGGACTCTAGCATGCTATACTTGTCATGTTTGAGTGATTTGGCATCATTTCATACCTTATTTCAGAGCATATAGTGTTGTTACACTTGCATGTTTATCACTTCGTGGGCACTCTTGAGAGTTGTGCTCTTGGGCCTAGTTAACAAGCCAATGCATGTGCATGCTTTGCCTTGCATTTTGTGCCTTTGTTTGGGTGTTATTGACCACTGATTTGGGCATGACTGAGGTCTGTCCCTTTTTGGTTTAAGTCCATTGAGCATGTTTGCTTTCATGATATTTGCATGCTTACAATGTATCATGTTGTTGTATGCTTATGTTGCCTCGCATGTCATTAGCTTTGTTAAGTTGATCATGCCACATTGCATTGGGTATACCATCTTACATTGCATTGTGTATGCTATGTCATTATTTGCATTGAGTATGCCATGTAGTTGCATTGTTGTTTGCATGCTTGTCCCTTGCATGTTTGCATACTTGAGTCACATTACATGTTTGCATGCTTGCTTTGCATTGTTATTTGGAATAGATGTTAGTCCAAACACGAGAAATGAGGGATATTTCATACTTGAAGTGATGAAATGTGCCTCAATTCTTGGTCACTGACGCTCTTGATCATACATGATAGAGTTCTAGGCTTTATGTGTTTATGTGTGCATTCATTTTAAATTGAATTGTGCAATTTGGCTTCTCGGCCATCATGCATTGAAATGCACGATTGGTGGCCAGAGGGTCGAGAACCACACTCCCTTAAGCTTGTGAAATGATAGGGAGGGTGGTTGTGCATACATATCTTGCAAATACATTACCATGCCCTTTCTTGCTCTCTGTTGCAGCAAAGTGGAGAAATGCAGCAACAACTGGTCGGCTAGCTAGAAAAACAAGCTGGCTGACCACTTTTTCTGCTCCGCAACAAAGAAAAGTGGTCGGCCATGGCTGATGGCATCCCTAGGTGGTCGGCCACCCTCCTACAGGTCCCCATGGTGCTGTTTAAGCTTTCTGGAGCTTCGTGCAAAGTTCTGAGAACAAATGAGAACATAGGCAAGTTGGGGCATCGCAACGGATTTTCGAACGAGGCGACTGGGCATCGATGCACTCTTCTCTCTCTGAAGCTCCTACTTTACTGCTTGAATTAGCTAATTTGCTTAGCTAGTTCATGTTTCGGTTTTGTAATTAAGTAGTTAATGCGTTTAACTGCTTATTTGTTTTGTAATAGCTTAATTAGTTAGCTTGTTAGTTAGCTAGTTTTGTTGTGTAATAATTAGTTTAATTAACTTGGATTAGCTAGTTAGCTTTTTATTCGGACCCTTCGTCGAGAGGGCCAATTGTTGTAATAAGCATGCGTGTGTGTGATGTATGTCTTCCAACCCCTATTTCTTTCTCCCTTTTACTTAACCACTTACGATGGTTAGTTTTAGGGCATATTTTGTTTAGCATGCTTTGCATGCGTGCATCAATTCATCTTTATTGCATGCACCGGGCTCGGCACATCATACTAGCTGCATTGTACTTCAATACATTTACTTGAATACATGTTCAATAGCATGTTACCAAGTTGGATTTCACATGCTATCTTAGAATAGCCGAGCATATCTTATTTGCATTTTTTCATGTGTTGCATTAGCCATCTCAACATGAACTAGGATCATGCATGATTTCTAACTAGTTCTCTGTTTTGGCTCGGAGTACACTGTGAGTGTTTACGCTTTAGCATACTGCATGAGATGTGTATGTTGCCATGTATAGCATGTTGCCATGAGACTAACTGCTTAAGTGTTTAGCTACCTGAATGCCTGTGGGTGAAGGTTGGATTGCTTGAATTAGAATAATTCATCAAAATCCTCGATTTAGCCTAGTTGTGAGTAGCACCTCTAAACCGTTTTCAAACAAACGAGCATGCAATGTTTTGTTCCAATTTAGGCGATCTAGTCTGTACTTGTATGCTATGCGCATCACATAGTAATTCTAGGTTAATAATCGGAATAAGAACACATGTGTTTTCAAAAACAACATATCATGTTAGTAAAGGCCGATCTTTGATCGGGCGAGTGGGGGTGCTCTTTGCATGACCTTCCCCTCTCATACCCAAGCTCCCGAGCCGAGGCAACTTTGGTGATGATGGACACGTGGCCTTAGGCACGAGTCAGGATTTCCTAAATTCCCCTAAAAAATAAAACATTTGGGTGGAAACTCTGTATCTGGCAAAGCAGTCCATGTTTGGCACTTCTTTATAAAAATTAGTTTTCGAAAAAGATTTGCTGGATTTGGACTCTTTGGTGATTTATCAATCTTATATTGCACTTTGTGAGATCAAATTAAGAACCGTGGCACGAGTCCGAACTTGTAGTAGCTAGAGAACAAAATCGAATTTCGCGCCCTCGCGCGCGGAGCACGGGGAGTCCTCAGGGCGGTCTACATACCCAACCCACGATTTGGAATTGGTGGCGGTAATTTTTGCCTTGAAAATTTGGAGACATTATTTGTATGGTGAGAAATTTGAGGTTTTCTCAGATCATAAGAGTCTAAAGTATTTGTTTTCCTAAAAAGACTTGAATCTACGTCAATGGAGGTGGATGGAATTTATGGAGGATTATGACTTTGAGTTACACAATCACCCGAGAATGGCCAATGTAGTGGCTGATGCTTTGAGTCGGAAATCCATGAGTAGTTTGGCAAGCGTGGCCATTCGAGAGTGGGTTATGCTAGGTGATATCAGCAAGTTTGATTTGCACTTGGGTGAGTCCGGTAAGAGTGCAACCTTGTTTACTTCGAGTGCTCAGCCTACCTTGATTAGTAAGATCGTAGAGGCACAACAAGGGGACCGTGATGTGAAGTCAATCCATGATAGAATTTCCAAAGGAAGGAAGAGAAGGATTTGAACATTTACTTGGATCTGAGTGTATGTTATCTAGACTGTTTGTTTATACCAGAATCTTGTAGAGAGGAAGTACTTCGAGAGTTCCATCACTCACGCCTTGCGGTACATACAAGAGGCACCAAAATGTATCATGATCATAGTCGTCAATTTTGGTAGAGGGGTATGAAGTGGGATGTCGCTTTGTTTGTATCGAAGTGCCTTACTTGTCAACAAGTGAAGGCTGAACACCAATGACCGGCGGATTTATTACAACCCTTACCGATAGCCGAATGGAAATGGGAACGTGTTACTATGGATTTCGTAGTTGGAATTCCTAGAACACAGCGAGGCAATGATACCGTTTGGATAATTGTTCATAGGTTGACCAAGTCTACGCATTTCATTCCGATGCGCACCGGTGACTCCGTTGAACACTTGGCAGAGTTGTACATTGGAGAGATAGTTCGACTTCCTGAGGCCCCAATAACCATTGTATCAGATAGAGATCCTCATTTTACCGCCCGGTTGTGGCAAAGCCTTGAAGAGGCATTGGGAACTAAGTTGGCCTTTACACCACTTACCACCCTCAAACCGATGGGCAATCAGAGCGTACCATTCAAATTTTGGAGGACATGCTTAGAGCTTGCGTCATTGATTTCAAGGGGTCTTGGGAGAGGCACTTACCATTGATTGAGTTTGCCTATAACAATAGTTATCAAGCTAGCATCGAGACGACACCATTTGAGGCCTTGTATGGCCGACCTTGTAGATCACTGGTTTGTTGGGCCGAGGTGGGTGATGCACCGTTGTTGGGTCTAGAAATTGTTAGAGAGACAACCGAGAAAGTTTCCCTCATTCGGAAGGGGTTAGTTACGGCCCAAAGCTGACAAAAGAGTTATGCCGATAAGAGAAGGAGACCTTTGTCTTTTGAAGTTGGTGACTACGTGCTCCTGTAGACACCCCATTTTTGACCGTCCTCAAGACTTGGACGTCACCATTGGAACACTTGGTGATTACCCTTGTTTGTGTTCGTTTGGAGTTCCCGGAGGTCTCGGCTACGCGCCTTGCCTCAGGATCTCCGAACTCGACGGTTTAGTGTCTGGTTTTGCACCAAACACTTGTGTTTTGCCTTGGAGGGGCAGGGAATGCCTTGTGAGGCATCCCCACACACCACCGGCCATGGACAGAGGCCACCGGCTGGTGTTTTGCTGCCATCGGCAATCTATATTGCCGGTCGGCATTCTTTGTTGCCGGTCGGCACTCCCTTTTGCCAAAATGGCATTTTTGGGCAGCCGACTACTGTTCATCTGCTTTTCCAGATATTTTATTACAGTTGTCTTGCATTTGGCTCCCCTCCATACACGTGTGTGGAGGGATCTCCCTCTTTAGAAGCTTGTCTTGTAAGCTTTACAAGACAAAAAGCTCTATAAGAGGAGCCCTTCTCTCCCTTGCTTAGGGTTAGACACTTTAGAGAGTTTAGACAGCCATATTAGGGTTTTGAGTTCTAGGGTTAGAATCCATACACATTCTATCTCTATACCTCTCTCTTTTTACCTTTGTGTGTGTTTAATTGTGTTTGTGTCTTACTATTGCACACAAACACATAGTGTTTCACCTTCTCTTAGCTACTGAGGTTCTAAGAGGCTGGTTTTGGTGTTTTGGACCTGGATTCAAGCCAAAGAGGGTTGTTGGAGCACCATTTGTGAAGGTGATCTACAAGGGTGAGAAACTTCCCTTTTATTCCCCATTTTTGCATTGCTTTTCTACCTATCTTAGAGCTGTTTTTGTTCTTAGTGTATAATACAAAAAAGTTCTGTTTTTAGGCCCTCTAAATAGTTTGTTTAGAGTCTTTTGTGGTTTGGAGGTGTTTGACCCCTCTTAGGCCTTGAAAGGCCCCATTTTGTGCTATTTTGAGTGAGTTTCGAGACTTTGGTGTTTGGGCCTCTTCACCACTGAAATCTTGAGGGATTTCAGTGGCGGAGATGGTGCCTTGAAGTCTCCAAAAGGGGAGGGCCACCCCCTCTCATTGTTGTCCTTGAAAGGGACCCTTTTTGGCCTCCTGAGGGAGCATCATGTTAGAGTGTGTATTGATCATGTCTTGGCTGTTTTCCATGCTTATTATGCCATGATATAACCTTGTTGTGTGTTGGTTTTGGTACACCATGCATACTTAGCATACCTACCATGTAATGCCTTGCTATTGCCTTAATATGCCTTAGGTTGTTAGCCTTTGCTCTAGCATGTTTTAGGTTTAGCCTTGTGAAGGTTTTGTGCTCATTTTGCCATGTTTTAGGTCTGTCCATAGTTGTTTGGGTTGATCTTGGCATGCGTAGTTGTAGACACCCCATTTTTGACCGTCCTCAAGACTTGGACGTCACCCTTTGAACACCCGGTGATCATCCATGTTTGTGTTCGTTTGGAGTTCCCGGAGGTCTCGGCTAGGCGCCTTGCCTCAGGATCTCCGAACTCGACCGTCTAGTGTCTGGTTTTGCACCAAACACTTGTGTTTTGCCTTGGAGGGGCAGGGAATGCCTTGTGAGGCATCCCCACACACCACCGGCCATAGCCACAGGCCACCGGCTGGCGTTTTGTTGCAGTTGGCAATCTTTTTTGCCGGTCGGCACTTTTTTTTGTCAAAATGGCAATTTTGAGTAGCCGACCACTGTTCATCTACTTTATGTAGATATTTTGTGCCAGCTGTGATAGCTGGCACCAACTCTGCTTCCCTCCATACACGTGTATGGAGGGATTTCCCTCTAAGCAAGCTTGTTGTGTAAGCTTTGCAAGAGGGACTTCTATAAGAGGAGAGGTCTTCTCCTTGTTCTAGGTTAGAAACTTTGAAGGCAAAACCAGAGCTTATACATATAGATACACCCTCTCTCTATATTTCCCGCTCTATCCTCCCTTGTATGTGTTTCTTAGCCTAAAAGTGTGTTTTTACCTTACTTTTGCACTAATACACACACTATTACACCTTGCTCTGAGATTGAGGGACTTTGAGGGTTGATTCTTGAGTTTTGGGGTTGTTTTTGATCAAAAGAAGAGGGCTGCATTGGCTGTTCTTGAGGTGTGCTTCAAGGGTGAGCACTTTGCTTTAGTTTCCCTAAACTTGCACTAGTCTTTTACCTATCTTGCTTGCTGATTTAGTTTTTGTGCATAACATAAAAAAGGCTTATATTTTCATGCTTAAGAATTTTCATTCAGGGTCTTTTGTGGTTTGAGTTCAAACTCACCCTCTTAGGCCTTATTTGGCCTTTTTGGTGTTTCCTTTGTGAGGCCTTGTTTGCTCGAGTGTTTTGGGCTTTTCACCACTGAAAACCAGTGTATTTTCAGTGGTAAGGAAGGTGGTTTGAAGTCTTTCATAGGGGAGGGACACCCCTCTCCCTTCATTGTCTTATTTCCTTGCATTTTGGCTTAAAGGCCAACATGTATTCTTGATTGGTTTTGGCCCTTTTTCAGAGGTTTTTGGGTGTTTTTAGGTCATGTGTAATCTCTGGTTTTGGCCGAATTTGTGCCCTTTTGCATGCTTAACATACTTGCTTTACATTCCTCTATTTGGCCTAGAAATGCACCTTGTGTTTAGGCCATGATTCTTGCATGTGTTGGCTTAGTTCCATGAAGGTGTTGGCATTATTTTACCATGTTTAAGGTCTGTTGGCCATCTATTTCAGTCATGCTTGCCTTGTTTGGTGTCATCTCTTTGTGTTTTGGCTTGTAAGCTTTGAGCATATTGACCTCTAGCATGCGTAGCTATGACCATCCTCATGATTTGGCATCATTTAGGACCATATTTCAGTCCATAAATCATGTTTATATGTGTGCATGTGTGACCTCTTTCATACCTTGAGGGTGTGCCCTCTTATGCCTAGAAATGAGCTTCGGTGCATACATCTCTTTGGGGCCACTTTAGCTGCCATATTAGTGGGTTTTGGGGTCTATTTTTGCTTGCTAAGTTTCAATTTTGGCTTGTCCAATTCATGCCATGAGTGGTCATGTTGGTGGAAGTGAAGTGCCCCTTGTTGTGCCTTAGTTTTAGGCCCATTTGTTTGCTTGTTGGTATGAGTGTTTGTCCACCATTTTGGACACTTTTGGCCACTGTTTTGGGGTGGATCAAGGTCTGCCCCTTTATGGTTTGAGGCCCTCTTGTATGCTTGCCTCATGTCCATTGCGTATTTGCTTCATCAAGTGTTATAATATGTTGATCCTATTGCTTAGGCTGTCCATGTTTGCATCGCATTAGCATCTTGTATGCCTAGCACTGCATACTTGCCATATTAGTTGCATAGCACTTGGCATGCTTTCTATTTTAATCCCATGTTGTATCCTTGAGACATTGTTTGCATAACATGCATTGCATTACTTGGTTTGGGGTGTCAAACCAAGTGTGAGGGTTAAGGAGCATTCATACTATAAGTGATGAAATGTGCCTTGACTCTTGGTCACCGGGGCCCTTGACTTCGGTATGATAGGGTCTTGGTCCTCATTTGTGTGACTACATGCATTTTTACATCAAGTGGCAAGCTTGATTTCTTGGGCTATCATGCACCATTGATGGCTCGAGGATCGAGGGCCATGCCTCCCTGAGTTCAACACATGATGGGGAACATGACCATGCTTACATGTGCCTGAAATCCCATGCCATATGCTGTCTGTCCTCTGTTGCTGTCAAAACTGTCTTCTGTAGGAAGTTTCTGCCGACCGGCAGAATTCAGTGCCGACCGGCCATTGGTGAATGGCCGATGACTCAATCATCAGCTGATGGAAGTTATACACTGCAGGTGGGAATTTCCCCCAGCCGGTGGTGTTCTTCAGCATGCAAGGAACCTGTCCTAGGGCTTTGGCAATTTTCAGAGAGACAGGGCAGTATAAACAGAGGCGACAGTGGTATGGTACGGGTTTTCCAGGCGAGCCGGGTTTCGAGCATGCATCATTCGCGCATCCTGAGGCAGAGGTTGCGGCCACCTTTCTCCTTTTTTGCATTCTTTCTATTAATTAATTAGAAATTCTGTAATAATTAATGTATTTGTTATTCGGACTGTAATAATTATTTGTACCCTCTGAGTGAGGGCAATTGTGTAATAAGTGTGCGTGTGTGGGTGTATGTCTTCCAACCCCACGTCTTTCTTCCCTTTTATTTACCTGCTTATGATGGTAGACTAGGGCATCTTTAAAATTAGCATACCTTATGCAATGCATGCGTGCATTCATACATTTGCCTTGCATGCACCAGGCTCGGCACATCATTCTAACTACATTTGTATTTCAATTTCAAATTGAATACGTGATAGTTGTAGCATTTCACGTGCCATGTGTAGGTTAGCCGAGCCTATCTAATTGCATCTTGTATGTGTTGCATTAGTCAATTTGACATGAACTAGGATCACGCATATTTGCTAACCAGTTTATTGTTTTGGCACGGAGTACGATGTAAGTATTTTCGCTTTAGCATCATCGCATGCGTGTGAGTGCTATCATGATAGTATGCTTACCATGTGGCTAGATGCTTATGTGTTATAAACTGTTTGAATGCCTGTGGGTGAAGGTTGGATTGTTTGAGTTGGAAAAACTTGTTGAAATTCGTATTTTAGCCTACTTGCGAGTAGCAAATTCCAAAACATTTTTCCAAAACAAACGGCTATGCAATCCTTGTTTCCAAATTAGGCAATCTAGTCTATACTTGTTTGCTGTGCGCATAACGTAGTAATTCTAGGCTAATAAATGGAATAAGAACACATAACGTTTTCAAAAACGGATATCACGGTTAGTAGAGGCCGATCTTCGGATCGGGCGAGAGGGGGTGCTCATAGCTGACCTTCCCCAATCGTACCCTAGCTCCTGAGCCGAGGCAACTGTGGTGATGACGGACATGTGTCCTTCGACACCGAGTCAGGGTTTCCTAAATTCCCCCATAAAAAAAATATTTAGGTGGCGACTCTGTATTTGGCAAAGCAGTCCATGTTTGGCACTTCTTTCCAAAAATCTGTTTCTCAAAACGATTTGCTAGATTTGGACTCTCTGGTTCAAGATTAAGAACCGTGACACAAATCGAGTCCGAGCTGTAGTGACCCCAAATGAACAGAACGGGACTCACCCTCCCGGGGCGTTCGGGGACGTCTACACCTCTTGAGGGAGCATCATGTTAGAGTGTGTATTGATCATGTCTTGGCTGTTTTCCATGCTTATTATGCCATGATATAACCTTTTTGTGTGTTGGTTTTGGTACACCATGCATACTTAGCATACCTACCATGTAATGCCTTGTTATTGCCTTAATATGCCTTAGGTTGTTAGCCTTTGCTCTAGCATGTTTTAGGTTTAGCCTTGTGAAGGTTTTGTGCTCATTTTGTCATGTTTTAGGTCTGTCCATTGTTATTTGGGTTGATCTCGGCATGCGTAGTATAGCTCCTTTGCATTTGAGCTTGTATGCTTCGAGTATGTGAATGTGTAGTATGTGTTGCTTGCATCGTTTCGGTGGTTTGGAACCACCCTACATGTTATTTCTGTCCCTTTGACATGCTTATATGTTTGCCTTGGATGCCTCTTTGAAGCTTTGGAAGCTTGCCTTGCATGATCCATGTTTTAGCATTTATGCATGCCTTTAAATTCAAACCATCTAGATGCTATCTAGTTGGTCTTTTGGGCTTCGTTTCATGTGTTAAAACTTTTTCTTTGGTTGCCTAAGTCCTGCCATGTGTGGTTGTACTAAGTGTAGTCCATTGCCTCTTTGGTGAGCCTTGAATGCTTGGACCATTGTTGCATGTTTAGCTTGCCTTGTTGTTTGGTTTGGCACCATGTTTTAACATGATTTTCAGAGCTTATGTTGCATGCTAATTGTCCATGATATCCCTTTCAAGTGTGCCTTAGAGTTGCTTATTTAATGCCTAAGTGTTGGTCCAACTTACTTGCATGTGTGTATGTATGTTTGATCCTAATTCCTTCGTTTTTGGCCACTGTTTTAGGCCTATTTAGAGTTGCCTAAATCATGTCTAAGTCCACCTTTTCATCAGTTTGCATTGCCTCATGTTTGCTTGTATGCTCACATAAGTGTCTTGCCATGCCATATTGCATCCTTAGCTTGCATGCCTAGGTTGCATTGCATCTTGCATGCATGCCTTGTTCCTTGACTTGTCGATAGGAATTGGGCCTTGGTTCGTTTGTTTGGTTTGCAATTCATTTGACATCAAAACGTGCACACTTGGTCTTTTGGGCCATCACGCATGGAAATGCGCGATTGATGGTCCAAGAACCAAGGAGCATGTCCTTTTGAGTCATTAACATGATAAGGGACATGATTGGTGCATACATTGCTTGAATTGTATTGCCATGCAAGTTCTGTCCTCTGCTGCTGTGAGTTGCAGGTTCTGCAGGCATTCTTTGCCGACCGGCAGTATACATTGCCGACCAGCAGTAAATCACCAGCCGATGGATGCATTTTGTGCCGGTGACCACATACCACTACCGGTGGTAATTCTACTCAGCCGGTGGTGATTCCCAATATCCAGAGAAGCATCCTTGAGACTTTGGCAGTCTTCAGAGAGGCAGAGCAGGGAAAACAGAGGCAGACTATGCATGGCCGTGCACTTCCGAGCAGGACCCGAGCATACGCTGCATCTGGCTCTCCTCCGAGGCGGTTTACTACTTTTCCTAGTTTTAATTAGTTTGTTGACTGATTAGGCAATTTGTAATATTTAATTAGCTTGCGTAGTTAATTAATTTGTATTATTCTTTTGGTCCCTCCGAGCGAGGACGAATCTGTAATAAGTGTGGGTGAGTGTGTGAATGTCTTCCAACCCCCACTTCTTTCTTCCCTTTTATTTACCTGCTTATGATGGTAGATTTAGGGCATGTTTAAATTAGCATACCTTATGCTATGCATGCGTGTATCCATACATTTGTCTCGCATGCATTGGGCTCGGAACATCATTTTAACTGCATTTGTATTTCAATCCCAAATTGAATACGTGCATTAATTGGTTGCATTTAACATGCCATGTTTAGGTTAGCTGAGCCTACTCTAATTGCATTCTGTATGTGATGCATTAGGCACTTAACATGAACTAGGATCACGCATGTTTGCTAACTAGTTTATTGTTTTGGCACGGAGTACGATGTAAGTATTTATGCTTTAGCATCTCGCATGCGTGGGAATGTAACATGATAGCATGCTTACATGTGGCTAGATGCTTATGTGTTAAACTATTTGAATGCCTGTGGGTGAAGGTTGGATTGTTTGAGTTGGAGAACTCGTTGAATTCCGTGTTTTAGCCTACTTGCGAGTAGCAAATTCCAAAGCGCTTTTCAAAACAAACGGATATGCAATGCTTGTTTCCAAATTAGGCAATCTAGTCTATACTTGTTTGCTGTGCGCATAACATAGTAATTCTAGGCTAATAACCGGAATAAGAACAACATAACGTTTTCAAAATCGGATATCATGGTTAGTAGAGGCCGGTCTTCGGACCGGGCGAAAGGGGTGCTCATAGCTGACCTTCCCCGATCGTATCCAAGTTCCCGAGCCAAGACAACTTGGTGATGACGGACATGTGGCCTTCGGCACCGAGTCAGGGTTTCCTAAATTCCCCCATAAAAAATATTTAGGTGGCGACTCTGTATCTGGCAAAGCAGTCCATGTTTGGCACTTCTTTTCAAAAATCTGTTTCTCAGAACGATTTGCCAGATTTGGACTCTTTGGTTCAGATTAAGAACCGCGACAACAAAATCGAGAGTCCGAACTGTAGTAGCGAAGCCCCCCACGCGCGCGCGTCTACAGTTTCTGGCGACTCTGTTGGGGAGTATTAGAGAGCTTGACTCGAACTCGTGATATCTTGTTTTGATTTCATTTATGTGTCTCTTTGCATTGCGTGTGCATTGGTGCGCCTAGGAACACAGTGTTTGCCATCTGCCATTCCTGAACGGTTTGCCGGAGGCTTGTCTTGTCAAGGCATGACCATAAGGCTGACCGGTTATGGGCTCTGACAGTATGGGAACACAAACCCCAGTTTTTCCGGGGCACCCTTTTTTATCATTCGACCTAGTGCATATTCGGATCCGTAGTGACCATTCCAAGTTAGGACAAGTTGCTTACCCGATTATAGGTTGTTTGAAACTGCTGCGTGCATAGTGGAACCCTAGCTCCTGACAAAATAGGACAGGGAAACCCTACCCCAGCATAGGGGTGTTTTGGCTCCCTTTACTTGCTATGTGCTTTTAGAGTGTATCTCTATAGGGAAAGTACATATCAGTTTGCAAGTTTGAGTATCGGGCCCAAGGGCACCAGTATCAATGTTGTTGAGAATTAGTCATCTGTGGGTATCAGGTTCAGTTTTTGGGGACAGTGATTTCTGGGGAACAGTGATCAGCAGTAGAGTACAGTTGTTCAGCTACACCCGTGTTTGATCTGTTTGGGCTGAAATGCTGTTTGTTGTCTCTTTCAAGGTTCGGAAAGCTGGTACAGAATAGCTAGTGCTCCCCCTTGCTGAGGCAGGACTTATGATGACGTAGAATTCAGAAGAGATCGTGATTATGACGGCTGCATTGGAGCAGGGGATCACTCTGCAATGTGAGACCAATACTGATATGTCACATCCACCCAGGTCGCCTGTTGCGCACCCGGTTTGGGCCCCCAAACTATACCAGGCTCGCAAGCCTACTACATTTGAACTAATGGGGATGATAGGTGATCTCCAGAGGTCTGTGGCGGATCTTGCCTACGGAATGTCAGCTTCACCTCCAGCCGCACCATATGCCGGGAGTTTTGTACCCCAGGAGCCCCTGCTGTTGGGGCGAATTGTGATTGAACTTAGCCAACCGGAGATGGCCTCCAGCTATGGTAATGACATATCAACATCAACTCAAACCCTCAATCAGGCTGATGCCAGAGGAAGAGACAAAATGAAGGCAGATGCCGATCCCATTGAACAACTGCTGTGGGCAGTCGAGGCTTTTAAAGCCGGGGGGATGAACAAGCAACAGATATCCGCAGTTGTGGCAAAAACTGTGGAGGATGCTTTCCCCACTCCACCTGAGGGTAGTTCAAGCCAGTCAGAAAATCGGGATAGGCCCCGTCATGCCAGAACAGTTCCTCCTGTTCCCGCCCCTGCACCTGGGAAAGATCAGAAAGCTAAGGTGGCGCCTGCCGACCCTTTCGCTTGTGCAGCTAGCAAGAGCGCTCAGACTCCAAAGTACCTGCCCCAGGGGCGCAGGACCTTTCATGCTCTCTACATGCCTTTGTCTAAGGCACTTCAGATCCTCGCCGAGAGGGGACACCTTAAACCCTTGGAGCCTCTGCCTTTCCCGAAGAATCTCCCTGCTACGCATGATGCTGCTCAATACTGCGCGTACCACCAGCAGACAGGCTATGCCACCGACAATTGCTTCCGCCTCCGCCATGAGGTGCAAGATTTGATTGACAACGAGGTTATCCTCCCGCCTACCTCAGCCAAGTCCGTTACCACCCAGTTATTGGATTTTGAGGACACAGATACTGCAAGTATGTAATCAGAAAGTGAACCACCTGCGGGCGGCATCTGGTTTATTTTGAATGTGGCGTCTGGCACGCATTTTTGAGCATCTGTGAACGCTATCTTTGTAAATTCTGGTTCGGGTATCGAGTCAGTCTTTTGTTTTGAGTCTGTTTCTTTGTCTTGAGTCAGTCTTTTTGCTTAAGGGTCTGTCTTGTTGTAGCAAGTTAGTCCCCTTTGTATAGAATACCAGGTGATTCAGGGGTTGTTGCCTCGAACACCGTTTTGTCTTGTAATTACCCGTTTTGTTTTTGAGTCTGTTTCTGCCGAGGGGCCAGTTATACCAACAAATCTGAATGAAACAGCTGTTGCTATCTCACTTTCATGCTTGCTTTCAGTGTAAGTTATTTGTGCCAGAGAATTTGATTGGGCTGACAGTACATCTCGCCTGCTCTCCTACGTGCCAAACTCATTGCATTAACCTAAGTTTTTTTAAAAAAAAAACCTTTTTGAACACTGCGGTGATAAAAACGAAGTGGAAGGAATTCCTCGGGTTTTGCAAAACTTTGATCATTTTGAGAGAAGGAGAGGCATGCTAAGCCCTTAATGAATGAAATCATGCTTGTCAGCATGTGAGTACTGAGAAGGATCCTGACTTGATCCAGATTGGTTCTGCACTGTCTTCAGCGCGAGCGATTTGTCGCTTTCTTAAAAAAAAATTTCAAAAAAAAAATATATTTTGCGCGGTCCTACGAAGACTTGTGCAGAATCGCTCTTGAGATTATGCAGCCTAGGATCGTTCTCAGCCTCAAGATTCGACCTGTTCGTCTTAAACCTCGAACTCATTCGGAACATTCAACAGTCAATTGTCAGAGGAGGCCCGTGTGACCAGTTTTGAAGCAGCCTTCGAGCAAGAGGCACCGAAGCCGAATCAAAAGAGTAGATCTCACCTGAAGGAGCTCGTGGAGCAACCATGATGGATTCTTCGGCGAATCAGTGCAACAGCCGTTCTCTTAGACACAGAGAGGCTTCAACTCTAAAAACCATTTGGCATGGACTTGTTACACTTTTACCCTTTGAGAGGCTTGCTGGGCTGAAAACCCGAAAGGGCGACCCAGGCAAAAGTTAGAGCAAGAGAAAAATACAAAAAAAAAAAAAAAAAAAAAATACAAAAAAGAGAAAAGAAAAAAAAAGAAGAAAAGAAAAAAATGCGAAAAAGAAAAGGAAAAGAAATAAACAAACAAAAAAAAAAGGAGAAAATAAAAAGAAGCTCGCAAGGTCGAAAACCCGCATTGGGCGCCTTGGCAAAAGTTAGAGCCAGAAAACTGAAGGTTAAAATACCCGAGTGTGCCTTAACCGAAACTACGTAAGGCTTGATTCCCATGTTTGGGATACGTAGGCAACTTCATCATGAAGTCCAGCCCCCAACGCTTTCATAGCGTCTCAGTCCATGCAATGGTTTCAAAGTCCAGTCGCCAACGCCTCCAAGGTGACTGTGTCCATTTATTTGTTGTGACCGTCTTCGTTATCTCTGTGTCCAAGAGCTCGACCACCGCTAATGAAGACTGTTTGCGGACTGTTGCGACACCATCCAAACAAGGGGCAACTTTCCGTTGCCACGAGTCGTCGCGAGCCGCCGTTCAAACCAGGGGCAACTTTCCATTGCCGTGCAGCGTCCTTCAAGCCAGGGGCAATTTTCCATTGCCTCCGATCCGAGGTTGCGCATCTCAAAGAGTAAGTTCCATGCTCGTTGAGCATTGACTGTTTGCAATATAGTTTTTGAGAATTTTTACTGAGGTTGACTATTTTCTCGAAAATTATTCCATTTTCCAAAACTGAACCATTTTCTTGGACCCAAAAAGGAAAATTTTCAGTGCTCACAGCCTGACTTGCATGTTTTTCAAATCAAAAATCGAACAAGTACGTTAATCCGACTCTCATCTTGATCAAAACTGTTTTAGTAGAAAACCAAAACGAAAAATGGTCAAAATGATGAACTAGGGGCACAGTTGAGTCAGGCATTCTGTCTTTTCCTCGTCATCAACGTACTTGCCAGAAGAGCGCTCTACCCGCCAGAAGAAATAGCCGTGAGCTCGAAATTTGTTTTAGTAGAAAACCAAAACAAAAAAAATGGTCAAAGTGATGAACTAGGGGCACAGTTGAGTCAGGCGTTCTGTCTTTCCCCCGTCGTCAACATACTTGCCAGGAGGGCACTCTACCCACCAGAAGAAATAGCTGTGAGCTAATGGCATCAGGCATGAACCCGCAACTCCCTATTCATTCATTAATCACCTTGGGAAGGGACGAAAAATGAGAGAATAAAGAATAGAGAGGTGTAAGTTGAGAGAAAAAGCGAGCCAAAGGGTTTTGAGAGAAAAACCGAGCTTGAGTGCCAGAGTGATGTGAGAATCACAAATGAGGAAAGGTTGGGAAACAATACCCAGAGAAACTGGCCCCTCGTGATCCGAGGTCCCCCGTCTTTGTTAACGCGTCTGTATGTCATGTCTTTTGTTTTGTTTACCTCAATCTTCGTTTTAGGTCTCTTCCGAGCGTGTCTCGTTGTGTTTAGGTCGTGTACCCTTTTGTTTGAGTCCTCCCCGCTGTGTTCAGTTGTAGGCTCGATACCCCGATTTGAAAAACCCTTATTTAATTTCAAAAATTGTTTATACTCAGAATGCTGTGCCATTCTCTATATTTGAGTGTGCTTTAATTCCAACCGATTCCATCTTGGAGCTCCGTCTTGTCAGATTGGGCCGTTCGCTCAGGATTTGCTGTGTGCAAAATGAACCAAATGCTGCGTTACGGGCTGTATGCAGATTAATCCCCAGTAGAGTAAGGGCTGTGTGTCCAGAATCAGGCAGTGGGTTGCTTGGGTTATCTTGCTATTGGCTGTTTAGTTATCTGATTATTACAGTGCAAGTGTTCAATTTTCAGACAACCAATCAATTTCATTTACATTGAGGTGTAATATGGGGTGATGCAATGCAAAGTATGAAATGAAAAGATATACGGATGTAAACACTTTTTCAGATAAAAAGCCTGTTTCATTTCATCATCTTTTCAAGTACACAAGTTTTGGAAACAAAAATTTGCCTGCGGCAGTACAAAGTATCCTCACTACCAACAAAAGGGAAAAGTACAAAAAAAGAAGAAAAACACCAAAAATCTATATCCATGTCAAGCGACTCCGACGGCTATCGGTCTGTCCTAGTCCTCTTCCTGGACGAAGGTCCAGGAGCATCATCAGCATCGTCGTCAGAGCCCGAGCTAGTGCCACCTCCAGTCTCCTCCTCCGATGACTCCGCCTCCGACTCTGCCTCCGCCTCCGACTCGTCATCATCAGGGACGGGAGCCCGCGAACTACTCCCGACATGAGTGTGCCCCGCCTTGGTGCGGGGGAATACTCTGCCCTCCTCATCTCTCCCTCGGGCGGGGACGAAAGGTCCAGCTGGAGCACCTCCTACCACGGGCATCTGGAAGGGAGGCTGAAAAAGTACATAAAAGGCAAATGCATCAGTATACTGTGAACAGTGTATCAGTGCATGAATGCAGTGTACACTGTGAGAATGTTGTGAGCAGTTTATTAGTGCAGAATGCGGTGTATGAGTACAATGTATGAATGCCGTGAGCAATTTATCAGTGCAGAGTATAATGCAGAATGCAGTGTATGCAGTGTATCAGACGTTGTGAGACCAGTGTATCAGGTGTTGCGTCGTGCATCAGATTACGTGAACCAGCTTGTGAGTGATTTGAGGCCGCAATCAGAAGAACATACCGGAATGCTGTAGAGGGCCAGGAGGTCAAAGGTCCGCTGTAGCATCCCCATCATGGAGGCATTCAGCTCCACGGACTGCCGGGTGTACTCGGAGGACGCTTGCAAAAGTACAAGATATATCAGTATTCCGTGGAATATCAAACAAACTAAAGTGAAATGCCAATGCAAGAATGCAAAATGAAGTAATACATACCGGAGGCAAGTCGGGGATGCCGGCTAACTCATGACCAGCCGGGGGAGGAGCAAAGGGGATCTGGTAGGTCGCCCCATCCTGCCCACTGTATGTCAGTAAAGTGGGCAGAGCAGGCCAACTGGTCCCCCGTCCCCCCTGAACTCCGCCCCCTGCCACGAACTCGAGCCCTCCCCGAAGCTCCTGCTCTAGCTCCCGCTCCTGCCCTAACTGCTAACGCCACGGGCCTGGCTCCCTCAGCTCGACGGCCGCCGCTCAGAGACCGCGTAATGTACGTCTGCACGTACTCTCTGTAGTCGCCGATGCCTCTGAAGCGGGTCGCCTCCCAGCCGATAGTATAATCGGCCATCTGCTCGGTAGTGAGCCTCTCGGTCTCCCTCATGTCCTCAGGAAGGTGAACCGGGACTATCTGCTTCGGTAACCCTAGGGTCTGGCGTAGGAAACGCTCACCCAGGTACCAAGCCCGACAGACCGGGCCCTCCAGTAAGATCCGAAAACGCGAGGTCTCCACAGCACCGGCAAATCGATCCCGAACCGTCGCCGGCAACGGAGCCCAGGGTTGCCAAGTGAGCTGAAAGTGACATACAGTTTGTTATCTATCGCTATTGAAGTATGCGGTGAAAAGCAAAGCTTAGATAAATTCTGAAATAAAACATACCTCGGCAGGGGTGATAGTGTCGAAGTAGTGGCGGAAGAAGCTAAATGTCTCTCGTGGCCTCCGGGTGCATCTCCCATCAAAGCGACGCGAAAAAGGGACGACCAGAGGAGTCTCCGTCTCCGGTACGGGAGCGAGCCTAGGAAAGTAGGCATAAACCCACAACTGCAAGGTAAATACCAGTGCATTTATCAGATAAAGCAGGATATAGAGTAAAAGCAGAAATAGCAGAGCCATGTGTTGTGTAGTGTATTGTGCAGAGTGTGCAGTGTGAGCAGTGTACAGTCAGTGTAAAGCAGAGTATGTGTGTGCCGTGTGTACAGTATACAGCAAGTATAAAGCAGACTACAGTGTGTGCAGTGTACAGAGTACAGAAAATATAGGACAGAAATGAAAGGCAGAAAAAGAAATCTACCTCCCAAACACGCCAATAGCCCCCGAGCAACTGTCCGCCGCCGCGGGAAGCTGAGCTCATATATCCG
This sequence comes from Camellia sinensis, assembly GCF_004153795.1. Classification (NCBI taxonomy): domain Eukaryota; kingdom Viridiplantae; phylum Streptophyta; class Magnoliopsida; order Ericales; family Theaceae; genus Camellia; species Camellia sinensis. Next base: position 1,129,735 of record NW_021024779.1, on the reverse strand, counting down.
TAGAGAGTGGCCAGAGCGGTGCCACCCCAGTCGTAATGCAAGATGTCTTTGACGTCCACCAGTGCGCTGAGCAGGCAGAGAGGCACGATGTTCGCCCGGTCGGCGAAAATGGTCGTCCCAAACAAGAACATGAGGAAGCCGCGTGCGTATCTCTCCACGGCCTCCGAAGTCATCGGGGCTGCATCAACAAGGGTGGGCTGGACCCTGAACTGCACCTCGTACCAGGAATATCGGACGTAGCCAGGACGAGCGAGAGGTGGCACCTCACCAAGCAGATAGATCTGAGTGGCAGTCCACTCGTCCATGTCAGTATCAAAGGGGATCGGATCACCCCCTACCCCGATGCCTGTGAGCATCGAGAAATCATAGGGAGTCATCGTCATGTCTCCCGTCGCAGACAAATGGAACGAGTCGGTGGTGTCCCACCACCTCTCCACTAGAGCGGCGAGCAAGGGCCTGCAGGTCGTGAGTCTGGATAGTCCCCTGCAGAAAGCGCCGAAGCCCGCCTGGTCCACTATGCGACGGACCGCATCGGGAAGCTCGGCATACCAGTCCCGGGCACCGGTGTTCCCATACCCACGGATGGTATGGGAATCCCCCTGTAAACAGAAAATAACAATTGCAAGGCAAAATTCAAAATGCAGTTCTAAGAAGCATATAGATGTAGCATGTGTGCATATTTTCAGACTCAAGCAAATACCGGGTGCCGGTGTGCTTACAGTGAACTACAACGTGTGATGTGTCAGCGTGTTCGGGTGGATCAGAGCAGATATAGCATGTGTGCATATTTTCAGACTTAAGCAAATACTGGGTGCCGGTGTGCTTACAGTGAACTACAACGTGTGATGCGTCAGCGTGTTCGGGTGGATCAGTACAGTATAGCATGTGTGCATATTTTCAGACTCAAGCAAATACTGGGTACCAGTGGGTATGCAGTGAAATACAGTGAGCGCCGTGTGTTCGGGTGATTCAGGGCTAGTGCAGTGTGTGTGCATGTGTCAGTCTCAAGCAGATATTAGTTGCACGTATGTTTACAATCAACTACAGTATACAGGGTATCTGAGCTAAAGCAGTTAAAGAGCACAACTAGCTACGACAGTTTTGTATCCTACATTGCAGAAAGTAAAGCAGAGAAAAGAGAGTTACCTCGGAAGCGCCGAAGGACAGGCGGGAGGTAGGCTCACGCAGTAATAGCTCGGGTGTCACGTGCTTGTCGAAACTCCTGAACTGGCGCAGTCCGTCACGGGGCAGAACATGAATCGCCGGCCGGTAGGTTGCCGGGTCGAACGGGTGCTCGCTCAAAGGTAGGAGCTCGACCCCGGGATCCATTTTGTGATCCGGGGGAGTCCCACCGTGTGGAATGTCGTCCGCCATGTCAAGAATGGTGAGAAAATAGCCGGAGGGAGGAAAACCGGGCTAGAATATGGAAAGTCAACCGAAAAGTCAACCCCCGAGAAGGTCGAAAATGGCCGAAAAGGCCGGGATGTGAAAAGGGTTCGGAAATCAAGAGGAAAGCGAGGGGAACAAACCCCAAAAAGGTGGGAACGGCAAAAGAGGCACCGAAACAAAGATTTTTTCAGTTGAAAATGTCCGAAACGCGAAGAAAATCGCGAATCCGACGACGAAACGGGCGTAGAACACGAAGAAACGAAGAAAAGATGAGAGGAAAACACTCTAGAGAGAGGGTGTGGAATTTCGGCGAAGGAGGAAGTGAGAAATAGAGTTTAGAAACCCTATTTTAAAACACCCATGGTGAAATGTCGAATCTGCCCCGACTCAGGAACTTTTTGCCGGTCGGCAACATTTTGTGCCGGCCGGCAGAATATTGTGCCGATGAAATTATTTTGCAGCCGGTGGACAGCCGGTGGCTTCCCCTCCCGGCCGGTGGTGTTCCCACAACCTTGTTTAGGCCAGATGAGTAGTTTTTGGTTTTCATAGCTCAAGAAAGTGCAAGAAAGTGTATCTCCGACGCTCAGCCGGCCTCCGTTTTGACCTCGGGTCGTATCTTCTATGCGTGACGCTCGAATTCGTGCAAGGTGTATCCTTTTCGTATCCTTTTGGCTTTTACGAAATTCAAAAGTTGCCCCACGTGCATCGCATATCAATCGTACTATTTTATGCATTTCAAACAATCGCACTATTTTGTGCATTTCAAATTATCGCACTGTTTTGTGCATTTCAAACAATCGCACTGTTTTGTGCATTTCAAATTATCGCACTGTCTTGTGCATTTCAAACCATGGCACTGTCTTGTGCACTCGCGTTGTCTAACACATCGCGCTGTTTTGTGCATCTCATTGCATTTTGCATATCTAATCAATTTCACTAATTGCGTAGACCGCATGATTTGTTCAAATTTTATTACCTGCGTAGACCGCATGTATTGCTTGCGTAGACCGGATGATTTGTTCAAATTTCATTACTTGCGTAGACCGCATGTATTGCTTGCGTAGACCGCATAATTGTTCAATTTCATTACCTGCGTAGACCGCATGTTTTGCTTGCGTAGACCGCATGTTTGTTCAATTTTATTACCTGCGTAGACTGCATGTATTGCTTGCGTAGACCGCATATTTGTCAATTTCATTACTTGCGTAGACCGCATGTTTTGCTTGCGTAGACCGCATGATTTGTTCAAATTTCATTACTTGCGTAGACCGCATGTATTGCTTGCGTAGACCGCATGATTGTTCAATTTCATTACCTGCGTAGACCGCATGTTTTGCTTGCGTAGACCGCATAATTGTTCAATTCCATTACCTGCGTAGACCGCATGCTTGAGACCAACTTCATTACCTGCGTAGACCGCATGCTCATGATCAATTTCGTTGCCCGCGTAGACCGCGTGCTCCACTTACATGTCTGTGCTTACACAGCATTGTTATGCTTCCCACTTGCTTTGTGTTGTCACGCATTTTCATAATACGTTAACAAACATTGTACCTGTTAAGTTTGTTTTCTTTGCAGGCACGATTTTGTATGTACGGTTCATTTGAGGCTGGTGCAACCAGACGAACCGCACAGGTATTGTACGGTCTAGGAGACCCTAAATCCTCTGAAGGTGCAAGTCCTCCGGTGTTTGTCGTGCCCGAACGACTTTCGATAAGTTGCATTATATATGTATTTCAAGCGACTCGCGTCATCGCATATTCAAGTTCACGTGTATCTCAAAAGCCGCATGTTGTCGCGCACTTCGAAATCATGCATCATCATGCATCTGCATCTCAGAAAAACACAAAAAAAAAGCGCGCATTGTCATGCATCATCGTAAATAGTTGCATTGTCATGCATCATTAGAATATAGTGCATATTGCATTTTAGATTGCATGCATTCGTTGCATCACCTTCCATCTATGGCTTGCGCCTTTCCATGTTGAGCTTGGTCTGGTATGTGCCCATACTTCTCGTGTCAAAGCATAGTTCAGTGGACCGTTCTATGTTAGCCGCGGCTTGTTTGTGTACATGCCTTTCCTAGGCAAGATTTGGTTTGGCCCGCGTGCCATTTTTATTGCATTTTAGATTGCATGCATTCATTGCATCACTCTCCATCTATGGCTTGCGCCTTTCCATGTTGAGCTTGGTCTGGTATGTGCCCATACTTCTCATGTCGAAGCATAGTTCAGTGTACCGTTCTATGTTAGACGTGGCTTGTACGCGTACATGCCTTTCCTAGGCAAGATTTGGTTTGGCCCGAGTGCCATTTCCATTGCATTATAGCTCGCATGCATTCATTGCATCACCTTCCATTTACAGCTCGCGCCTGTCCATGATTGAGCTTGGTTTGGTATGTGCCCATACTTCTCGTGTTGAAGCATAGTTCAGTGGGCCGTTCTATGTTAGCCGCGACTTGTATGTGTACATGCCTTTCCTAGGCAAGATTTGGTTTGGCCCGAATGCCATTTCCATTGCATTATAGCTTTATGGCTTGCGCCTTTCCATGTTGAGCTTGGTCTGGTATGTGCCCATACTTTTCGTGTCGAAGCATAGTTCAGTGGACCGTTCTATGTTAGACGTGGCTTGTATGTGTACATGCCTTGCCTAGGCAAGATTTGGTTTGGCCCGCGTGCCATATCCATTGCCATCTCCCCAGCATATCCATACATATATTACATTGTAGTGTAATTTTTACATCCAGCATTAGGATCATTGTCCTTTCTCCAGCGGGTCGTTTCCCCACTTGTGTCAATTCCCCCCCAATACTTGTTCTTGTGTCTATCTACGTTGTTCATAGTTCAGTAGACCATTCTATGGTAGACAGACTTGTTACCTCCATCAATCTATTTGACATAGGTGTGGTCTCGAACCACTCATGATTGGATCATGATTCAATTGCTTTGCATATAGTTTGCATTGTTTTCAATTACATTGCATCTTCATTTGCATTATTTATACATTGTTTTGTATATATTGCATATCATTTTGCATCCATTTTTGCATTGTTATGCATGTTGCTAACAATATTGTACCTATTAAGTCTGTTTTCTTTGCAGGTACGATATTGTATGTACGGTTCATTTAAGGCTGGTGCAACCAGACGAGCTGCACAGGTATTGTATCCTCCGAGTGAGAAGTATCGAGAATTGCATAATTCTCTAGCATCCTTTCTGCATTGTAGTGTAGTTTGGTGTATGCTAGCTTAAAGTTGTCGCATGTATGCTTCATTACAGCTTTCTTTGCATGATCATAAGTTATGCTCAGCTTTGTGCATTGTCTTGCATTTTGCCCCTGCCTTCGGGCGCATATCTTGTTTGTCTTGCATGTTTGTCAAAGTCTTCGGCCTTGTCAAAAATGAGTCGTCTCTGGGCTTTGACATTCACTCCCGTCATTGTTATGACTTTCGAGTTCTGTCAAGAGGGGCAACTGTAGACACCCCATTTTTGACCGTCCTCAAGACTTGGACGTCATCATTGGAACACTTGGTGATTACCCTTGTTTGGAGTTCCCGGAGGTCTCGGCTAGGCACCTTGCCTCAGGATCTCCAAACTCGACTGTTTAGTGTCTGGTTTTGCACCAAACACTTGTGTTTTGCCTTGGAGGGGCAGGGAATGCCTTGTGAGGCATCCCCACACACCACCGGCCATGGATAGAGGCCACCGGCTGGTGTTTTGTTGCCATCGGCAATCTATATTGCCGGTCGGCATTCTTTGTTGCCGGTCAGCACTCCCTTTTGCCAAAATGGCATTTTTGGGCAGCCGACTACTGTTCATCTTCTTTTGCAGATATTTTATTACAACTGTCTTGCATTTGGCTCCCCTCCATACACGTGTATGGAGGGATCTCCCACTTTAGAAGCTTATCTTGTATGCTTTACAAGACAAAAAGCTCTATAAGAGGAGCCCTTCTCTCCCTTGCTTAGGTTAGACACTTTAGAGAGTTTAGACAGCCATATTAGGGTTTTGAGTTCTAGGGTTAGAATCCATACACATTCTATCTCTATACCTCTCTCTTTTTACCTTTGTGTGTGTTTAATTGTGTTTGTGTCTTACTATTGCACACAAACACAAAGTGTTTCACCTTCTCTTAGCTACTGAGGTTCTAAGAGGCTGGTTTTGGTGTTTTGGAGCTGGATTCAAGCCAAAGAGGGCTGTTGGAGCATCATTTGTGAAGGTGATCTACAAGGGTGAGAAACTTCCCTTTTATTCCCCATTTTTGCATTGCTTTTCTACCTATCTTAGAGCTATTTTCGTGCTTATTGTATAACAAAAAAAAGTTCTGTTTTTAGGCCCTCTAAATAGTTTGTTTAGAGTGTTTTGTGGTTTGGAGGTGTGTGACAATTTCATTAAGACAAAAGGCCCCATTTTGTGCTATTTTGAGTGAGCTCCGAGACCTTGATGTTTGGGCCTCTTCACCACTGAAATCTTGAGGGATTTCAATGGCGGAGATGCATTCATTGCATCACCTTCCATCTATGGCTTGCGCCTTTCCATGTTGAGCTTGGTCTGGTATGTGCCCATACTTTTCATGTCGAAGCATAGTTCAGTGAACCGTTCTATGTTAGACGAGGCTTGTTTGTGTACATGCCTTTCCTAGGCAAGATTTGGTTTCACCCCCTCCCTTTGTTGTCCTTGAAATGGACCCTTTTTGGCCTCTTGAGGGAGCATCATGTTAGAGTGTGTATTGATCATGTCTTGGCTGTTTTCCATGCTTATTATGCCATGATATAACCTTTTTGTGTGTTGGTTTTGGTACACCATGCATACTTAGCATACCTACCATGTAATGCCTTGTTATTGCCTTAATATGCCTTAGGTTGTTAGCCTTTGCTCTAGCATGTTTTAGGTTTAGCCTTGTGAAGGTTTTGTGCTCATTTTGCCATGTTTTAGGTCTGTCCATAGTTGTTTGGGTTGATCTTGGCATGCGTAGTATAGCTTCTTTGTATTTGAGCTTGTATGCTTCAAGTATGTGAATGTGTAGTATGTGTTGCTTGCATCATTTCGGTGGCTTGGAACCACCCTACATGTTATTTCAGTCCCTTTGATATGCTCATATGTTTGCCTTGGATGCCTCTTTGAAGCTTTGAAAGCTTGCCTTGCATGCTCCATGTTTTAGCATTTATGCATGCCTTTAAATTCAAACCATCTAGATGCTATCTAGTTGGTCTTTTGGGCTTAGTTTCATGTGTTAAAACTCTGTTTTTGGTTGCCTAAGTCCTGCCATGTGTGGTTGTACTAAGTGTAGTCCATTGCCTCTTTGGTGAGCCTTGAATGCTTGGACCATTGTTGCATGTTTATCTTGCCTTGTTGCTTGGTTTGGCACCATGTTTTAACATGATTTTCAGAGCTTATGTTGCATGCTAATTGTCCATGATATCCCTTTTCAAGTGTGCCTTAGAGTTGCTTATTTAATGCCTAAGTGTTGGTCCAACTTACTTGCATGTGTGTATGTATGTTTGATACCAATTCCTTGGTTTTTGGCCACTGTTTTAGGCCTATTTAGAGTTGCCTAAATCATGTCTAAGTCCACCTTTTCATCAGTTTGCATTGCCTCATGTTTGCTTGCATGCTCGCATAAGTGTCTTGCCATGCCATGTTGCATCCTTAGCTTGCATGCCTAGGTTGCATTGCATCTTGCATGCATGCCTTGTTCCTTGACTTGGCGATAGGAATTGGGCCTTGGTTCGTTTGTTTGGTTTGCATTTCATTTGACATCAAAACGTGCACACTTGGTCTTTTGGGCCATCACGCATGGAAATGCGCGATTGATGGTTCGAGAACCAAGGAGCATGTCCTTTTGAGTCATTAACATGATAAGGGACATGATTGGTGCATACATTGCTTGAATTGTATTGCCATGCAAGTTCTGTCCTCTGCTGCTGTGAGTTGCAGGTTCTGCAAGCATTCTTTGCCGACCGGCAGTATACATTGCCGACCGGCAGTAAATCACTAGCCGATGGATTCATTTTGTGTCGGTGACCACAATTCACTGCCGGTGGTAATTCTACTCAGCCGGTGGTGATTCCCCGTATCCAGAGAGGCATCCTTGAGACTTTGGCAGTCTTCAGAGAGGTAGAGCAGGGAAAACAGAGGCGGACTATGCATGGCCGCGCACTTCCGAGCAGGACCCGAGCATACGCTGCATCTGGCTCTCCTCCCGAGGCAGTTTACTGCTTTTCCTAGTTTAAATTAGTTTGTTGACTGATTAGGCAATTTGTAATATTTAATTAGCTTGCGTAATTAATTAATTTGTATTATTTATTTGGTCCCTCCGACTGAGGGAAAATCTGTAATAAGTGTATGTGAGTGGTGTGTATGTCTTCTAATGCCCACTTCTTTCTTCCCTTTTATTTACCTGCTTATGATGGTAGATTAGGGCATGTTTAAATTAGCATACCTTATGCTATGCATGCGTGTATCCATACATTTGTCTCGCATGCACCGGGCTCGGAACATCATTCTAACTGCATTTGTATTTCAATCCCAAATTGAATACGTGCATTAATTGGTTGCATTTAACATGCATGTTTAGGTTAGCCGAGCCTACTCTAATTGCATTCTGTATGTGATGCATTAGGCACTTAACATGAACTAGGATCACAATGTTTGCTAACTAGTTTTTGTTTTGGCACGGAGTACGATGTAAGTATTATGCTTTAGCATCTCGCATGCGTGTGAATGTTAACATGATAGCATGCTTACATGTGGCTAGATGCTTATGTGTTTAAACTATTTGAATGCCTGTGTGGTGAAGGTTGGATTGTTTGAGTTGGAAAAACTCGTTGAAATCCGTGTTTAGCCTACTTGCGAGTAGCAAATTCCAAAGCGCTTTTCAAAACAAACGGATATGCAATGCTTTGTTTCCAAATTAGGCAATCTAGTCTATACTTGTTTGCTGTGCGCATAACATAGTAATTCTAGGCTAATAACCGGAAAAGAACACATAACGTTTCAAAATCGGATATCATGGTTAGTAGAGGCCGGCTTCGGACCAGGCGAAAGGGGGTGCTCATAGCTGACCTTCCCCAATCGTACCCAGCTCCGAGCCAAGACAACTTTGGTGATGACGGACATGTGGCCTTCGCACCGAGTCAGGGTTTCCTAAATTCCCCATAAAAAATATTTAGGTGGCGACTCTGTATCTGGGGATAAAAAAAAAGGCAAAAAAAAAAAAAAAAAGAAAAAAAAAGGAAAGAAAAAAAGCAGTCCTGTTTGGCACTTCTTTTCAAAAATCTGTTTCTCAAAACGATTTGCCGGATTTGGACTCTTTGGTTCAAGATTAAGAACCGTGACGATTTGAGAGTCCGAGCTGTAGTAACCCCAAATGAACAGAATGGGACTCACCCTCCCGGGCGTTTGCGGACGTGCTACAGTTGCTTAAAATTTCACCGAGGTAGGGTTTGATGAGATTCGGTAAGAGTGGTAAATTGTCTCCAAGGTTCATTGGGCCTTTTAAGATATTGGAGTGAATTGGGGTGGTGGCATATCGGTTAGCTTTACCACCACAACTTTTGGGAGTTCACAACGTGCTTCATGTATCTATGCTTAGGAAGTATGAGCTTGACCCTTCTCATATGCTTGATTAGGTTGATTTGTTGGAGGTAGATGAGGATGCCTCTTACGAAGAATGACCGGTTCAAATATTAGATACCTGGGAGCAAGTGCTATGGGACAAGACTATACCGTTGGTAAAGGTGTTGTGGACACACCATGGGGTTGAGGAAGCAATGTGGGAACGGGAGGCAGAAGTCCACTCCAAGTATCTGGATTTGTTTGAAAATGCTTAATTGTTTAATTGTAAAACCCCCTAGTAATTGAGGGAAATGTCTCAAGGTTGTTAATCATGTGTTGTAACATGTATTGTTATTTTAAAGCATGAGATTACTATTAATTGTCAAAATTTTGTTGGAAAGTTTCATAGTTATGAACCATTGTTGTTGACTTTATGACTTAGACACTTGGAAATCATGATGGAAATGGTGAGGTTTGGTTGAGAATGGATATTGTGATTTAAAAATTGTATGTAATGTAGTTTTGGATTGCCTTTTGTCTTTTGTTTTGGGTGATGGATTAAATTTCAAGGATGAAATTTCCTATGGTGGGGAGGTTGTGATGACTGGGTGCGTGTAGACGTCCCCGAACGCCCCGGGAGGGTGAGCTCCCGTTCTATTCATTTGTGGGGTCACTACAGCTCGGACTCTCAAATTGTCACGGTTCTTAATATGAACCAAAGAGTCCAAATCCGGCAAATCGTTTTGAGAAACAGATTTTTGAAAAGAAGTGCCAAACATGGACTGCTTTGCCAGATACAGAGTCGCCACCTAAATATTTTTTATGGGGGAATTTAGGAAACCCTGACTCGGTGCCAAAGGCCACATGTCCGTCATCACCGGAGTTTCTCGGCTCGGGAGCTAGGGTACGATTGGGGAAGGTCAGCTATGAGCACCCCCTCTCGCCCGATCTGAAGATCGGCCTCTACTAATCGTGATATCCATTTTTGAAAACAATATGTGTTCTTATTCCAATTGTTAGCCTAGAATTACTATGTTATACGCACAACAAACAAGTATAGACTAGATTGCCTAATTTGGAAAGAAACATTGCATATCCGTTTGTCTTTAAAAAAAAAGTACTTTGGAATTTGCTACTCGCAAGTAGGCTAAAATACGGATTTCAACGAATTTTTCCAACTCAAACAATCCAACCTTCACCCACAGGCATTCAAACAATTTATAACACATAAGCATCTAGCCACATGGTAAGCATGCTATCAGGTTAACATTCACACGCATGCGAGATGCTAAAGCATAAATACTTACATCGTACTCCGTGCCAAAACAAGAACATGTTAGCAATCAATGCATGATCCAAGTCCATGTTAAGTGCCTAACGCATCGCATGCAAGATGCAATTAGAGAGGCTCGGCTAACCTAAACATGGCATGTGCAATGCAGTCAATTGATGCACGTATTCAATTTGAAATTGAAGTACAAATGCAGTTAGCGTGATGTACCGAGCCCTGGTGCATGCAATACAAATGCATGAATGCACGCATGCATAGCATAAGGTATGCTAATTTTAAATATGCCTTAGTCTACCATCATAAGCAAGTAAATAAAAGGGAAGGAAGAAGTGGGGATTGGAAGACATACACACCACTCACCCACACTTATTACAGATTCGTCCTCGCTCGGAGGGACCAAAAGAATAATACAAATTAATTAACTACGCAAGCTAATTAAATATAACAAATTGCCTAATTAGTTAGCAAACTAATTTAAACTAGGAAAAACAGTAAATCGCCTCGGGAGGAGAGCCAGATGCAGCGCATGCTCGGGTCCTGCTCGGAAGCGCACGGCCATGCATAGTCTGCCTCTGTTTTCCCTGCTCTGCCTCTCTAAAGACTGCCAAAGTCTCAAGGATGCCTCTCTGGATACTGGGAATCATCACCGGCTGAGTATAATTACCCCCGGTAGTGAATTGTGGTCACCGGCACAAAATGAATCCATCGGCTGGTGATTTACTGCCGGTCGGCAAATAATGTGAGTTGCAGAACCTGCAACTCACAGCAACAGAGGACAGAACTTGCATGGCAATACAATTCAAGGCATATATGCACCAATCATGTCCCCTATCATGTTTGCGACTCAAAAGGGCATGTGTCTCGATTCTCGGACCACCAATCACGCATTTCCGTGCATGATGGCCCAAAGAATCCAGTGTGCAACTTTCATGTCAAATGAAATGCAAACCAAACAAATGAACCAAGGCCCAATTCATATCACCAAGTCAAGGAGCAAGACATGCATGCAAGATGCCATGCAACCTAGGCATGCAAGCTAAGGATGCAACATGGCATGGCAAGACACTTATGCAAGCATACAAGCAAACATGAGGCAATGCAAACCGATGAAAAGGTGGACTTAGACATGATTTAGGCAACTCTAAATAGGCCTAAAACAGTGGCCAAGATGACCAAAATAAAGGACTAAAGACATTCACATGTGCACATGTTAAAGGAGCCAACACTTAGGCACAAATGGGACAACTCTCAAACACGTTTGAAAGAAGGCAATCATGGACATATGGCATGCAAGGTAAGCATTGAAAATCATGTAAGGATGGTACCAAACCAAACAAACAAAATAGACTAAACATGCAATAAATGGCCCAAGTGCTTGAAGCAAGTCAAAGGGGCATGAACCATGGCCAAGCCAACCAAGCCTGACAAGGCTAAGAGGACTTAAAATAGGTTCAAGGCAGACCTAGACCATGCAAAGGGGACCCCCTAGATGGCATCTAAGTGGCTCAAATTCAAAGGCATGTACAATGGCCAAAACATGGAACATGCTACACAAGCTTTCAAAGCATCAAGGAGACATCCAAGGCAAACATATAGGCATACAAAGGGGACTGAAATGGCATGGTGGATAGTTCCAAACCACTAAATCAATGCAATAATGTCATGCTATACATTCATACACTTAAGGCCAACAAGCCGGAATGCAAAGGGGCTATACTACGCATGCCAAATTCGACCCAAACAACCTAGGACAGACCTTAAACATGGCAAAATATGCACAAAAGCTTCACAAAGCTAAGCGTAAAACATGCTTGAACAAAGGCTAACAACCTAAAGCATATTAAGGCAATAACAACGCATTACATGGTAGGTATGCTAAGTATGCATGGTGTACCAAAACCAACACACAACAAGGTTATATCATGGCATAATAAACATGGAAAACAGCCAAGACATGATCAATACACACTCTAACATGATGCTCCCTCAAGAGGCCAAAAAGGGTCCCTTTCAAGGACAACAAGGAGAGAGGGTGGCCCTCCCCTTTTGGAGACTTCAAGGCACCATCTCCACCACTGAAATCCCTCAAGATTTCAGTGGTGATGAGGCCCAAACACCAAAGTCTCGAAACTTGCACAAAATAGCACAAAAAGGAGCCTTACAAGGCTTAGGAGGGGGCAAACAAACCCAAACCACAAAAGACTCTTAATAAACAATCAAAAGGGCTAAAAAAAAGAACTTTTTTATGTTATACACTAAGCACAAAAACGGCTCTAAGATAGGTAGAAAACCAATGCAAAAATGGGGAATAAAAGGGAGGTTTCTCACCCTTGTAGACCACCTTCACAAATGATGCTCCAACAGCCCTCCTTGGCTTGAATCCAGCTCCAAAATACCAAAACAAGCCCCTTAGAACCTCAGTAACCAAAGGAAGGTGTAGCACTAGGTGTTTGTGTACAATAGTATGGACTAAAACACCTAGAACACACACAAGAGGGAGATATAGAGATAGGATATGTATGAAACCCTAACCCTAGAACTCAAACCCTAAAAATGGCTGTCTAAACTCTCTAAAATGTCTAAAGTGTCTAACCTCTAAGGCCAAGAGAGAAGACTCTCTCTTATAGAGCCTTTTGTCTTGTAAAGCTTACAAGACAAGCTTCTAAAGAGGGAGATCCCTCCATACACGTGTATGGAGGGGAGCAGAACGCAAGACAGCTGTGAATAAAATATCTGCAAAAGCAGATGCACAGTAGTCGGCCGCCAAGATGCCATTTGGCAAAAAGGAAGTGCCGACCGGCAACAAAAGGTGCCGACCGGCAAAATAAATTGCCGATGGAAAACAAAAACCAGCCGTGCCTCTGGCATGCCGGTGGTGTGGGATGCCTCACAAGGCATTCCCTGCCCCTCCAGGCAAAACACAAGTGTTTGGTGCAAACCAGACACTAAACAGTCGAGTTCGGAGATCCTGAGGCAAGCGCGCGAGCCGAGACCTCCGGAACTCCAAACAAACACAAACAAGGGTAACACCAATGTTCCAATGGTGACGTCCAAGTCTTAAGACGGTCAAAAATGGGTGTCCATAGTTGCCCCTCTTTGACAGAACTCGAAAGTCATAACAATGACGGGAGTGAATGTCAAAGCCCAGAGACGACCCATTTTTGACAAGCGAAGACTCAGACAAACATGCAAGACAAACAAGATATGCGCCCGAAGCAGGGGCAAAATGCAAGACAATGCACAGAGCCGACATAACTTATGATCATGCAATAAATACAAAACAATGTAAAATAATGCAACGAAAAAGAAAAATGCAATATAATTGAAACAATGCAAACTATATGCAAAGCAATTGAATCGTGATCCAATCACGAGTGGTTCGAGACCACACCTATGTCAAATAGATTGATGGAGGTAACAAGTCTGTCTACCATAGAACGATCAACTGAACTATGAGTAATGTAGACGGACGCAAGCACAAGTATTGGGAGGGAATGACAAAGGTGGGGAAACGACCCGCTGGGGAAAGGACTATGATCCTAATGTTGGATGCAAAAATTACACTACAATGCAATATATATATGGATAGGCTGGGGAGGTGGCAATGGATATGGCACGCAGGCCAAACTAAATCTTGCCTAGGTAAGGCATGTACACATACAAGCCATGTTTGACATAGAACGGTCCACTGAACTATGTTTCGACACGAGAAGTATGGGCACATACCAGACCAAGCTCAACATGGAAAGGCGCAAACCATAGACAGGGGCGACGCAATGAATGCATGCAAACTACAAATGCAGTGTAAATGGATACAATGGATATGGCACGCGGGCCAAACCAAATCTTGCCTAGGAAAGGCATGTACGTGTACAAGCCGCGGCTAACATAGAATGGTCCACTGAACTATGCTTCGTCGTGAAAAGTATGGGCACATACCAGACCAAGCTCAATCATGGAAAGGTGCAAGCCGTAGATGGAAGGTGATGCAGTGAATGCATGCGAGCTACAATGCAATAGATATGGCACGCGAGCCAAACCAAATCTTGCCTAGGAAAGGCATGTACACGTACAAGCCGCGTCTAACATAGAACGGTCCACTGAACTATGTTTCGACGTGAAAAGTATGGGCACATACCAGACCAAGCTCAATCATGGGAGGGCGCGAGCCATAGATGGAAGGACGTGAAAACTATGCAGTGAATGCATGCAAACTACAATGCAATATATACAAATATGCAGTGATGCATGACAATGCAACTATTTACGATGATGCATGACAATGCAACTATATTTTTGTTTTGTTTTTGTTTTTGAAACGTAAATGATGTATAAAAATGTACGTTGCATGAAATGCGCGACAACACGCGGCTTTTAAAATACATACATAATGCAACTTATAGAAAGTCGTTCGGGCACGACAAACACCGAAGGACTTGCACCTTCAGAGGATTTAGGGTCTCCTAGACCGTCGGAATACCTGTGCGGTTCGTCTGGTCGCTCCAGCCTCAAATGAACCGTACATACAATATCGTGCCTGAAAAGAAAACAAACTTAACAGGTACAATGTTGTTTGCAACATGCATAACAATGCAAAAATGGAAGCGAGGCAAAGCAGGTCGCAAGGAATGTAAGACAATGCAAATGAGGACACTCATGCTAACGAAAATGTGACACGCATGCCAATGGAAATGAGACACGCATGCCGATGAAGAAGATGGGGCACACCTACCAATGGAAATGAGACACGCATGCCGATGAAGATGGGGCACACATGCCAATGGAAATAAGACACACGTGCCGATGAAGATGGGGCACACATGACAATGGAAATGAGACACACGTGCCAATGCAAATGAGGCCTGATGCAAGTGTGACACGCATGCCTCATGAGATGCAAAATAATACAAATGAGACACGCATGCCTCATAAGATGCAAAATGATGCAAGTGTGACACGCATGCCTCATAAAATGATGCAAATGAGACGCGCGTGCCTCATAAGATGCAAAATGATGCAAATGAGACGCGCATGCCTCATAAGATGCAAAATGATACAAACGAGACACGCATGCCTCATAAGATGCAAAATGATACAAATGAGACACGCATGCCTCATAAGATGCAAAATGATACGAATGAGACATGCATGCCTCATAAGATGCAAAATGATGCAAGTGTGACACGCATGCCACACGGAAAGTAAAATGATGCCAAGTATGACACGCATGCCATACGGAATGTAAAATGATGCGAACAGACTTAAATGCGTAACAACGCACGTGTTTCAAAATGCATGACAATGCATTGTAAGGGAATGCACGACAACGCGAACGATGCGCGAGGCGACGTATGTATTGAAATACATGACAATGCTTGTAATAAAAATGCAATGACAATGCATGAGAGATGTGCATGACAATGCAAGGGGTGCGTGTTACAACGCATGTAGTATGTGCATAACAATGCAACTGTGAGGCGCATGATAGCGCGATGTAATGCACCGAAATAGTGCGATGAACGCGTGCAACGCACACGGGGTAACTTTTGGATCTTGTAAAAGGCAAAAAGGATACCAAACTTGAGCTCTATTTGAAGACATAAAAACTACTCATATGAACGTAAACAAGGTTGTGGGAAAACACCCTGGCCGGAGGGAAGCCACGGCGTGGGTCCACCGGCTGTCCACTCTTTATCTGATAATCATATTGATGTTTTTCTCTGCTTTGCCGGCCGGCACAAAATGTTGCCGACCGGCAAAAAGTTCCTGAGTCGGGGCAGATTCGACATTTCACCATGGGTGTTTTAAAATAGGGTTTCTAAACCCTATTTCTCACTTCCTCCTTCGCCGAAATTCCACACCTTCTCTCTCTAGAGTGTTTTCCTCTCCTCTTTTCTCCGTTTCTTCGCGTTCTACGCCCGTTTCGTCGTCGGATTCGCGATTTTCTTCGCGTTTCGGACATTTTCAACCGAACAAATCCTTGTTTCGGTGCCTCTTTTTCCGTTCCCACCTTTTTGGGGTTTGTTCCCTTCGCTTTCCTCTTGATTTTCGTACCCTTTTCACATCCCAGCCTTTTCGGCCATTTTCGACCTTCTCGGGAGTTGACTTTTCGGTTGACTTTCCATATTCTAGCCCGGTTTTCCTCCCTCCGGCTATTTTCTCATCATTCTTGGCATGACAGATGACATTCCACGCGGTGGGACTCCCACGGATCACGAGATGGATCCCGGGGTCGAGCTCCTACCCTTGAGCGAGCGCCCGTTCGACCCGGTGACCTACCGGCCGGCGATTCATGTTCTGCCCCCTGACGGACTGCGCCAGTTCAGGAGTTTCGACAGGCACGTGCCACCCGAGCTATTACTGCGCGAGCCTACCTCCCACCTGTCCTTCGGCGCTTCCGAGGTAACTCTCTTTTCTCTACTTTACTTTCTGCAATGTAGGATACAAAACTGTCGTAGCTAGTTGTGCTCTTTAATTGCTTTAGCTCAGATACCCTGTATACTGTATTTGATTGTAAACATACGTGCAACTGAAATCTGCTTGAGACTGACACATGCACACACACTGCACTAGCCCTGAATCACTCAAACACACGGCGCACACTGTATTTCACTGCATACACACTAGTACCCAGTATTTGCTTGAGTCTGGAAACACGCACACATGCTATACTGTACTGAACTACCTGAACACGCTGACGCATCACACGTTGTAGTTCACTGTAAGCACACCGGCACCCGGTATTTGCTTGAGTCTGAAAATATGCACACATGCTACACTGTATTGAACGACCCGAACACGCTGATGCATCACACGCTGTAGTTCACTGTAAGCACACCGGCACCCGGTATTTTGTTCAAATCTGTCAAACTTGCACCCACGCTACATCTGCTCTGAACCACCCAAACACGCTGACGCATCACACGCTGTAGTTCACTGTAAGCTTCTTAAAACGGCATTTTGAATATTGCCTTGCAATTGTTGCTTTTGATTACAGGGGGATTCCCATACCATCCGCGGGTATGGGAACACCGGCGCTCGGGACTGGTATGCCAAGCTTCCCGATGCGGTCCGTCGCATAGTAGACCAGGCGGGCTTTGACACATTCTGCAGAGGACTCTCCAGGCTCACTACATGCAGACCTCTCCTCGCCGCTCTGGTGGAGAGGTGGTGGGACACCACCGATTCATTCCATTTCTCCGCGGCAGGGGACATGACGATGACCCCTTACGATTTCTCGATGCTCACAGGCATCGGGGTAGGGGGTGATCCGATCCCCTTTGATACTGACATGGACGAGTGGACTGCCGCTCAGATCCATCTACTTGGTGAGGTGCCACCTCTCGCGCGTCCTGGCTACTTCCGATATTCCTGGTTCGAGGTGCAGTTTAGGGTCCAGCCCACCCTTGTTGATGCAGCCCCGATGACTCCGGAGGCAGTGGAGAGATACGCACGCGGCTTCCTCATGTTCTTGTTTCGGACGACCATTTTCGCCGACCGGGCGAACACCGTGCCTCTCTGCCTGCTCAGCGCACTGGTGGACGTCAGAGACATCCTGCATTATGACTGGGGTGGCGCCGCTCTGGCCACTCTCTACGGATATATGAGCTCAGCCTCCCGCGGCAGCGAACAGTTGCTTGGGGGCTATTGGCGTGTTTGGGAGGTACATTTCTTTTTCTGCCTTTCATTTCTGTCCTATATTTTCTGTACTATGTACACTGCACACACTGTAGTCTGCTTTATACTTGTTGTATACTGTACACACGGCACACTCTGCACAATACACTGCACAACACATGGCTCTGCTATTTCTGCTTTTACTCTATATTTTGCTTTATCTGATAGTCATATTGATGTTTTCTCTGCAGTTGTGGGTTTACGCCTACTTTCCTAGGCTTGCACCCGTGCCAGTCATGGAGACTCCTCTAGTCGTCCCTTTTTCGCGTCGCTTTGACGGGAGATGCACCCGGAGGCCGCGAGAGACTTTTAGCTTCTTCCGCCGCTTCTTCGACACCATCACCCCCGCAGAGGTATGTTTTACTTGTAGTTCATTTAAGCTTCGCCTTTCCACTACATATTTCAATAACAGTAGATAACAAACTGTATTGCATTTTCAGATCACCTGGCAGCCTTGGGCTCCTTTGCCAGCCATGATGCGGGATCGGTTTGCCGGTGCCGATGAGACCTCGAGTTTCTAGATCTTACTGGAGGGCCCGGTCTGTCGAGCTTGGTACCTGGGTGAGCGTTTCCTACGCCAGACCCTAGGGTTACCGGAGCAGATAGTCCCGGTTCACCCTCCTGAGGACATGAGGGAGACCGAGAGGCTCACCACCGAGCAGATGGCCGATTATACCATTGGCTGGGAGGCGACCCGCTTTAGAGGCATCGGCGACAACCGAGAGTGTGTGCAAACGTACATTATGTGGTCTCTGAGCGGCGTCCGTCGAGCTGAGGAAGCCAGGCTCAGGGCGCCAGCGGCTAGGACAGGTGCAGGAGCTTCGAGGAGGGCCCGAGTCCGTGGCAGGGGCGGAGTTCAGGGGGGACGGGGGACCGGTTGGCCTGTTCTGCCCATTTCATTGACTTTCCGAGGGTAGGGTGGGGCGACCTATCAGATTCCCTTCGCCCCTCCGCCGGCTGATCACGAGTTTGTCGGTGTCCCCGACTTGCCTCCGGTATGTATTACTGCATTTTTGTACAGTCATTTCATTTCAGTTTATTTGATATTCCACAGAATATTGATGCATCTGAGTACACCCGGCAGTCATTGGAGATGAATGCCTCCATGATGGGGATGCTACAGCGGACCTTTGATCTCCTGGCCCTCTACAGCATTCCGGTATGTTCTTCTGATCACGGCCTCAAATCACTCACAAGCTGATTCAAGTAATCTGATGCACGGCACAACACCTGATACACTGATCTCACAGCGTCTGATACACTACATACACTGCATTCTGTACTGTACTCTACACTGATAAACTGCTCACGGCATTCACGCACTGTACTCATACACTGCGTTCTGCACTGATAGACTGCTCACGGCATTCACACACTGTACTCATACACTGCATTCTGCACTGTCAAACTGTCCACAGTATTCACACACTGTACTCATACACTGCATTCTGCACTGATAAACTGTCCACAGTATACTGATGCATTTGCCTTTTATGTACCTTTTCAGCCTCCCTTCCATATTCCCGTTGCAGGAGGCACTCCAGCTGGACCTTCCGTCCCCGCCCGAGGGAGAGATGAGGAGGGCAGAGCATTCCCCCGCTCCAAGGCGGGGCGCACTCATGCCGGGAGTAGTTCGCGGGCTCCCGTCCCTGATGATGATGATGATGATGATGATGATGAGTCGGAGGCGAAGGCGGAGTCATCGGAGGAGGAGACCGGAGGCGGCACTAGCTCGGGCTCTGATGACGATGCTGATGATGCTCCTGGACCTTCGTCCAGGAAGAGGACTAGGACAAACCGATAGCCCTCGGAGTGCTTGATATGGATACAGATTTTTGTTATTTTTCTTCTTTCTTGTACTTTTCCCTTTTGTTGGTAGTTAGGATACTTTGTACTGTGACAGGCAGGTTTTTGTTTTCCTCGAAACTTTGTACTTAAAAAGATTATGAAATGAACAAACTTTTTGCTTAAAAGGTGTTACATTTACATATCTCATGTATTGCATCGCATTCCATCATGCTACACCTCAATGTAGATGAAATTGATTGGTTGTCTGAAAATTGAAAACTTGCACTGTAATAATCAGATAACTAAACAGCCAATAGCAAAATAACCTAAGCAACCCACCTGAGTATAAACAATTTTTGAAATTAAATAAGGGTTTTTCAAACCGGGGTATCGAGCCTACAACTGAACACAGCAGGGAGGACTCAAACACAAAGGGTACATGACCTAAACATAACGAGACACGCTCGGAAAAGACCTAAAACAAAGGTTGAGGTAAACAAAAAAAAAGACACGACATACAGACGCGTTAACGAAGACGGGGGACCTCTGATCACGAGGAGCCAGTTTCTCTGGATATTGTTTCCCACCCTCTCTGATTTGTGATTCTCACATCACTCGACCCTCAAGCTCGGTTTTTCTCTCAAAACCCTTTTTCCTCACTTTTCTCTCAACTTACACCTCTCTATTCTCTATTCTCTCATTTTTCGTCCCTCCCCAGGGTGATTGATGGATAAATAGAAAGGTGTGGGTTCATGCTCAACACCGTTAGCTCACAGCTATTTCTTTTGGCGGGTAGAGTGCTCTTCTGGCAAGTACGTTGACGACCGGAGTGGGGGAGACAGAACGCATGGCTCAACTGTGCCCTTAGTTCATCACTTTGACCATTTTTTGTTTTTGCTTTCTACTAAAACAGTTTTGATCAAGATGAGAGTCGGATTAACATACTTGTTCGATTTTTGATTTGAAAGCCATGCGAGTCAGGCTGTAAGCACTGAAAATTTTCCTTTTTGGGTCCAAGACAATGGTCCAGCTTTGGAAAATGGAATAATTTTCGAGAAAATAGTCAACCTTAGTAAAAATTTTCAAAAACTATTTTGCAAACAGTCAACGCTCAACGAGCATGGAACTTACTCTTTGAGATGCACAACCTCGGATCGGAGGCAATGGAAAATTGCCCCTAGCTAAAAGGGGGTGGATGGCAACGGAAAGTTGCCCCTGGTTTGAAAGGCAGCTCACGACGACTCGTGGCAACGGAAAGTTGCCCCTTGTTTGGATGGTGCCGCAGCAGTCCGCAAACAGTCTTCATTGGCAGTGGTCGAGCTCTTGGACACAGAGATGACGAAGACGGTCACAACAAATATATGGACACAGTCACCATGGAGGCGTTGGCGACTAGACTTTGGGATGAAATTGAAACCATTGCATGGACTGAGACGCTATGAAAGCGTTGGGGGCTGGACTTCATGATGAAGTTGCCTATGTATCCTAAACATGGGAATCAAGCCTTACGTAGTTCCGGTTAAGGTACACTCGGGTATTTTAACCTTCACTTTTCAGGCTCTAACTTTTGCCAAGGCGCCCGATGCGGGTTTTCGACCTTGCGAGCTTCTTTTTATTTTCCTTTTTTGTTTGTTCGTTTCTTTTTCTTTTCTTTTTCATATTTTTTCTGTTCTTTTCTTTTTCTTTTTCTTTTTTGTATTTTTTCTCTTGCTCTAACTTTTGCCTGGGTCGCCCTTCCGGGTTTTCGGCCCAGTGAGCCTCTCAAAGGGTAAAAGTGTAACAAGTCCATGCCAAATGGTTTTTTAACTTGAAGCCTCTCTATGTCTAGGAGAACGGCTGTTGCAATGATTTGTAGGAGACTCTGTCATGGCTGCTCCACGAGCTCTTTCAGGTGAGATCTACTCTTTTGATTCGGCTTTGTTGCCTCTTGTTCGAGGGCTGTTTCTGATCTGGCCATACAGACCTTGCATGACGTTTGACCGTTGATCTTTCTGAACGGGTTCGAGGTTTGAAAGTGAGGGGTTGAATCTTGAGGCTGAAAGCGATCCTAGGCTGCACAATCTCAACAGCGGTTCCATACAGGTCTTCACAGGGCCGTGTAAAACATTTGTTTTTTAAAGTTTTTAAGAAAGCGACAAATCGCTCGCGCCGAAGATAGTGTGGAACCAATCTGGATCAAGCCAGGGTCCTTCCTAGTACTCACACTGACAAGCATGATTTCATTCATAAAAAGGCTTAACATGCCTCTCTTTCTCTCAATTTGATCAAAGTTTTGCAAAACCCGAGGAATTCCTTCCTCTTCGTTTTTATCACCGCAGTGTTCAAAAGAGGTTTTTTTTAAAAAACTTAGGTTAATGCAATGAGTTTGGCGCGCAGGAGAGCAGGCGAGATGTACTGTCAGCCCAATCAAGTCTTCTGGCACAACTAACTTATACTGAAAGTAAGCACGAAAGTGAGATAGCAACAACTGTTTCATTCAGATTTGTTGGTGTAACTGGTCCTTCGGCAGAAACAGACTCAAAAACAAAAACGGGTAATTACAAGACAAAACGGTGTTCGGGACAACAACCCCAGAATCACCTGGTATTCTATACAAAGGGGACTGACTTGCTACAACAAGATAGGCCTTTAAGAAAAAAGACTGACTCAAGACAAAAAGACAGACTCAAAACAAAAGATCGGCTCGATACCCAAGCTAGAATTTACAAAGATAGCGTTCACAGATGCTCAAAAATGCGTGCCAGACGCCACATTCAAAATAAACCAGATGCCGCCCGCAGGTGGTTCACCTTCTGATCACATACTTGCAGTATCTGTGTCCTCAAAATCCAATACCTGGGTGGCAACAGACTTGGCTGAGGTGGGCGGGAGGATAACCTCGTTGTCAATCAAATCTTGCACCTTATGACGGAGGTGAAAACAATTGTCGGTGGCATGGCCTGTCTGTTGGTGGTACGCGCAGTACTGAGCAGCATCATGCGTAGCAGGGAGATTCTTCGGGAGAGGCCGAGGCTCCAAGGGTTTAAGGTGTCCCCTCTCGGCAAGGATCTGAAGTGCCTTAGACAAAGGCATGTAGAGAGCATGAAAAGTCCTGCGCCCCCGGGGTAGGTACTTTGGAGTCTGAGCGCTCTTACTAGCCGCACAAGCGAAAGGGTCGGCAGGCGCCACCTTAGCTTTCTGATCTTTCCCGGGTGCAGGGGCGGGAATAGGAGGGACTGTTCTGGCATGACGGGGCCTATCCCGATTTTCTGACTGGCTTGAACTACCCTTAGGTGGAGTGGGGAAAGCATCCTCCACAGTTTTTGCCACAACTGCGGATATCTGTTGCTTGTTCATCCCCCCGGCTTTCAAAGCCTCGACTGCCCACAACAGTTGTTCACTAGGATCGGCATCTGCCTTCACTTTGTCTTTTCCTCTGGCCTCAGCCTGATCGAGGGTTTGAGTTGATGTCGATATGTCATTGCCGTAGCTGGAGGCCATCTCCGGTTGGCTAAGTTCAATCACAATTCGCCCCAACAGGGGGGGCTCCTGGGGTACAAAACTCCCGGCATATGGTGCGGCTGGAGGTGAAGCTGACATTCCGTAGGCGAGATCCGCCACAGACCTCTAGAGATCACCTATCATCCCCATTAGTTCAAATATAGTAGGCTCGCGAGCCTGGTATAGTTGGGGGGCCCAAACCGGGTGCGCAACAGGCGACCTGGGTGGATGTGACACATCAATATTGGTCTCACCTTGCAGAGTGATCCCTTGCTCTAATGCAGCTGTCATAACCACGATCTCTTCTGAATTCTACGTCATCATAAGTCCTGCCTCAGCAAGGGGGGGGGCACTAGCTAGAGGAAAAGACAACAAACAACATTTCAGCCCAAACAGATCAAACACGGGTGTAGCTGAACAACTGTACTCTACTGCTGATCACTGTTCCCCAGAAATCACTATCCCCAAAAACTGAGCCTGATACCCGCAGATAACTGATTCTCATAACTGACACTGATACTGGCGTCCTCGGGTCTGATACTCAAACTTGCAAACTGATATGTACTTTCCCTGTAGAGATACACTCTAAAAGCACATAGCAAGTAAAGAGAGCCAAAACACCCCTATGTTGGGGTAGGGTTTCCTCTCCTATTTTGTCAGGAGCTAGGGTTTCACTATGCACGCAGCCGTTTTCAAACAACCTAACATCGGGTTAGCAGCCTGTCCTAACTTGGAATGGTCACTATGGATCCGAATATGCACTAGGTCGAATGGTCGAAAAGGGTGCCCCGGTAAAACCGGGGTTTGTGTTCCCATACTGTCAGAGCCCATAACCGGTCAGCCTTATGGTCATGCCTTGACAAGACAAGCCTCCGGCAAACCATTCAGGAATGGCTGATGGCAAACACTGTGTTCCTAGGCGCACAAATGCACATGCAATGCAAAGAGACACATAAATGAGATCAAAACAGGATATCACGAGTTCGAGTAAAGCTCTCTAAATCCCCAGCAGAGTCGCCAGAAACTGTAGACGTCCCCGAATGCCCTGGGAGGGTGAGCTCCCGTTCTATTCATTTGTGGGGTCACTACAGCTCGGACTCTCAAATTGTCACGGTTCTTAATCTGAACCAAAGAGTCCAAATCCGGCAAATCATTTTGAGAAACATATTTTTGAAAAGAAGTGCCAAACATGGACTGCTTTACCAGATACAGAGTCGCCACCTAAATATTTTTATGGGAGAATTTAGGAAACCCTGACTCGGTGCCGAAGGCCACATGTCCGTCATCACCGGAGTTTCTCGACTCGGGAGCTAGGGTACGATTGGGGAAGGTCAGCTATGAGCACCCCCTCTCGCCCGATCTGAAGATCGGCCTCTACTAACCGTGATATCCGTTTTTGAAAACATTATGTGTTCTTATTCCAATTGTTAGCCTAGAATTACTATGTTATACGCACAACAAACAAGTATAGACTAGATTGCATAATTTGGAAAGAAACATTGCATATCCGTTTGTCTTTCAAAAAAAAGTACTTTGGAATTTGCTACTCGCAAGTAGGCTAAAATATGGATTTCAATGAATTTTTCCGACTCAAACAATCCAACCTTCACCCACAGGCATTCAAACAATTTATAACACATAAGCATCTAGCCACATGGTAAGCATGCTATCAGGTTAACATTCACACGCATGCGAGATGCTAAAGCATAAATACTTACATCGTACTCCGTGCCAAAACAATAAACTAGTGAGCAAACATGCGTGATCCTAGTTCATGTCAAGTTGACTAATGCAGCACATACAAGATGTAATTAGAGTAGGCTCAGCTAACCTAAACATGGCATGTGAAATGCAACCAATTAATGCACGTATTCAATTTGGGATTGAAATACAAATGCAGTTAGAATGATGTACCGAGCCCGGTGCATGCAAAACAAATGTATGGATGCACGCATGCATAGCATAAGGTATGCTAATTTAAACATGCCCTAATCTACCATCATAAGCAGGTAAATAAAAGGAAAGAAAGAAGTGGGGGTTGGAAGACATGCACACACGCACCCACACTTATTACACAATTGCCCTCACTCGGAGGGTCCAAATAAATATTACAGTCCGAATAAATAATACTAAATTAATTATTACAAAATTTCTAATCTAATTAACAAATTAAATGCAAAGAGAAGATGGCCGCAGCCCCCGCCTCGGGATGCGTGAATGATGTATGCTCGGATTTATCTTCCCCCGAAAGCCCGGAAACCCATACCATGCCACTGCTGCCTCTGTTAATGCTGCCCTGCTCCTCTGAAAATTGCCAAAGTCTCAGGGTATCTTCAATGAGAACTGCATAACACCACCGGCTAAGTGAAATGACCACCGGCCATGGGAAATTTCCATCGGCTGCTTTCAAGTCCATCGGCCTCATATCCTTTGCCGGTCGGCATTCTTCAGTGCCGGTCGGCAGAAACTTCCTGCAGAAGCTGGTTTTTGACAGCAACAAGGACAGACAGTGCATGGCATAGAATTTCAAGCACATGTATGCGCGGGCACACTCCCTATCATGCAAGGGACTCAAGGGAGCATGACCCTCGACCCTCGGGCCATCAATTACGCATGATGGCCTAAGAGGCCAAGTTTTGCAACTTTGATATCAAACGAAATGCAAGCACGAAACACATCAAAGGGCCCCAACCCCTATCATGATTGATCAAGAGGCAAGGGATGCATGCTCAATGAAATGCAACCTAGGCATGGAGGCTAAGTATGCAACATGAACATGCAAATGAGCAATGCATACTAGGCGCGCAACCTAAACATGTAAGCAAACATGGCATGCAACAACATGCAATGATGGACTTAAACTAACATGGATAGCTCGCAAGCATGCCAAAATCAGTGGCCATGTGATGAAAATGAGGCAACCAAGATGCATGCAAACATGCACAATGCAATGGCCCCGAGTCTAAGGCACAAAACACAACTCCACAAAGGCCAATTATTAAAAGTTAAACAAATATATCCATGAGTGTAGACGCGCCCGTGGGCCTCACTACAGTTCGGACTCAATTTGTGTCACGGTTCTTAATCTGAACCAAAGAGAATAATGCTGCAGAACCTGCAACTCACAGCAGCAGAGGACAGAACTTGCATGGCAATACAATTCAAGGCATATATGCACCAATCATGTCCCCAATCATGTTTGCGACTCAAAAGGGCATGTGTCTCGATTCTTGGACCACCAATCACGCATTCCATGCATGATGGCCCAAAGAATCAAGTGTGCAACTTTCATGTCAAATGAAATGCAAACCAAACAAATGAACCAAGGCCCAATTCTATCGCCAAGTCAAGGAACAAGACATGCATGCAAGATGCCATGCAACCTTGGCATGCAAGCTGAGGATGCAACATGGCGTGGCAAGACACTTATGCAAGCATACAAGCAAACATGAGGCAATGCAAACCGATGAAAAGGTGGACTTAGACATGATTTAGGCACTCTAAAATAGGCCTAAAACAGTGGCCAGATGACCAAAGTAAAAGACTAAACACATGCACACATGCACATGTTAAAGGAGCCAACACTTAGGCACAAATGGGACAATTCTCAAACACGTTTGAAAGAAGGCAATCATGGACATATGGCATGCAAGGTAAGCATTGAAAATCATGTAAGGATGGTACCAAACCAAACAAACAAAATAGACTAAACATGCAATAAATGGCCCAAGTACTTGAAGCAAGTCAAAGGGGCTTGAACCATGACCAAGCCAACCAAGCCTGACAAGGCTAAGAGGACTTAAAATAGGTTCAAGGCAGACCTAGACCATGCAATGGGGACCCCTAGATGGCATCTAAGTGGCTCAAATTCAAAGGCATGTACAATGGCCAAAACATGGAACATGCTACACAAGCTTTCAAACATCAAGGAGACATCCAAGGCAACATATAGGCATGCAAAGGGGACTGAAATGGCATGGTGGATATTCCAAACCACTAAATCAATGCAAGAATGTCATGCTATACATTCATACACTTAAGGCCAACAAGCCGGAATGCAAAGGGCTATACTAAGCATGCCAAATTCGACCCAAAACAACCTAGGACAGACCTTAAACATGGCAAAATAT